>CP137672.1:3384346-3576234 GCA_037976565.1 Mesocentrotus franciscanus
AGCACGAATCCTCAGGGCATAACAATGATCACTTGAATTCATAATTTGAAGAAATCTTCGATAAAAAAGGGTTATTGCCCTACACAACGATTCTTCCATGTCGCAACGTCGATTCAAAATGGCGAAGAGACAGTACGCATGCGCGGCAGAGCCGCAGAAAGTATGAATATTCATGCTATCGAGCCGATCGCTCGAAATCGCTGAATATGCACGAGGTTGAGAAGGGCCGAGGGACCTGGGTTTACATTCACCGCTCTGTTTGTTCGAGTCGTGCTCAGCGATTTCGAGCGATCGGCGCTCGATAGCATGAATATTCATACTTTCTGCGGCTCTGCCGCGCATGCGTACTGTCTCTTCGCCATTTTGAATCGACGTTGCGACATGGAAGAATCGTTTGTGTAGGGCTTTGAATAACCCTTTTTTCCCATCGAAGATTTCTTCAAATTATGAATTCAAGTGATCATTGTTATGCCCTGAGGATTCGTGCACCCTATGATGTAAAAATTGTAAGTACTACTATTGCAGATTTAACAGTAATGTTGCCCCATAGGCTGTTTTAGAAGCCCCCACTACAGTGTTACCGAAGCTCCGACGCCTGCGGCGCCGGTGTTGGAGCTTCCCGGAGTTAGCAAAGCATGAGCTGATACCTAGCCCAAGCCAAAACGCTGCTTCGTCAGCGTCAAGGTTATCCGACGACGCGGGGCTGCATGTGCCCCTTGTCCGTGAGGCTCAGACTTCGGTCATGTCTATGTCGGGACCGGTACCAAATTGCCTTAGTTTACGCGCCATAAAACAATAAATATAATAAAATTATTATTTCAATGTCTATGAGCACATAAGATTAATATAAATTCTTACCCATTTACAGGCTACGTGAATATTGGCATCAATTTCAAATCAACCAGCAGTGAGCAGTGCACAAGAGAGAATTGGGGCGAGGACAATTAAGCCTGTCGAGTGCATTTTAAACAGGTACTATACCACGCGTATAGGTACCGATACGGTCCCAGGGGCCCCATACCGTACCCATATATGGACTGGTACCTCGTTGGGTGGGCGTGGCGTCGGAAAGAAAGAAAATGAAAGAAGGAAAGGAAAGGGAGCCAAGAAAGCTGAAAGAGGGATATGAGATGAGAGAGGTAGAAGATGAAGAGGAAAGAAATAGAAGGTTGATAAGGAAAAAAGGAAAAAGAAAAAAAGGGGAGAAATAAAAAAAAAATACAGAAAATGAAAGAAAAATAGAGAAAGTAGCTAGGGAGTAAAAATAATATCTATTTGCAGGACCTATATATATAGCCATTTAAAAACTAATCGTATATAAGGCTCATGTTTCATACTTTGGGGTCTAATTAAAGAATTAAAGTCAATGCTCTCTATAAAGTTAGTCTAGCTAGAAAAAAAGAATTTTATGATTACAGAAAAATGTCTTTAATAAGTTTCAAATGGCCGGCTGCATTTTGACATGGTTGTAATGACTGTAGATTTGGGTTCAACATAATCTGTCTGCAAATTTGGGTGTCACCCCCTCCCCCATTCAAAATGTTCTAACAAAGTCCCTGCCCATAAGCTCAATCACACCACTACGTACCACCATCCCTTCCCCATTATCTTTTTCTTTCTTTTTTGCTTGTTGAAAAAAAAGTTGTGAACTTTGTCAGCAATTACAATCCTGTCGTAGAGAGATACTCATATAACATTGATTAAAGCAATTTAACAATAAAATCTTTTTGTAACCAAATGTTTGAAATTGATTGATTAGCAGTATAAAAAGATTGATAAATCTATTAACTCACCTACTAATCTATCAAACACTTATTCATTTTCGCTCCGTTCACTAGGTAACTAGCTCCAACCATAACCATAGCTGTATTGAGAGATAGTTGTGACATGCGCATACATACCTGATCAAAGGTCAATTCATGGAGCTCCAAATAGTACCCTCCCACATACAATCTCTATGGGAAGGAACTATTTTGAGCTCTATGAATTGACCTTTGATCGTGCATGTGTCACAACTATCTCTCTCAATATGCTATGGCTCCAACCATACAAATACATGTACCACTCAATTATAGTCACAGCCTGTATGCCAACATCCAAAAGTTCAACTGAGATGGCAAGTACCTAATCCAAAAGGAAAAGTGAAAGGCCAAAAGGAAATGTGAAAGGCCAAAAGGAAATGTGAAAGGCCAAAAGGAAATGTGAAAGGCCAAAAGGGCTCCCATCCACTAGGAATATATAGTTTGCACTTTCAAATTTCCTGTCTTCATTTTTCACAAGATAAGTAAACGATTCATGTAAAACTTAGTAAGCTGTACAAAAATTATATTTATTTACAAGCATGATACACATACATGAACATAAAGAAAAATCTTGAAACAAGAAAAGTATCATTACGTGCAATAATTTTTTGTGCAAATGCTGAAAGTGCTTTTTATATATATGTATTGATATACATGTATATACAATGTATATTACAGAAACGTTGCACACAATGTTTATTGTAATTATTATTTTTTAACCCGAGAAACAACACCGTACCCAATTACCCAACCCTATGGGCCTAACCCTGACCTAAATTTCTATTACAACACTAAAGCTTTTGCTAAATTTAAATAACATTAATCTCAGAGCAAATGTCGCCAGAGAAAGCGACACAGGTAGATAGAAAGCTTCAGTCTCTTATATCGACAGTTGTTTCATTGAGACTATGTCTGGCTCCACTGACCGCCTCTACATATGGGGAAGGTTGACCAAGTGTCAGTTTTATCAAAGAATTCCCCGTACCAGACAACTGTTTCTGTTTAGTGTCAGATCAATGACAGCCCACCACTATAGAATATACAGGCACGGTCTGAGGGAAAGTTTTACATGTAAAATGAGGAGCTTCATACTACCAGTTCAAATTTTATGGGCAGATTACATTTCGGTTGAATAACAAGATAACAAGGTTCGTATTACTTCATAATACACTACTCTATTAAACTGACAATAACATTTTCCAATCTACTGTATACTAAAATTGGAATTCATATACATGTATATTTACAACAATGTCATAATACTTCAGCTTACAAAAGCTATACAAGGCATATAATAAATCTAATAACGATCGACCTACAAATACATGGAACATGTACATAGATAACAGTTTGGTATAAATGACCAAGAAGGAAACCAAGAACTAACTGGGAGGGAAACATTAAGGCATGGAGAGAATAAAACTGCAAGAGTGTACTTAGGATGGCTGAATTAAATAGAGATAAGTAGAAAAATGTTACAATCAACCTCCGAGGTGGGAGATGATGCCTTGATAGGTAGATTAATGAATGAGTAACATTATTTCTCACTGACAAGGATAATTGTCTGAGCCCTGTCATATTTACATGTGCATTTCAGAGGAACATAGAAGAGACAAAACATTGCAAATTTCCTATACAAAGTTTCATAATAATTACCAGATTTGATGACCTATAAAGGAAGTGTATCTGATTCTTGATTATAATATTAAACTGTAATACATATTGGGGACTAAAGACATGTACAACCATAGAAAAACTTTGTCAATGGAGGGAGGAATATACAAACATATTATACAGTCAACATATTTACAAGTCCAATCCGATGACGAAGTCAACCATTACTCAGAATTCTGCAAGCACAAAAACATGGAAATCCCTTCTCACCCACACCCTCCCCAAAATATTTAAAGCAACTAGGTAATCTGTGAACTTCTTACTGAATTTACAGAGTTTTTTTTCTTCCTGAGTTGTAGCTGTTAGGTTAAGTAATACTTAATCCACCTGACAGGTGCAATCATCATTTCATGACATAACACGTGGAGATATAACGTTGTTAATAATGCTATCCAATAGGTTATCACAAATAAATACTGATATGTAGAGCACCTTTTATTTGTGCATATGTATGCATGTGTATTACATACATTACACTTAGATTTTGAATCATAAAGGACATCTAGAATACTGGGTATAACAGGATACGACCTATTGGCTGCCAAACATCTCATGGAGTAGATTCAGGTTAGGATCCTTGCGGCACATTTGACTTGGCACCTTATCCATTATCTACAGAAGAAAAAAAAACATACATAAAATCAGACAAAGTTGAAAGTGTTGTTGTGCATGCACACATATTTCTTCTGCATCTGGCAAATCTTTGGGGGAGTAAACAATTTAAACTGTTTTCCCAATAATCTATTGCACATATCCAGGATAATCTTGAATTGCAACATTTCAGAAAGAGTCTAGTGTTACGATGTTACAATATTGCTAGGTAGTATCCATTAAAACTTAATATTTAAAGAGATTCTTATGATTTTAGTAAAATGAAGAGCTGTAAGCTCAGTGCAAAGATTTGATTCTCAACTTTTTCAATCGTTGATTGCAGATCATCATTAGGAATGTGATACTTCAGTTAGACCCCCATTTGCTATTCATATTCATGTACAAATCTTTCTTTTTCTGCCATGTCAGGTGTTTAACCCTATTCTAACTGGGCTATTTCAGACCAGGTTTTTACTGAGGGGGTCAATTTGACCCCCTAAAATCTCGGCTGTTTCACAGCCGATCGCCATGAAAATTTGCCTGCATGTCAAGTGAAGTGTATAGAATACTATGGTAATTTCAATTTTTTGAAAAATTCACTCATTTGCATATTTATGGTAATTTATGCAAATAAGGTCATAACATTCACATTTTTACCCATAATTCATATATTATTCATATTTAAGCATTCTTTTTCACTACATATATTCGTTAGACCATTTGGAATAATAATACGACAAAAAAAATTGGAAGAGCTAGGTTATTCCTTATGTTATTTCTTGTTTTGATAATTTCTTATGTATTTCGTTGTTTTATTTCATTCCTAACTACAATTCATCTATTTTGACCCCAAAACAAACACCTAAACTTTGAACAAGACCAAATAACCAATGTTTTATCTCTTTTTAGGAAAAATGATATTTCCATATGTTTTGTACACAAATCACAAAAATGAGCGATTTTCGGGCTGACATGCAAAGACAAAAGGTCACGTGACTTTGTAACTATACGTCCAATTTTCAAAAAAATTGTTTTAAAAGATGCATAAGACTCGAAAAAAAAAAGTCATGTAAGGAAAAATGTATATCTGCCGTGGTCCCAGAGTCATCGCTAAATTACTACAGGGGGTCAATTTGACATAGGGTTAAGGCGGTTTAGAGTGTTGTGTGTGAATGAGGCTAAAATCAGGGCCCTGTTTCATAAAACTTGTTATCAATAAAAACTGCCATAGATCTATGACAAATCTGCTCACAGCCAATCAAATGCAAGGATTCAGTAGCTTGTAACAATTATCGTAGCTTGTTGTTGATAACATGTTTAATGAAACAGGGCCCATGCAGGTTTGACCTTAATCTCTTACCTTTCTGCAATGGTCAAAGAGCTGATCAAGTCGGTGGATCTCTGCTTCAGCCTTCTTCCAATTGCCCTCTAAAACTTTCATCTACACAAACCAAGGCACAAGAAGCAAGTCAATAGTTAATTTAAACAAACTGAATAATTGTGTTGCTTGATAAATACAAAATGTCAAACAAGTCTTTACGTACACATTGTGATGATGTGATGATGAAGTGTACACAGTTTTACTGCCATCCCTTGAAAATTGAGGAATAACTTAGCTTTCGCAAGACGATATAATCACCTAAATGTCTGCTTGACCGACTGTGATATGAATCCCATGTCCAATTTTACTTTGTAGGGTATCATCAACAAAGTATTTAAATACAATATGTCATATCTAATACTGAGAAAAATATATCTAGACTGATGTTAGAAACCGATTAAACGATGTAAGAATTCTATCAGCAAAAAACTCTAGCATACATGGAATATGTTATCTTTTTTTTTTAAGTAATAAATTAGAACTAAAATTAAAAGGATGGTTACATTACCAAACATATTATAGAGATACGATTCTCACCTGTTTTCCAGCCTTGCTCTGGAACAGCTCATAATCTTCCTGCCTTTTGAAGAACTTCATACGACCCTTGTCAAGCTAAAAGTATGACAGACAGAAAGAAAGAGAAAAGGAATGATACTAATTACAATAATTCATATAATTAATCAGTGAAAAAAATACATGGGGGCTCTGGGCGAATTAGCCCCCGAAATGCTAAAAAGAGCCCCCCAAAATTTGCATAGAGTTCAATGCTCACATTTCAAAAGGCTTGACAATCTGAATAATCTAAAACTAATGATGACTAGCTTGAAACTAACAAAACCTGACTAACTCCTTGTTCAAGTGAAGGGTTTCTTTCAATGGCTTGCCCATGCTCTATCCATCCCAACGAGAATAATGTAGGTATATCTTACACATGATGGCACTTACCTCTTTCTTCAGGTGAAGGTTTTCTTTCAGTAGCTTGCCCATGCTCTCTCCATCCCCAGTAGCAGATGCAGCAGCTTGTCTAGGCTGAGAGGCTAAGGCTTCAAACTGACCCATCACCATCTCTTTCTCTCTGGTAACCAGCTGTAGGGATGATGTAAGACGCGCCACCTCTTCCTCTAGAGCCTGGGGGATGCGGAAGATGAGGACAGAAAAATGCTAAGTGGTCATATTTTCATTCTTTTATATATTTCTGTCTTCACTTCACTTTTTCCATCAGATCACTATTACGCAAACACTCTGTTTCTTGTATTTTTGGTTCACTCCTTTTCATAACTCCCCTACCTTGCTCTTTTTTAGGTCATTAAAAGAGAAGGAAATAGCTACTGTAGTTGTTCAGATATAGTTCTCTCTCCCTCTCTCTCTCTCTCTCTCTCTCAGTTCCTACTCCTTTAAACACCTTGTACTTATTCTTGCATGTATCCAGTCTTTATTTGATTGAATTAATCACGCTTCAGCAAACATCCATAGGCCTTGATTAAACATATCAACATTTAATATGGGTAAAGGAAAAGTTCACCCTAGGGGCATTTACACTGCCATCCAAACACGCCAAAAAATGCCAAACCGGAGCCTGACCGTGATGTTTCAGTGATGTTACCAAGGCAACTACGCTTTACCGGCAAAAATGCCAAGCCCGAAACATTCCAAAACGAAGTGTGATCTTTTGGCATATTTTGGCGTGTTTCGCAAGTATAAACGCTCGCACTTGTAAAATCGCGATTTTAGGTCACGTGACTTCAGGAGCGTAGCTAGCTTTCGTCCTTGAAGCCTTATTCGCACAAAGTAAACAACTTGTTTACGCTGAACCGCTACGAAAGAGTCTCGGCTAAACTGTAAAATCTCGCTTTAGAAACCACCAAATGAAATGATTAAAATGTCAAATGGAAGAAGAAGAGTTGTTC
Organism: Mesocentrotus franciscanus; assembly: GCA_037976565.1. Taxonomy (NCBI): domain Eukaryota; kingdom Metazoa; phylum Echinodermata; class Echinoidea; order Camarodonta; family Strongylocentrotidae; genus Mesocentrotus; species Mesocentrotus franciscanus. Next base: position 3,391,702 of record CP137672.1, read on the forward strand.
TAACTCATAAATATTACAAATAGTTGTCAAACCCTGTTTTAATATGCGAAAACTGAGCAAAACAAAGCGCAATCTATTTGTATTTTTTTATCTGAAAATATTTCAGTATTTTTCATATTTTTCGTCATTACACCAGATCGATACTTTCGTACGTGATAAATCAAAGTATATCAAAGCTCTCTTCCAAATATCTTCTCATAATTCTATGTCCCACGGTTGTTTCGGGAATAAATCGAAGGCAATGTCATCAACGAACCCATGGCGAAACATTCACGGAAGCGTAAATGTAGTCCCATCTATAGGAGTACGTGCGGTAACATGTGTGATATGAAATGAAATAAATTTGATCAATCAATCAATCAACATGTAGTCCACGTAGTTATACGTGCATGACTGTCTGTGCTGGACTTGCTGTGTATGATTGAGCATTTTGCAATTGAAAGACCGCGCATGCGCATTACCAACCAAAACACGCCAAAACATCGCTGAGCAGCTCAGTCGGTGATGTTTCAGCACAAGTGTAAACGGGTGCACGAAACATCGCGATTTTTCAAAATGAGGTATTTGACAGTATAAATGCGCCTCCTGATTTAAAATTGAAGTGGCTTTAGGAAAAGCAGGAAAATGAGAGGTATGAGTCAATAAGAAGTTGAGGAAGATATGATGAGATAGTTATGAATTTTTAAACTAAAAGCTAGAGTGTTCTTCTCCTTTAAAAGTGAGTGGAGAATGTACTTTGTAATGTGTGGAATAGCAAATAATCCAGTGACCTGGTCAATAATAACGCTGTAAGCGTTTGGGTCAGTTGTAACTGGTATAGCGTTTTATAAGAAACCGTTATATTATTGAACAATTGCCCACTTCAACCAGGGCCCCATTTCACAAAACTTGTCATCAGTGGCAAATGACAGTTTTTGTTATAAGGTAGTGAAATCCTTGCTTCTGATTGGTTATCAGCAGATTTGTCACTGTTTTTTTGTCATCTGTCATTGAAAAAATGCTTTGTGAAACAGGTCCCAGGTGGTCCATGTGTTAAGCCTATAGGAATAACAGCATTCAGTAGTCAAGGGTTAAAAGGCAATTGGTATTACCTCTATCTTTGATTTCTGGTCTGAGAAGCGAGCCAGGTTGGTAGCCATGCTCTCAATCCTCTGCTGTGCATAGTCTAGGGCCTGTAGCTGTTCACACGACTGGTTCTGAGTGCCGGCTAGACTCTGCTGGAGCTGGTGACGATGGGACAGGGACTCCTCAAGCTGGTCTCTCAACAGCCGGACCTGGTTCTCAGCGCTGGATGGTCTTCTTGGAGCTTTGATCCTTCTCTTGGCTATAACAAAGAATGTAAGAAGTCATGATATGAAAAATGATATCAAATGAATTTGAATTTATGGACATCATCTGGTAAACGTTCAAGACATATTTGTCACATTAACAATGTCAGCAAGTTTTTCAGTGTTGAATTAATGTAGCAACAATGAGATGAAGTTTCAGTTCTTACAGGGGTACATTATTTCCTTCTCCCTAATAAATTGCAAATACATCATTTTATCATTTGATGTAAAAGCTATGATAATCACAATTTACACAAGATTTCTCACAAGGATGTTTTACACTATAATCTCCAACACATTAAAGGTACTATGTCCCATTTGCAGGCCAAAAAATGAAAAGGTTAAATTCCAACGGTATTTGAAAGACAATACTAATTTAGAACTTCCCTAAAAAAAGGGGGGCTTGAAAATGTCTTTAAGTGGGAAAATAACGACTATTAGTTGTCGAATCGACTTAGGAGCTATAGAGCCAGTAAGTAATAGTCTGATTTTTCAGACCATTGTACCGAATGGTCGTACGTTTTATGCTGCGCAAAGATTCAATCAGTTTAATTTTGGCCATTACAAGAAGTGGGTTATTGATGTAGACAAATGCTCATGTACCCTTTACAGCTCATTTTATGTATGTTATTACCAAAGATGAAAGCCAGTCAGTCACTCAATAGTGTCTGACAGTGAAGTCTAGCAAGTAAACGGGTTTCCTTGCATAATTTGAATATTAGGACACTGCTAACGTTTAAATTTCACAGATAGGACATACATGACATATTCATAATTCCTGCAAAGTTCTACAGAATTTGATGTTGGCTGCAAAAGGGACATAGTATCTTTAATGCATTAACAGGATACATTTTTAGAATTTATTCCCAATAATTTATTTCCACAAAAAATTATCTTGCACCATGCAGCGAATCAAATATAATTCTTTCGGTTATCTTCTCTGGAAATCCATTTTTGTATTTTAAAGATGATGTGAACAATCTTAGAAATGGTTTGACCATTTTCTACAACATATCCTCATGCTTACATTTGTTGTTGAAGTCTGGACACTTCTTCCCTCAACTTCTCCTCATTCTCTATGAACACTGTAAACATCTTTGCAAACAATGTCTTCAACTTCAAGATCTGATCAGGTAGTGGCTCAACTGACTTCTTCCCTTCGGCATCATCGACCAGGGTTTCTCCTTCCCGATGGTCATCCTGAGTGCTTGGTTTGACTGCTTGGAAGGCACTTGAGGCCGACTGACTGATGGTCAGCCTTGGATCACCATCTTCCTGGTGTTTCTCTTGTGCTGGAGTGACCGGCTCAGTCTCACCAACACTAGCTGCTTTACCAGGGGTTTCGATGTGATCGACAGCTCTGAGCACAGACACCACTAGGGATCCTGGCTTAGCAGAGGCTACAGGAGACTCGGTGTGCTTGGAGCGGTGGTTCGATCGACGGCCTCGCTGTTCAGTGACAAAACCTCTTGTTGATGCTTCTCCAACCTATTATCAAGGAAAATTGTGTTTTATATTTTAACCCTGTAATCATAAATTCACCCTTTCCTGCCTCTCATAGTGATGAATGTCAATAACAAAACGTGATACATTTAACGGATATTATTTATTTTTTTATAAAAAAAAAAAAATGCACAAGTACCCTTTGGTAAGGTATTAATTCTCAATTATCAAGCCCCTTAGATAGGATTTTACGGCATAGATCCCCCTGGTTCCTCATTTAGAAGCTATCCTGCCTTCTTAGTAGCAGTCAGGTACAATTAATAGTCAATTAATAGTCAATTGCTTAATACCTTTACAACAGCCTGATCTGACATCTTGGCCACTGCGGAAGAGATGCCTTGACAGAGTTCAGCAAGCGCTGCAGAGGCATCGTTGATCTCTGATCCTTGATTGAAGAGCATCCAATGTGCCTGTGCCTTGGTGTGGTCTAACTCACTCTGTAGGGACTCTACCTGTTCACTGTCAAAGGTTTATAGAGAAAGGAAATGCTGTATCAATGGTCATTTCTTACATGGAGATACAATACTTCACAAACAAGCTGCATGGCTATTTTTCTTGATTTTGAATCCATCCCCACATTTCGTAGTTTAAATATAAAATGTCTATTCTACAAATGTAGGAGCTCGTCACAAAAATGACAAATTTAAAAACGGTATATTCTACCTTCCAGTAGGATGAGGACAAAGTAGAACAACTTTAGGAGCCTTGATAAAACACCATACCAAAGACATAACATGCATTCCACAGACTGCAAAAATCTTTACAAAATAATAGTTAAATAAAATGGTTTGTTTTGCAATCAAGTGGATTTGGATAAAGTGGAACACACTTTACGGATAAACCTTATAAAACACCGTACCTGAGAGCAGTATAACACATGCTCCGGCGACAATTGCTCTGCAGTCTTTTCTATCGCTACCCAAATCCCTAACATCAACCCTTGACCCAACAATATATCAAACCATAATCCTTACCCTAACCCTAATGTAAAACCCAATCACAACCGAGCCCTATTAGATATTTCTGATGAAAAAATGTTCAATGGAAATGTTGTCAAAACATTGTGTCAGATCACCACCCTACCTGAGAGAAGACATAGACTCCTGGAGCTGTCTCCTGATGAGCTCTGCCTCGGAGAGGGAGGCCTTGCTCCTGGACAGCTCCATGCTGGTGATACGGAGCTCATTCTCCACCTCTGCAGCAGACTCCTCCAGGGCTGTTCTCTCCTCTTCAAGGAACTGCTTGTTCTCCTGGAACTGTTTCACAAGAGTCTGTAAGAGAGGATGGAAAGGACTGATTGTTACACACAGAAACAAAATGAAGAGCTTGGCATACTTCATCTGGTTGTACAACACACAATGAGGTGGCAATTGCCTTCACTTACCAGGTGGCAATTGCCTACACTTACCAAATTCTTTAATTTTAACCCTGGACCAAACACATTAACCTGTATGTAATACCTAATCGTAACCCTAACCATATATATTTGATAGAGCAATTGGAGCAATCATCAACAGAGCATATGTCAGTGGTTCGGAGCACCCTTTACTTTCTAATTACATTCATGAAGTGTAATAATATACATTGTTTGTTTACATGAATATCTGCACATGCTAGGAAAATGTAATTGATAAAACAGTGAATAATACTGAAATGCAAAAAAATAGTAACCATTACAAATATTACTTGTCTTGAAATATATACACTGAATAGTTACAAGAGCACTGCTCATACCGCAATATTTATACGCTTCCCATTCTTCTCATCATACTTTTCCAACATTTAGTAAAACCATGGACCTATTACGGATGGACATTTGACGTGATTCTTTCTTTGATCCAATGAGTTCCACCGCCTTCTGATTATGTGCATCTTAATGAGAACATTCAGCTGTTCTAACAATAACGACTGCTCAAGCATTATCGGTCATTGACAAGGGAGCAGTTTCCCTCTTTTGGGTTTTGTTTGGATGGTGTGCTCTGTAAGAGTGTGTCTTTTAAAAAGCATCCCCAATGGGGAGCAGCAAAGTGGAAAAGCAGACGATTTTGGTGATATGAAATGTATTATTACTGATTCGCACACTTTCGCACACACCCATGACCTTATAAAACAATTAGAAGGCCATGATCTTTATAAGCCCTGTGCATTGTAACTTTGGAATATTATGAGGAAATTGGGGAAACGGGATTTTAAATCACAACCAATCCAAATATAACCTCTATCTGGAAATATAAACGTGTTTTTCAAAATAAAATACAGTACACGGAACAACAATTTCCGATTATAAACCAGAACTGCACATCGATTTTCCATGATTTAAGCGAGTTAATATCTTCTGCGCATGATGATTAACATGTGTAAAATCACTATCTTGATTCTGTCCCGGCGTTTTGGCGGTGGACCTCATGAGATCAAAGTGAAGAAACATGTACGGAATGTTATTGAAACGACATTGACGGAGACAATCACAATGAATTCGTTAAGAAAACGACGAATGTCCATCCGTAATAGGTCCATGGTAAAACATTTTGATAGCTGATGAGTAAAACAAATTACCTTCAGTTTTGTCTTGACAAGTATCAACTCTGCTCCAGCATTCCTGCAGGTCTCAAGTTCAAGCTCCATCTCAGAGATCCTGGTCTTACGTTCCTCACTGGTCTTCTTGGTGTCCTGGAGCTCTGCTTCCACCGAGTAGAGCTTGGCCTTGGTGGAATTAAGATCGACACCAAGGGAGAGCTTCTCAGTTGAAATGCTGCCAAGTACAATAAAGATAAAAAGTGGATATTAACTTGACAGAGAAGCTTTATCTGATTGAGTGTCAGAGCTACATAGGGAATCATCTTGCTGCAATTCAAATGTGGCATGTGGCAACTTTGGTATGAAGACATCACTATCAGTCCACATTATCTGTAAAGGCAGATATTATAATGGAATATAGTAAAGAGTGTTCGACAAGGCAAATTAGAATGAAAAGTATTAAAGATATTTTAAAATCCTTCATTTGGAATTACTACGCTTAAGATGATGGACGCCCAATGAAATACAACAAATCAAAATAGTACTTCTCTATACAGCATATGTTGTTAAGTACCTTCTTTTGGTAAAGGTGACACAATCTTTGCAAGATAATTTTTCTCTTTTTTCTTCTTCAAAAATCAATCCAACTTATATCTTCAGCATTTTTCAAAAACAAATTCTTAGAATTCTTCTGTCACAAAGTTCATGTCCAAACAAATCTCAAATTGGGCTATATTTTCTATTATAAAGAAATATTCACCAAGAATCACAAATTCACTTCAACCTACCTCTGACATTGCTTATGAAGTTGATCGATGGTTTCTTGCAGGTTTATCTTTGTCTGATCAAGCTCAGCTTGTATCCCCTTTTGCTGCTCTACCTGTACCAAGATGGCTGCCTCCTGATTCTGCTGCTCCAAGAAATGAGCTACCTCCCTCTCATCAAGTTGAGTGCACTTGCTGGAAAGTTCTTGCAACTCCTTTTCTTTATTGGTAACATCTAAAATAAAGGAAAGATGTCATATTATGAGTTTTACCGTAAGCTACTAGCCATAGTTTAAACTCAAATAACTGATTGGGGGTGTGCAGGTGGACCACTACACTGGGGTTTCCCCCTATTCGTACACGAATAGTGCAGTGGATTCTTAACGTGCAAAGATAGTGACTCTCTTGTACACAGGGCCTCCATTTAATGTCCTATCCGAGGGACTGAGTTGTTTCCACTGTAACATAGCCTGCTCCTATGAAACAGGGGAGGGGCACGTTAACACACAATGCAGGCTTCAGTTATCTGCCTGGGTAGGATTTGAACCCATGATCTTTGGTTTGACAGGCATACACTTAACCGACTCAGCCAACTTGTAGCAACAACAACAAAACTTTAGTGAAAGTGAACCACAGGCAAAATTTGTGTAAGTCTCTTGCACTCAATTTTTTTTCTTGTTCTATAGAGCTTGACTATTCTACATTGTCCTTGACTTCAACTCCCTCTCTCTTCGTATTACTTGTGAAAAGATCATGATTCAATGCTTGTTAGTTTGCAAGCACTAACTGCTGTGAGCTTAATGAAGAGCTTGAGCAATCCAAAATAGAGAGCAACACTCACATACATGTAGGGCACATATCTTACTTCATTGATGTAAAATGTCCAATGAGAGTCTATGCTTGCAGATAAGAAATTGATCTTTGCAAATGAACACATTATCCAATGAGTGGCATCCCCCCCCCCCAAGACCAGCTCATGATATACACAATTATCAATGGTATCTTAATGCTAACCAGCTTCTTTAGCTTCCAGTGTTCCTTGCAGATCTCTCATTCCAGCTGTCGCTTCTGCCAAGTCTTTCTCCATCGCGCATCTCCTCTCCTCTGCCTCCTCCTTCGTCTTCATCATCTCCTCCATCTTCTCATCGTTCTCCCGCATCCTCCTCTCTCCAGCCTCCATCTCCTGCCTCCAAAATTCCTTCTCTTCCTCCAGACTGGCCTTACCCTCTTCCAATGTCTTCATCTACGTGGAAGGAGGGAGAAGTGGACGATTCATCACATAATTGTACACGGAGAATCATTTGAGGTATATGTAACATCTGAGCCCTGTCTTATAAAGAGTTGTTTATCAATAGCATCTAATTTGTGATTGATATCAATCGCAACTATGTAAATAAAAGATAGAAGATTGCAAACTTGCGATTGATTTGGATCAATCATAACTCTTTATATGACAGGGCCCTGGAAGATATACGACCTGTACAACATTGATGGATCCAAGATGAAATAGTCTATGAAAAGAGACTTTAGAAGTTGAAGCAGAGCGATATGCAAAAAGCTCATATTAGGGTAGAGTTCAGGTATAAATGGGATTAACTGATTATCTCTCGCTTTATATGATAATCCATCTTTAGACCTTTCCTTGAAAATTGAGCCTAATAGGTTTGAGTGTTGGACCAACAGATGATTAGCATATTTCTAGTCCTATGTTGAGGTGCATGCTGTCAAGTGGTTCCTTCTCATGACTATTACTAAATGACCATGCATGTTCTAGGTTCAAAACCCTGGGCTATTATTTGCCCCCTTACAAGGGTATTATTAATATTTTGATATTTCTTACCTGTGTTGTAACTCTATCATGATGCTGCAGTGTCATCTGGAACAGCGATTCCACATCTCTGAAAGTGTTCTGTGCGACTTCAAATTGATTCTGATATTGCAAACAAAAATATGGGGACAATGTCACAACTTACATACCATGAAGAGAACATTCCGCATTCCATGTCAAAAATTTCTTTAAGCATGCTGTGACAATGCAGTTTAATAAAACTAGATGACAAAGCTGTACTTGATTGGCTCTCACCACAGTATCCCGTAGTGTCGAGTTGAGTCTCTGATTAACACATTCTCTTCTTAAAGTATGAATGAAGATCGATAGAAATTGATAACAAACCTGTACCTGAATGGCTCTATCTACCCCATCGTGTAGCTGTATGAAAGCATCGAGTTGAGTCTCTAATTCACTCTCTCTTCTTAAAGTTTATATGAAGATTGATAGAAAATGTTAACAAACCTGTACTTGAACGGATCTATCCACGGTATCCTGTACCTCAATGAATGCATCCAGTTGAGTCTCTAATTCACTCATTCTCTTCTTAAGGTTTATATGAAGATTGATAGAAATTGATGACAAACCTGTACTTGAACGGATCTATCCACGGTATCCTGTACCTCAATGAATGCATCCAGTTGAGTCTCTAATTCACTCATTCTCTTCTTAAGGTTTATATGAAGATTGATAGAAATTGATGACAAACCTGTACTTGAACGGATCTATCCACGGTATCCTGTACCTCAATGAATGCATCCAGTTGAGTCTCTAATTCACTCATTCTCTTCTTAAGGTTTATATGAAGATTGATAGAAATTGATGACAAACCTGTACTTGAACGGATCTATCCACGGTATCCTGTACCTCAATGAATGCATCCAGTTGAGTCTCTAATTCACTCATTCTCTTCTTAAGGTTTATATGAAGATTGATAGAAATTGATGACAAACCTGTACTTGAACGGATCTATCCACGGTATCCTGTACCTCAATGAATGCATCCAGTTGAGTCTCTAATTCACTCATTCTCTTCTTAAGGTTTATATGAAGATTGATAGAAATTGATGACAAACCTGTACTTGAACGGATCTATCCACGGTATCCTGTACCTCAATGAATGCATCCAGTTGAGTCTCTAATTCACTCATTCTCTTCTTAAGGTTTATATGAAGATTGATAGAAATTGATGACAAACCTGTACTTGAACGGATCTATCCACGGTATCCTGTACCTCAATGAATGCATCCAGTTGAGTCTCTAATTCACTCATTCTCTTCTTAAGGTTTATATGAAGATTGATAGAAATTGATGACAAACCTGTACTTGAACGGATCTATCCACGGTATCCTGTACCTCAATGAATGCATCCAGTTGAGTCTCTAATTCACTCATTCTCTTCTTAAGGTTTATATGAAGATTGATAGAAATTGATGACAAACCTGTACTTGAACGGATCTATCCACGGTATCCTGTACCTCAATGAATGCATCCAGTTGAGTCTCTAATTCACTCACTCTCTTCTTAAAGTATAAATGAAGATTGATAGAAATTGATAACAAACCTGTACTTGAATGGCTCTATCCACCGTACCCTGTAGCTGTATGAATGCATCGAGCTGTGTCTCAAGCTCACTCACTCTCTTCTGACTCCTCGTATAATGCCTCTCATAATCTTCCTTCTTGTATTCAGCCTCCAACTCAGAAACCTGTTTGACAAAGAAGGGTATAATTATTATTCCATTAGGTTACTCTAATACAGTGCCTTGACCCACAGAATTGAATTCTTATCAGTTCTGTAATGCACCTGGACATAGAAATTAAACAGGGTGTGGTCATTTATGATTCAATCATTATCCCCCCACCCTACGCAATGACCCCTATGTTTAGAGCCACTACTCTCAACAAAATCATATCAAAATGATCAGGGGGGTGTTTCACAAAGATCCTAAGTCCAACTTAACTCTAAGTTGGACTTAAATATTATGGAGAGCCATTTGTAACCTTAAAACAAAATATATTCACATCAATTCCACATCAAGAACATGAAATCTCCTTGGTAATAGAAAATATGAATGATTTGAATCAACATTTTATGTCTTTTAAAACAACTTTTACAAAATATTTTCAAAGATGCTAACGGCTTTCCATAATTTTAAGTCCAACTTAGGATCTTTGTGAAACACCCCCCTGATTACTATGAATAAGTACACGTTGTACACGTGGGGGTCAAATATGCAGAGAAGTGATTTGACTGTGCACACATGAATGTGGGTTTTCATATCAGCGCTTTATTTTCATACAGAGGAAATAAATTCTAATCACGAGTAGACAGGGTGAGTATCAAAGTGAAAGACATATAGGGGAGACCAAACATCATGGCAACAAATGGTAGAGAGGGACAGAGAGAGAGAGAGGGGGAGGGAGAGGGACAGAGAGAGAGAGAGGGGGAGGGAGAGGGACAGAGAGAGAGGGGAGGGAGAGGGACAGAGAGAGAGAGAGGGGAGGGAGAGGGACAGAGAGAGAGGGGAGGGAGAGGGACAGAGAGAGAGAGAGGGGAGGGAGAGGGACAGAGAGAGAGGGAGAGGGAGGGAGAGGGACAGAGAGAGAGAGGGGGAGGGGGGGGGGAGGTGAAAGAAACAAAACATGACAACATGAGGAGGAGCGATGGCTCAGTGGTAGAGCAGTGGTCTCATAACTGGGAGGTCCAGGGTTCAAAACCAATGCGCTAGTGCCCTTAAGTAAAGCATTGATCCTCATTACCGAGTCCCTTGGAGAGGACTTAAAGCCGTCGGTCCCCTGGTTGCTTACTTACAAGCAAATTACTTACGATGATGTACATCAAATACAATGTATGTGTATAACCAGCGTACCTGTTGTTGATGTTGTCTGTAAGCTCTACAGAGGTCATCTTGCAGGTCAGCTATCTGCTGTTTATATTCCTTCTTCATTTTCTCATTATCGTCCTTGAGACTGGATAGCATCTGAGTTTTCTACAAAGAGAGAGGAGGAGGAGGAAATTATTTGAAATGGCAATAATAACACCAGCAGTCACATTTACAAATGTACATGTATATTGCCCACACTCAATGCACCTGAAAAGTACTATTATTACCAAGGCTTTAAGCCCAGCTGCCCTATAAGGTGCTAAAAGCATTCAAGGAACAAATAATTTATCCACTTCCCTGACTACAGGAAAGTTTATTAGAGCTCTTACAGAGAGAGTAAAATAATGGGATCAAGAGGCTAAGAATCATTAAAAAAAAGGAGGATTTAACAAACAAAAGAAAATTAATAAAGAAACAGAAAATATAGATTTCCTTGCTTTCTCAAATATTGCTCACCACAAATTTTTTTACTTGTTTCTAGCTCAAAGATTTAAAAGGGAGATGGTCATCAGTTTCCATGTGCAGTAGGTCATAATTCGCTGACAACAGACTTGGTGGAAATACCATTAATGGGTGTACAAGTCTACCAAACAGCAAAACTGTGGTAGCGTCAAGAAATACCCCCTAATCTCGCGGAGTCTTTGGTTGAGAGAAATGAAAGATAATGACTTTTCCATATGGGGCAATTGGTGGAAACTGCAGAGCATTACATACATTTTTGAAGTTGTTGAGCAAATCATCAAATTTGTAGTCCAACAGACATAATGCCAAAAAGCAAGTTTTCGACACAGTCAAATGTCAAATTCATAGACTGATGATTGCATCCTCAGTCTTTTAACTGAACATCATGGAAGTCTTACCTCTCCGAGAGCAGCCTCCATTTGACCTATCTGCATCATCTGTTCTCCAACCTGACACATCAAATCTTCTATCTCCTTATCAGCTGACGCCTGCAAGTCAAAGTGCAAACAGCCATGTTAATTACAAGGATGCAGAAACTAGTAATGGCAAAGGTAGGGTGGAGGATCAAATTGAAAATGTGACTGGTTGTCATCTGTCTATCTCAATAGTATAAATGATATTTAGTTAGTAGATGTATTAAAGTCAGTTTCTTGGGGTACAGAACCTGCTGTGACTAAAAAAAACCCATTTTTTAAAAGACATATCTTGTTGCAGTTGCTGCAGATCTGTGTTATGTTTGGCTGTGTTGTCACTGACGTGATCATCCGTCTTCTTTGTTAATAAATGGATTACTGGACAATCATTTAAAAGAAATGTACAACACAGTTTTAGTCACATCATAAATTTAATGAAAATGTGACAGTGTAAGTATATTTATATATAACATATCTATGATCAACTGAATTATTAATCTGAGCTTCAAAAGTTTCTTTATGGTTTAAAGTAAACAAATTATCTTTGAATGTCACTAAAACAAATTATGTCATATTTCGGTCAAGGAATAGAAAGGTGCCCGGTAATTTAGTACCTGTTGTTATTGATGATCTTGTTATATCCAATTTGAAAAATGTTAAATTTCTTGGTGTTACAATTAATGAGTCTTTGAATTGGAATGTACATATATTAGAAATTTCTAAGACACTTGCTAAATATGTTGGTATCCTTTCAAAACTAAAATTTATATTGCCTTGTAATGTTTTATATATTCTGTACAATAGCCTTGTTTTACCACATCTAAACTACTGCAACTATATTTGGGGAATACTTATAAATCACATCTAAAAAAATTATATATTTTACAGAAAAAGTCTCTTAGAAATATAACAAAATCACAAATGCAAAGTCCAAGTATACCACTCTTTAAACAGATGCTAATCTTGCCTTTATACGATTTGATTACATTCAATACTCTAATTTTTATGTACTCTGTAAGGCATAACATTTTTCATGTGAAATATAGTAATATGTTTATTCAAAATTCAAATATCCATTCATATGCCACTCGTCAAAAAGACCATTTTCATCAACCCAAAGTAAGACTTACTTCTTCACTTAATTCATTAAATGTTGCTGGCGTGAAGAAATGGAACCAATTACCAACTTGTATAAAATTAAGTTCAACTTTATCCTGTTTTAAAAAGCTTTGTCGAAAATTCCTATTTGAAAGTTTGTAACAATACAGTATTCGTGTAGGTATGTGTATATGGGTGTGCGTGTGTGTGTGTGTGGTAAATTAATTTTATTTAAATTAATTTGTTTTTTGTAGGGGCCCTATTTATAAGCAATTTGCTTCTTTGTGGTCCTGACCATATATTTTGCATTGTATCTTGTATGTTTTATGTATTTTACTTTCTATTGTATGTTCTGCTTTTATATGCATATATGGTTAATAAATTCAATTCAATTCAAAAAAAAAAAAGCTTGATAGCAATGAAAGATTATAAGTCAGGTTTATCAGTCAATTTCCTGTACAAATACTTTATGATTTGGGAAACTATTATAATGGTTTCCATTCACCTCTTGATGTCAAAAGCTCAAATGATAAATAACTGTGATAATGGAAGGCTACAGTCACCCATTCTGTTTCATCCCATTGTGATGATTGTTTTACCTGACTGCTAAGAAAGCATGTTATATGCTTGTAAGTAAACAACCAGGGGAACGAGGACATGGTAATGAGGATTACTGTCTTACCAAAGGGCATGAGCGCATTGACTCGGTTTCGAACCTGGGACCTCCCAGTTACGAGACCACTGCTCTACCACTGAGCCTTCGCGCCTCCTTTCCATTTTTAAGAAGGAAAAGACTTACCCTGCCCATTCTCTTCATCTGCCTCATCCTATCTTCATTCGTCACCACCTGCTCTTCTTTCTCCTGGATCTGTCTCCTAGCAACGGTCAGCCTCTCATCTGCCTCAGCCTTCTGAGAGCGCAGCATCTGTATCTCGGTCCTCAGTAGCTGATTGCTGATGGCTGCCGTCTGGACGTGGCTGACCAGCTTGGCCGGATCAACAGAATTAGGACTCGTACTGAACCTAGTTAGAAGGATAAGACCATAGAAGTAATTCAGGTATTGTCAGCTTAAAAACTTGATAAGGTCTGCTAATATTCACCTCTACAAGAACTAGGTTGTAGATTTACTTTGAATAAAAGGCATGGGCTCTATTTTATTCAATAGTGGTATTACCTAGATATTTTTACTCCATTTCTCAATTTGGATGTGGTAATTAACTATAATTATAAGTATAAATATGTACACTGTATTTACTGCTCTTGTAAAAATCAAGTTAACTTATAATTTGTATCCTTTAAAATTACTGCATTATTCTATCTAATATCTATAAAAGATATCATTCCAGGAAAAGCAGAATCGGCATCACCTTGATGCTAATTATATACAGATTGTGACATTGCACCATCAGAAATAATTCAAACCAAAAGTAAGCTCTAATATCATCATTTATAGCTTAACCAAACTTCCTGAAATCATTGACAGTCTTACAAAACTTCGTGAAAATATACACATTTAACATTTGTAAACATACTGCTTCTAAACTTGTTCAATCACCTACCTAAGACTCGGCACAACTGGAGGTGAAGTGAGCGTCTGGGTGCTGCAGACAAAGACAGGAGTCATTGCAGTGTTACTATCAGTATACTGATGTGGCGTTGTTCCACAGTTCATGTCAGTCATCCTGATTGGAGTACTACCCACTTCTCTGTCTGTAGTGGCTTTTGGCGAGGTTCCGACAGCTGTCTCCGTCCTGGAGGGAAGTGGTGACATCCCAACTCCTGTATCCATCAGGTGTATTGCTGGCATCTCGGTGCCAGAGTCCTGAACCTTGGCTGGGGAAGTCCCCATAGCGGTGCTCTGCATCTTGATAGGTGTCATGGAGGAAGAGGTGTCCTGGACACTAAGTGGTGATGTAGCAACTCCAGTGGCACGCTGCTTCACCGGTGTCCCAACCATTGCGTCACAGACCTCCAGCTGTCTGGCATCTGACCCGCAGTCTATCATCTCAATGCCCATGTCCGTGGATGAGTCTGTGACTTTGGTAGGTGAGGTATTTGTTTCAGCATTGCTTGGTTTGACGGGAGTCATGGATACATCTACAGAAGCTACCTTCAAAGGTGAGCCAATCATGGCATCATCCAGTTGGACAACTTCAGTCTCTGTGCCACTCTCCTGCAGAGAAACAGCAATGGTTTCTGTGGATATGTCTGAGATCTTCACAGGGGTCATAGAGGTCTCTGTGTTAGCAACCTTCATTGGTGTCACACCAGTTGATGTTTCTATGAGCCTCAAGGGTGTCATGCCTGTTTCGGTGTCTTTGACTTGATGCGAAAAAGCGTTTCTTGTCACATCCTTCACGCTAGGAGTTGTGCACACTGCAGTATCTTGCATGACTAAAGAATCAGTTCTCATCATGGTATTCCTGGAGTCATACTGGCTGTGAACAAACCTAAGGAACTCATCTTCATAGCTACCTTGGCTGTCACAAGAGGCATGGCGTATCCCGACTCCTGCTTCACGGTTGGCCAACTCTCTCCTGGGAGGTAGGAGCATGTAACCTGGTGAGGACCCTAATGGAGTTCCTCCCGTGCTCAAGGAAGCAAAGGCATCAAGCAGGAGACTGGTGCATGGACTGGTACATTGGGTGTTCACTCTAGACGGGGTTGCATTCTCAAAAGAGAGGCTTCCTATCAAACTATCATCAATATTTTCATCAAGTGAGTCCTCATTTCTATCATCGTTGAAGGACCTTGATGATGATGAACTGTCTTGAACACTATCCTTAGAGGAATCAAGGGCCTGAGGACCTTCTAGTGAATCATCAAGGCAAGAGTTCAGTTTCTCCTCATATTCCATCCTGACAATCTGAAGCTGAACAGAAAGAACAGCATCAACGTACGACTCTACGTCTTCATCTGTTGGCTCTGGTCTTGTAGGTGATTTTGGAGTTTGGTTGTGGATGTCGGAGGTCATCTTGGCATCACTTCTGAGGGATGCTGTTTGTGCCTGTATACAGAATTGGAAAAAAAAAAGAAGATTCAAGTACTGTAAAAGCGATGAAATTATTAGTATATGCCACACAGATCAAGCTGTATTATGTCAACCAAGATCCAGCACATGTGGTTTTCCAGCATTCTAATTCATAATTAGCTATATTTAGTTTGAGGCCTGAGTCTTGATATTACCAATTAACAAAGATCATTCAGTTATTTAATAAATCTCTTAGAAAGATAGACCAATTTAAAGAAGATTACGACAGTGTCATTAACACATACTTCTTGTAGGTTTCTTTAGCAGGTTATTGTCTTTCCCTCTATGTGAACTTTAAACTTTGACCTCCATACCTCTTGTTGAAGGGTCTGAACGGCATTACTGATGACTCCTTCTACGAAGGCTGACACAGCTTCATCAAAGGAAGTATCATCAGCGTCCTGGCCATCATGGACATCCTGTGCAGTATCAGCTGCAGAAGGATCTATGAGCTGTGAGGAAGCACATTTTCTTCTCAACATCTTTGGCTGTAACAGAAAGGAAAGGGCCCTTTGTCATTAAATTTTCTCTCTCTTGAAGGAACTCAACCAAAAACATTCAAGGTATATTGAGTTCTTGCATCTATACTCAATTATCCTCTTGTGCATATAGGACAGTAATAATGTATTGACTGTCAGATGAATCTCCGAGAAGCTTTGATGATACCCTCTCTTTAGGGGATCAATACCACCCCAAACACTACATAATGACTTGATACAATAAATACCATAATATGTAGTATTCTCACACATACAACTGTTCTTTGACAGGGTTCTACATCAAAGTCTAATAATCAATCAATGTTGACAAGATAAGATTCATCCATAGGTGTTATGTAAATTCAGCTGTGGCTCAAGACGGGATTGAGTTGGTCATTAAATTGCCTGCTAAACGAGTGATTCAGTAATATTAACATTTGGGGAAATTGCAAACTTTAAAAGGAACAACTACTTTTTAAATAACAAACTCTGACAATGTCCACATTACCTTTGGAGAAATACCAGGGATGAACTCTCCTTATCAAGGATAGCGATAAGACCAAGGGTAAGGGATTGGGATGCTGTGAGGCCAAATTACTCAGTTTGAATCACAACAAATTGCCAAAATCTCTGAACGGACCATTCTAACAAGGATGTTCTACAAGTACAACCTACCCCCTCCCCCACTCCAGTTCAATCCCTTACCTGATGTACTGATCTACTACCAACCAGACCAAGTTCAGCTTGTACTAGTCTATCAAAGAGATGAGATGTGATGGAGTCTACTACACTGTCATCTGGCTTTGGCTTGGTCACACTTGGAAGGCTGGGGGTCGAAGCACAGCTCTTGGACCTGTGCAAAACAAAAAGTGGTGCAAGGACTATTATTTCAAGCTTCAATTTATCTTATTCACCATTTCACAAAAGTTATAGCATTAGTATTACCAATGCTTTATGGCTGGTGTAAAATAGTGTGTATTTTGGTGAGGGATGAATTCCAGGCTAAATATAAAGTTGATAATACTTCATCTGACTGAAATATAAATGAATTTTAAAAATAATACACTTTACAAACAAAAAGATAAAAAAGAAATATATCAAGAACATTAACAATTAAACACAAATTGTAATGACAATGTATTCCTATTCTAAAACACTTCCAACAAATATATAGTGTATAAGTCTCTCTCATTGCCAAGTGTTCCAATAGGGATAACACACTACTCAATATATGATTGAAATTATACAAAAGGATTCCAATAACCCAAACCATTCACTTACTTCTGCCTCTTGGTTCTCTTCGGTGTCTTCCCCCCTCTAGGGGTACCTCCCCCGTCCAGCTTCCCTGCCCTACCCTCACCCGTAGAGCCTCTATACGGGGTAAGGAAGGCTTGAGACTGAGCTGCCTGAGGTGCTGGCCCCTCAGTCCCGATCCCGTCCCATTCACTGGGGCTAGGGGCTGCCTGGATGGGGTAAGGAGCGCAGGGAAGTCCAACGCCTTCATCGGGGTTCTGGTTCTTCCAGGTCCCTAGAAAATCAGAGAAGAAAATTTTACTAGAATTGAAGGTTTATCAATATTTTGTCAGAGCCAGTAGCTGAATTTTAGCGAAAAATTTACAACATTGATAAAAGCATAAAAAACAATGAAGATGTAAATGCTTAAAGCAGAATGTATGCTTTAAATAAATGATTACCAGAAACTTCAAAGTTTCTATTTTGATAAATGAGCTGCACGCAATCTTGGATACTTAAGTATTATCCACGTTGCAAGTGTGGAATTCTTGGGCAAGTCATTTACATTGCAAAAGCAATTTGCACACTGCTGTATCTACAGTGTATGTTTACACGGCTGCTTATAAGCATGATTCCGTATTCATTTTACATGAAAGATGACATCTTGTCAATTGACAAGAAATTGCTCAAATTGAACATTTTCTCTATGCATTATGTTTCTTTGCAGTGTTTGCATCAATATAATGCAACAGTAAGGACTGAAGATTGATGCTACATGTAGATGCACGTTTTGGTACAAAGCAATCACACTGTTAACTCATGTTCGCTTTTAGCTATACTACTATACTCACCATTGGTGTTAAACCAGCAGATTTCACATTCTCCTTGTCCATATGAAATTCTGTCAACCTCTGGGTGCGGAATGGCGTCCTTGGAAACATTGTTCCTGTCTTTATGTAACTTTTATTTTTCCTTTTAATAGAGTTTACCCTTTATCAGCTTGTCATCCCTTAGAGTGGCTGCAAAAGAAACAGAGCAGAACAAGAAAAAGGCTTTATCACTCAAATTGGCTTGTAAACTAAGATTGAGCCAACTATATTCATGAATTGTATGAAAAGATACAGAAATTTGATATATTCAAATTTTTGGAAGGTGACCTTTTTCGGACAAAAGTTGTACATTATGTCTTCACTACACCTTCCATATCAATGAAAACAGTGTTGGGCGAACTGCTTCCAGACTATTCAAATCTGGATGACAAACCATCTGTGTACAGGGGTGGTTGTCAAATCCAATTTGTATTAATGAACTCCCCATTACAGATGACTATTTCTGTCTATAAAGTACACGATATTAAATGTGATAACATGTTATCCCTTTCCCATATCTTGTAATTTGTCTGGATCTTTAGGATTGAAGGGTCAGATTATCCAGAAGATGAACATAAATGAACATGAAATGAAAAATGGGGCCAGGTAAAAATATCAGACTTACAATCTGAGAGGTCAATCAAAATGAGAGAGGCAAAAAAAATGTCAGAGGTATAATCTCTAAACTTGAAATATCAGGAATTAAAAAAAAAAATTCTGGTGGTAAAGATGCCAGAGGTTAAATAGAACCTACAGGTAAAATTAATTAAGTCAAAGTTAAACATTAAAATTGCCAGAAGTAAAAATGTCAACTCAGTGCAGAAACATTTAACATTTATTATATCAAAGTAGATTTTCTAGCACACAAAAGATTTCATTGAAATATCAATGATAGGAGTTCAAGTTAACTCCTATTTTCAGCTCCAATATATGTTACCTCTGGCTATTAGTCTAATACTTGACTCGGCTCAAACACTTTTTACCTCTGTCATAACTCTACATAGTACATGTACCTCTGGTATTTTTTACTGTTAGTTACCATCTGTGTATAGACTATAGATAGGGTGTCTGATCGCGCACTCGGTTTTGTGTGCTAAAATCCTTCCCATAGAGATTGCACACATCCCTATGCAGTCCATGTGCATGCGCGCTCATGCAAAATTGGTCAATGTTTTTACGGTATTACCAAATTGAGATTCACACCAATACTGCTCGTGATCCTGAAGGTGATACTCAATAAGTGAGGTGTCATATGAAAGAGCAGGTTTTTCTCCATATTCCCCAAAGGGGCTCACTTCGGAAATCTAAAAATATCTTGATCAAAACAGTGATTTAAACATTGTTTCCATGGTAACACAGAGATTTACCAATTTCATGAAGTGAGCCCCCAACGGATAAGTTGGGCCAGCTGTAAGGAATATATCCATGTGCTTATTGTTTCTCTAGTCCCAAGGGATCACGAGCAGTTACAGTTTGAAAATACCCTTACCCCACGCTTTGCATATCGTGCTGTGCAGCTGTTGAGCAAAAATTATAACTCGGCGTGTACCACTTTTTTGTCCATTCTGGACAAAAATTAGATGAATATTGCCTAGATTTTGGGGGGCTGTATCTTTTGATAGAAACATCGGTGAGCCTTGAAATTTGAAATGTGTTCTTCTGAGTGGTTAATTTTTTCAATTATCCAACCATGATGGTGAAAAACAATCCAAAAGGGAAAAGTGAAAAATCGTTCAGACACCCTACTATAGACTAGTGAGGGATCACAAATGTCAGGTTTATTAAAGAATTCCCCCTACCAGACAGTTATTTATGTAGATTAGGAATAGATTCTAGGCTTTTCTCTGCAGTGTCATTTCAAACTGGCAAATGGCATAACCAAACATAAAAAATAAAACAAAACAAAATAAATAGACGACTAGACCTATCTACATTCATTTAAGTTAAAAACAAATTTAAAAACAAATTTAAAACTAGGTCTAAGTCTAGGCCCATAACCAACTAAAAAAAGGGGAAAATGTTGAAGTTGAACAATATTGTATAAACTATAAATAATGCTCGCTCAACTGCACTTCAGACACAGTCCGTCATTTTGCGTCACAAATTATTCAGACTTCAGTCGTTCAGACAGTGCTATTTCATTTTCATTTGATTTTGTCAGTCAAGTCTGTTTAACTTTCGATTTTAGTCTTTCGATTTTACTTTAGTCTGAGACTAATGATCTAGGTTAGACTTAGAGACTATTCACTAGACCCTGAATGAGAACATACTTTCATAACATGTCATGGCAGCTTTCATGCTAAACTAAGTTTAAACTTTTACAGTTTTACACTTAAATTAGAAAAATAAAATGAGGTTGACTTGACCATGTTCACTCTCCATTTTTTTTTTTCATCTGCAGATATTTTCAATTCACAACTGTTTAGTGAAGACACAACAAGTCAACATCAAAAATCTAAATCGGATTAGGTCTAGACTTCTACTATAGACTAGATCTAGATCTAGACTAGACCTAGTCTACTATCTCAAAATTCACTATTCACTAGAACCTGAATGAGAACATACTTTCAATTTTACATAACATGGCAGCTTTCACGCTAAACTCTAAAGTTTAAACTTTTACAGTTTTACACTTAAATTTGAAAAATAAAATGAGGTTGTTCACTCTCCATTTTTTTTTTCATCAGCACTCACAGCAGATATTTTCAATTCACAACATCAAAAATCTAGACTAGTCTAAATCGGATTGCTAATAGTACATCATACTATTACTAGATCTAGGTCTACTACTAGTACTAGTAGGCCTACTATCTCAAAATGTAATTCATCTGTATGATTATATCAAGCGAGCATAAGAGAATCCACTTAGTGACTTACTTGCAAAACAATAGGGCAGTCTAAAAGTAGAAGTATGGTCAATCTAGTCGCTCTTTTGATCAGACAGAACGCAGACAGCATAATGTACGTGTGGGCTCACATAATTAATAGCTGCACTACATACCGTACCTTCAAACTGTGTTGTTGTGCTTTGAAAATTGAAAACGCCGCTGTGAGTGGTCACGTGACTAAGAGGCACTAACCATGACTAAAGATGGCGCTAGACCAAAAATTTTCATGAAGACAGCACCCAATCAGACGGAGGAGAATATAATTATTAAGGCTGAGGAAGAACTTAGAAGAAATGCAAATAAGAACAAAGTCAAAAAGGAGAATTGTATGAGGAGAAAGTTGTGTATGCACATTTGCCTTTAGGATATTCTATTATTTATATCATTCTATCAAGGCATGGAAGGTTATGGTTAAGGTTATACTAGTGTTCTTTCTAAAAACTTTAAAAGGAAACATATATATGAAGAATATATATATTTTTAATTTTACGCTTTCTGAGATAATTAACAATAAATTAGATAAACAAAAAGATATAATAACTATACAAATAATAGAATTATAGCTAATAAAAATAGATGGACGGAATAGAGAAACAGTCCTAATGATAAAGCGATATATTTATAGTCGGAAAGCTAGCTGTATAGTAGATGATAGACTGCAAAAAAAGTCAGGGGAACTCGATCTAGCTCAGCGAAAGATAAACAAAAGGACTCACGTAATATACTAATATATATTCCTACCCTTGCCAAGTTTTCTAAGTTTTGAAATATGTGAAAACTTGATTTTGTCCCAATTTATGTTTCTTGAGAATGATATATTAATCTTCAAATTCAATGGTCGAAGGCCCTAGACTTCAACCACTGGTCCATCTTTCTTAATTTACGCCAACACAAACAAACATAAAATTCACAAGGGATGTGAATAATTTAGTTGCTGTATATATATATCAAGATTACGGATAGGGTTAAGATATAGATTTACAATCGGGCGGATACAATTAATTAGATCTTGGAGAGTTATTATAATTTTCTCACAAATAAGATATCTCACGGTGCTTTGACGTACAACTCAGCCTTTATCCGACGCCAATCGTGTGAAACAAGGTCCCGATCGATGCATGCAGCTACAGTATAGACATATATATATATACTAGTAAAAAATTAGTATAATATAAATCAACAGTAGGCCTATACCATCCGGCCGAGTTACGTGTAAGACGTATACACAGCCCGGGCCTTTCAAATCATAGCGGCTTTTAAATGGCGCCGGCTAATACTTCGATGAGATAATATGAAAATCTACATTTGCTGAGTTTCATCAATTAAATATAGGCCTACTAAAATTTTAGATAAATATATAGGCATAGATGATACTATATGAGCAAGATTTGTCTTCTTAAATAATTCTTCCTCTTCTTCTTCTTCTTCTTCTTCTTCTTCTTCTTCTTCTTCTTCTTCTTCTTCTTCTTCTTCTTCTTCTTCTTCTTCTTCTTCTTCTTCTTCTTCTTCTTCTTCTTCTTCTTCTTCTTCCGTTCTTGTTTATTTTTCATTTGAAGGGGAATCTATATACATCTGGTTATCGTGTCAAGGATTTTAAAAATTATTCTTGACAGATGTTTCCTATATACTTAATCATGCAACGGAGACTCCCGAGCGGAGATTTATAAATTATAACCAGACCAAGGAGATATGTTGAGATAGGCTCCTTGTCCAGACTCAATAAAACGCATTAATGAAAAATAAGAGGAAAATAATAGTGCATTTCTTGGAAGTTAGACTAATTTGACGACGTTGTAGAAAAACTAAAAAGTGAAAATGCATACGAAATTATGCTCGGAGATCGAGCTAGGTTGATATCGATGCAAATTTGCGTTATTTACATTGCCATGACTTCATGACATGACTTCTGTTGAAATCCAGCTAGAAAGTGGTACGTATAAATCAAAATAAGCCAAGTTGCTGGTTAATACGATTAATTTTCCTACAGCCGTAGGGCGGGTAGGCTGCAGCCTACTAGTAGTACAGGGATCTATATCTGTCGCTGTGTTTGTGTCGGCTGCTACAGAACAGAACTGACCCCGTCCGTCGCTATTCCTCTCTCCCGGTCGCTCTGGCGTGACGACAGGCCAAGTACCGCTGAGTTTTCAGTGTAAATGGAGCTAGTCTAAGACAAAGCTTGCAAAGCTGATATGATGTCGTTTCTATGAAAATTGTTCAATAGTTTTAAAGCCACTCTGTACTAGTTTGGCCAGGAGGGATTAGAGGGATTAGCATGGTCACTGACAGGTGGTTATCTCATCAACTCACTTAATTAGCTCTCAAACATAAGAAAAAGAGGATCATGGGGGAAAAATTAAAGGGAGCAAGTAGAAGTACGGTGGGGCTTTAACTTTAAGATTTAAAGATTTACAGTGTTTATTGAATGAGAGGAATTCTATGAATGTGAAAGTACTGTGATTTGAAGTCTGAAGAAAATGAGAAAGAATGTTTATTTAGTGTCTAATAAATAAGAATGTAAAAATAAAATTGAAAATTCTTTTCCTTCACTAAAAATTTACAGCTTGATTTAATGTTACTAGACTCTTCATGTTCTTTTTAATTTTTTGTTTTTTTAATTTAAAAAGTAGAAAATAATTAAGCTTAAAGTTAAACGAAGAACAGAATTGCAGAAGAAGAACAAGAACAACAACGTAAAAGAATAAGTGAAGAAAAGGGGGAAAAACAAGAAAAAAACTACCGGTAGTAGATTTTTTAAATGAGGAGAGAGATAATAAAGATCAGGAAGTGCAGCAAGAATACATAATAGAAGTAGGAGTGAGAGATAGGGTCTATGTAAAATGAGGGAAAATAAAGGAGATATGAAACATTGATATAAGAGCAGAAAAAGAAGAAGAGAAGGAAGTTCTAAATTGATACTACATGTATTTCATAAGTAATCATTAAGTGCATTTCTGTAATATTTTTGTATTGACTGCATTTTTCTGTTTGTTTGAATATCAAATATGTAACATTCATTATTTTGTAGATATTGACTTGAGCGGCCATTATGCAGTTTCTGATCACCTAGCCATTTCAACAACACCTACGCATACCCTGCTTGGATGAATGATGGACCTGACAAAAGATGAAACACCATCTACATGGATTGACTACCATCACATACTGACTGCTGCAGCAGGGCTTGTCATCCTTGTCTACATCTTGATCCAAGGAAGGAATTCCTCAAAACAGGATGTCAAAAAGGTAAGCATACATTCTTCAAAGGAGTGGAGTTAAAAATTGATGAACTTTCTCCTACATGTACCTGCAGAAATTTAATCAGTAAAAAAATTACACCTCATCCATTTCAGACTTTGAAAATGTGACATATATATAGTAGACAGTTGTACCGGTATTGATAAGTTGAATTGAAAATGTCAAATTCTAAGTCTGCATTTTCAACTTTATTTGATCTGCAGGTTTAGCTTGAGTATTGTAGTTTGTGTAAGAGGCATTAAGATGATTAATGGAAGTAAAATGGTGCTATTTCTTTTACCTTAGAAATGTTATAGTCATCGAAAAGAGTCCACCATTTAAAAAATAAATGTTAGACCAATAATGGTTTTGTATCTATTGTCGGAATTGCTAATGTTGTACATGTAAACTCTAAAGGGATATCTCAATTCTCTCTTTACATCTCAAGGCAGATGAAATCTCGAAACCCCACGGATCAGAAAGCTATGTCAGTTGTCACCTGCCAGATTGTGTCAGATGCAAACCAAGAAAAGACAACCAACTTCTATGGAATGAAAGACTTGGGAAGTTTTTGGAAAAGCAAACCTCTGAAAATCAACAATTACTTCAAGACTTATGTGAAAGCTTTAGACATGATAGGCAAGGAGCACACATCGATGTAAAATCTAACAATAGAGACAAAACCCTCGATCTTCAAAATCCAATGGTTTATTCATATCCCAAACTCAAAGGCACTCCATGGTATGATGTTGAGGCTGTATCTAGCGTAGCACACAGGAGTGACGTTCAGACTTTAAAAGACAAGTTTGGAGTGATTAAAGAGGACTTTGAAAATTTGTACTCAAGATACTTGGAAAGTGATACAACAGGGTGGTCTTTGAACAATGTACCATCAGGATCATGGAATGTCTTCCACCTCTACAACCAAGGCAGGAGGATAGAGGAGAACTGCTTGCGATGTGAAGACACTGTGGAAGTATTGGAGGGGTTGAAGACGTTCATGCGGGGGGTGTCGTTTGGGTATGCCTGCTTTTCTGTCCTGCAGCCAGGCTCCCACATCACACCTCACTACGGACCATGTAATATCCGTCTAAGATGCCATTTAGGTAAATTCTTTTGAACATGATTTTTGAATTTTTGTGTTAATTATTCCTTTTCTGTTTTTCTCATACCTAAGGTCTTGTTCAAATATGTTGTAAACCACCTCGAAAAACTATATTTAACAAAAATTGCTGCAGCACAATGAAATCACTTTTACATGTAAATGAATGGGAAGCGGGGTGAAATAAATGTCTTAAGCATACACCCTGTATATTCCCTTACATGTACCAGTACTTTAGGTTCTGCAGGGAAATCTTAGGGGACTGTGTGTACTGTACCCCAACACCTGTCAAGTGTAGAGCCTTGTTACCAGAGGGTCCACAGAATAATTCAAACTTACTGCCTTTTGCCACCTGACCTGGAAGCTATTGCCAATGAATCTTTAAAAATCGAGATTTAGAACTTAGAGAAATTTTCATTGTATTCTGAATTTGCTGATTCTCTCTTGTCAAATTTGGCCTCGGATAGCCAAATTAGGCATGTTGGTATTGATCAATACCTTTGTTCCATATGCTAATTTTTGAAAGATTTGTTTGTGTTTTGTGTAGATTGATGACCAAATAACTTGAAATAACAATACACAACTCCAATGTAACATATTTTTTTTTCTCTTCAGGCATTCGGATCCCTGATAATTGCTCATTAGCAGTGGCTGGTGAAACCAAGCAGTGGAAAGAAAGAGACTGTCTGCTGTTTGATGACTCCTTTCTTCATGAGGCAGCCAATTCAAATGAGGGATCAGCGAACAGTGATGTCGGGTCAAGGGCTATTCTCCTGGTTGACCTGTGGCATCCTGATCTCAGTGATTTGGAAAAGGAGGCTTTCAGGAATGTTTTCTGCTGAAAATGGCTTCCCAGTCAGTGTTGAACCAACAGAGACAATATGGTGACACCAAACCGAATGCATGATAGGCTTGTTCATACATAACCTCACTAGCCTATTTGAAGGAAGGGTGGGGGCACCATACTTCTGACAAAACTTGAGCCATGCTTTATATATTTTAAGTTATTTGTAATTATTTGTAACTATTTGTCATTATTTGCCAGTCAGTGTTCATAGGAAGACTTTATCTTTCGTTCTCGAATGATGTCATGTTGAACATCCCCCCTCCTCCTCCCCTAGCTCTGTAACAAAAACCAGGGTCTCAAAAAAGTGGTCCCTTACTGAACTATATGTATCACAGCGCAAGCAGAGATCTTTGCCCCTCCTAGGGTCATGACCCCTGAGGTCATGGTCTGGATACATCACTGCACAACCTCAAAGTATCAGAATCAGATTAAAAGAAATACATCTGGTTACCAAGAATTGTATTAAAATCAAATTTATTTATATCAAACTTGCGACTACGGTATATAACCAGCAATGTATAAGTGTTTGGTAAAAGCAAAGAATCCTTTGAAAGTTTAGCTATACAAGTTAAAAGTAACAATGAAAATACACAATGTACAGTGTTAAGGCAATCAGGCTTGCATCTTGGTGTTTTTGTAGTTATCTGTTTTTGTTCTTACTTTCTTCACAATACATGTATAAGTAATTTAATTTAATACCTTTTTCATATTGATGAGACTGACATGATGACATTATATTGACAAAAGAGTCAACCAAATAAAAAATTGTATTGCCTCCAAATTGCTGAAAACAATTCACTTTGGAGTTGCTTTGGAGTTGTGACTGGGATATAACTTGCAATTAGTTAAATTTTAGTCTTCTGGTACTAGTGCATGTAACAATGCACAGAAAAACAATTCTAAATTGGTATACATGATGAAGTAGAGTTGTTGAAATAAAGTTGATGATAAATGTAATCCATACAAAATATACATTTGCATAAAATTGTGAATGATTATCTTTCATTAATTTGATAAATATATTGACACTCATGTGAGCATTTTACCTTCTATCACCAGTATAATCAGACATGTATGGTATAAATACTTTCCAAACATGCTTACCCGACTGACAAATTTGCTAGCTTCCACAATATTGAAAGTGCTTAGTACGTTACTTAGTCTAATCCAATGCAATCTCCTCCTTTGATGATTCTGGTATACAATAAAATACAGAATCTACCACATTTTCAATTTAAAGGTCAAGAGGTATAAATAATATTGCTGACTGAGTGTAAATGATATAGTAAACCCTGCTTTATAGAAAGACCACCTGTCTGAAAACACCACTTGTGTTTCCCTTGAACAGTGTTTCATATTAAAATGTGCATTAAAGACAACCTGTGTATAAAGACCACTTTTCTTGTCTCCATCCAGTGATCAGTCTCAATTGTCAGATTTCAGTGTATTGTATTTAGCTAACTAACACACTTAGATAAAGATGAGGGCTAGAATAGAATTTGCAATCCCTTAGTTGTTCAACCATGTGAAAAATTATCAGAGAGATTGCATTGTACATTTACTTACATAATGTTTATTTTGTTAGTATGCAAGTCCAAACAACCCAATAATCTAACCACCCTCTTTGTACTACACAACACTTTTTTTTTCTTCTTCAAACTAACTGACTAGAAGAAAAGAATGATTATAAAGTTGCACAAATATACAAAGCTTATTTATCATCTATTGCACTGAACATACCAAGGAAAATAAATAGCAGGAATATATAGTAGAAAAAGAAAGCTGGAAAATTACATCTTTTTGCAATTTTGCAACTCAGCAATGAAATAACACACTTTGAAATTCTGTTTTCTTACACACAGAGAAAAGAATCACCTTTTATACAACTAATCACAGCAAAATTATAGGCAAGCTAGTTGTAAATGGTAAAGAAAATGGTAGGGAAAATGAGAATGCTTGTAAACAGCAGGTACAAGGAATACAAATTCATATTACACACTGACAACACATGGATAAATAAAGTGTCCTTTCCTTTTTGCTATAGGTGTAATACAGAGAATGGAAAATGTATGTGTTTATACCTTTAAAAAAGCCCATTATAATGCTAGTACTCCCTCTAAATCAATAAGGTATGACCATATAAAATATAACTTGATGTGACACCCTTAACATACATAGGATAAACAGAGTGCCCAATGTAAAATTGATGTACATGTATTAATACCTTTGAACATAATGCCCCTTGGGATTCAAGTAATTCCTTTAAATCAATAAGTTACGACAATATAAATTATTAGGTGAAGGCATATAATTTTTATTTGCATGAAAATTTAAGAATAAGAGTTGTGTTTTTTCTGCCAGCACTGCCTTTGGTATTTCTCATCACAGTACTGAACAATGTTTGACATTTTCTCCCCCCAAAATGTCAGTTGAAGGCAAGATATGAAAGACATTCTAGAAATTGTTCATGACATTTAGTAAATGATGTACAGTCAAACCTGCTTTTTTAGTGACCACCTGTCTACAGAGACCACATTTTTTGTTTCCCTTGAAAATGTTTTTTCATTGAGAAATGTACTAAAGGAACCTTTACATAAAGAACACCTGCCTATAAAGACCACTTTCCTTGTCTCCCTTGGGTGGTCATTACAGACAGGTTTCACTGTATATCAAACCCAAAGTACAGTAATATTGCTGGGTATTCTCCTTTGTGATATTATCAAGACATACCCAGTTCCTCTTACCCCTCCCCCAACCCTGAATACCTACTCTTCCCAGCCAACAACCCTGCTCAACATGGGTCTTTTTCTCCATCTTACATGTATCTCTTTACCTCGACTAGGTGAAATTTAGTGCTTTAAGACTCTATCTCATCAAATATAAGAACCCTAAATCCCTCCCATTCCCAGCAGACTTTTAATATACACTTTCTAGCTGCTATCTTCTGCAGCAAGTCTTTGTGTGCCATTTTCTTGCGCAGAAGGTGAATTGTCTAAACTGATATGTCTTACTAAATGCCCTTGATCAATATAGACAGTCTCTACCACTGGTTGTCTAATCATAGACAAATGTTGCGACTACCCCCGCAACGAACCCTTCCTAGTCCTTTGAGCTTCAAGCTTTGCCATTTTCTTGAATTGGA
Source organism: Mesocentrotus franciscanus (assembly GCA_037976565.1). Classification (NCBI taxonomy): domain Eukaryota; kingdom Metazoa; phylum Echinodermata; class Echinoidea; order Camarodonta; family Strongylocentrotidae; genus Mesocentrotus; species Mesocentrotus franciscanus. Next base: position 3,421,326 of record CP137672.1, read on the forward strand.
GGTAGGTTATTTAAAAGTCATGTCAGCATTAAATCTGTGTACATGGCCTATATTAACAGGCTCACTGTTCTACTGCTGCATGCTTCTTCAAATATTAATAATACCCCCTCTACCCTATCACTTCCCAAGCTGACATACATGGTCTTCTGTTTCTTGTTGACCTCTTCTGCTTCAAGCTTTGCCATCTTCTTGGACATTTGGTCAGTCATCTAAAATTATGTTGGGAGTAATCTGTTTACAGACTGTAAATGTCCTATATTGGTACAAAAGTTGAACCACTTGTTGCCTCTTCTAGTGGCAGTACTACCCCTCGCATATCCCAACAAATGTTGCCTTCTGTGTCTAGACAACCTCTTCAGCCTCAAGTTTTGCCATCTCCTTGGAGAGCAGGTATGTCATCCGGAGCGCATCTTGGGATTCTTCAGAACCCACCTGCTCCAGTGCTATCTCAGCTGCTTGCCTGACATCCGATATCAGATCGCTTCTCCTGTAAGGGAAGGGTAGAAAACATCAGGATTTAGAGAAAGTGTTACAAATCTACCCAAAAGTTTAGAGGCTCATGAAATAAAAATTAAACACGTGCTCTATGAATTATAAAGATAATAACAGTGCACATATCCACCATGCAACAATTCTATTAGAGAAAGAGGGAGTGTAAGGAAGTTGTTTACATTGTCGCAGATGACCCTAAACATTTCACTGAAATATATGCCACCCATCAAGCTATTGGGATACCCTCTATACTGCCAAAAATATGCAAGAAAAATTAGGCCAGGAATAAAAGTGCCAACATACTTGTGCATCTAAAGGAAAAGAAATTTAAAGGAAAACACAAATGTCAATATTGATGTACAGTGGTAACTCATGATAAAGAGCTATGATATAGCAAGGTAATTTTGCTGGTGCCAGTTTTTTATATGATTTTTTTTTATCCTGGTAATATTCATGGTAATATTTATGGTTCCAATGTCCTTGTTATATTGAGTTTCTGCTTTACCTGTATTCTTTCCTGTCACTACATCAATCAATTTTTAGTCAAAATAATGAAGTATTGACCATCAATCAATTTGTAGTCAAAATAATGAAGTATTGACCATCTCTCAACCCATCCATCTGAGCAAATGCCCATCAAGATACCGTCCATACGACAATGGAACCTCATTATAAAGAGTTCTGATATAACGAGGTACCTGTTATAACAAGGTGATTTTGCTGGTCCCAGCTCTTTATATTCTTTTGTTTTTTTATCCTGATATAACAAGGTAATTTCTATGGTTCCAAGGATCTCATTATAATAAGGTTCCACTGTACAAATAAATCTGAAAAAAGGGGGTGGGGCTAAATATAAATTAACCATACAGTTGTACATGAATGTGCTTGTATCTACAGGAAAAGGAGTCTTAACAGAAACTACATCATAAGTGTTGAGATACTGGTAAGTTACTGACCATATTTCGACCAGCTTGGGTACAGCAGACTTGGCTTTGAGATGACCAAGGGATAAACTTGTCGCTTCTCTCACCAATCGATCTTCATCCATCAGTTTAGAAATCAGCTTAGTAACGACTCGTTTGCTTCTCACTTCTGTAAGCATGAGTGGGGGAGGGTAAACAAAGGTGTGGTTTTTAAAGTTGCACATTAAAATTTGTATATTTTTTAAATTTGTTTTATAACATGTATAAGAGTAATAATATTTGTTACCAGGGTTACTAGGCAAAGCCTCATCAGCATTAGTGCTGTTCTTCCTTAGGACCTTGCAATTACCTTTACCCTGTCAATTACCAGGTACCAATTACACATGGGGGTGTTTCATAAAGCTGTTTGTAAAGTTACGCATGACTTTACGAATGACTTAAATATGAAAAGCCAAATGGGATACTCAATCATTTTTAACTGCATCAACTAAAGTTGAATTGTGCAGATGTAAATTAACATTCTTATTATAACAAACATTTTTAATGCAAAGTATATTTTTTGCCAATGTGGATTAATGTCTTGCCAAAGGATGTTAGTGCCAGGCTGGGATTCATCCCATCAACCCTTGGATGAACCTTCAAGACAAGTGAATGAACAACAATACCAAGGCAGTGAATCTCAATAAGGATCTTTTTTGTTTTAAAGGGAGTATAGCACGACGAGGCTGTGTCTTTCCCGTGGCCCTACTCGGGGCCAATGGGGTATAATACGACTACGGACGACGCGACCGCAGCATTCACGTGCGTGCAACATAAGCGAAACCGAAGTGTGAGGAGAACTTCGGTCTGTTTCGTGAATGCCAGCGCGCTGACCAAGTAGAGATTAAGTCGCTGACTACCATTAATCAAGTCCATTCGTTTAAGTGCAGTTGTCCAAAAGAAGACGTAGATGGCGTTAACCAGTATTTGCCATGCTACACTCACTTTAAAGTTGGATGAATAAGGATCATACATGTACATCTTTGACATGTACAGAAGTTATATGCTTTTAATTCCATTACTTGGTCTAAGGAAAAATTAATCAGTTGGGCTGAAAACAAGGATCAGGAGAACTTGCAAACATTTTCTTTGGGTTTCACAATACCAATGTCTGAATTGAGATATATACAACTAGATGGAACTTCAACTGCGCGCAGTCGAAAATGCTGCCTCCGCCATAGAGCAATTTTACAAACCAAAATGGAAGCAATTTTTAAAATTCAAGTTTGATTGTAATCCATCTGTTGGTTCTAATAACGCGATCACGAGCTATTTTGAGATACATAATGAGCCCTGTGACCTTTGACCTCGTGATCCCCAAATCTAATCAGTTCATTGACTCTGCAAGATACATACATGACCCAAGTTTGGCGGTAATCCATCAATCGGTTCTTGAGATAACGTGATCACAAGCTATTTTGCATACATAATGAGCCCTGTGACCTTAGACCTTTGACCTCGTGACCCCAAAATCTAATCAGTTCATTGACTCTGCAAGATACATACATGACCCAAGTTTGGCGGTAATCCATCAATCGGTTCTTGAGATAAAGTGATCACGAGCTATTTTTGCATACATAATGAGCCCTGTGACCTTTGACCTCGTGACCCCAAAATCTAATCAGTTCATTAGCTCTGCAAGATACATACATGACCCAAGTTTGGCGGTAATCCATCAATCGGTTCTTGAGATAACGCGATCACAAGCTATTTTTGCATACATAATGGGCCCTGTGACCTTTGACCTTGGACCTCGTGACCCCAAAATCTAATCAGTTCATTAGCTCTGCAAGATACATACATGACCCGAGTTTGGCGGTAATCCATCAATCGGTTCTTGAGATAACGCGATCACGAACTATTTTTGCATACATAATGGGCCCTGTGACCTTTGACCTTTGACCTCGTGACCCCAAAATCTAATCACTTCATTAGCTCTGCAAGATACATACATGACCCGAGTTTGGCGGTAATCCATCAATCGGTTCTTGAGATAACGCGATCACGAACTATTTTTGCATACATAATGGGCCCTGTGACCTTTGACCTTGGACCTCGTGACCCCAAAATCTAATCACTTCATTAGCTCTGCAAGATACATACATGACCCGAGTTTGGCGGTAATCCATCAATTGGTTCTTGAGATAACGCGATCACGAGAACGGGACGTACGTACGGACGGACGGACAACCAGAAAACATAATGCCTCCGGCTACGTTGTAGCGGAGGCATAAAAATCCTGTCTCTATTTATCATATTTATCACCTTCAACTCCCATTTCTACTTTGGGGGACAGACTAAGGTACAAAACCAACCACCATAAAGACGTTGATCACTTATTAAATTTTACCGCAAGTTCAGTTCAGTTCAGTTCAGTTCAGTTTTATTCAACCATTTAAAATCAAATATACAAAGCATATAATACAAATAAGGATACAAAATAAAGGGTTATGATGCCCTTAAAAGCCGAGGCTTGTTAAAACGGAGCACCCATAAGAAAATTGACTTCCTACCTGTCTTGCCCAAGGCAATGGCCGCTACAGCTCTCATATTAGCATCCTTGTCATCAAGTAAAGACATTAGAGATGTAATCACAGGTGCTGTACGGAACTGACCTGTTATGGGAAAGGGTGCAATGAATGATATAAATGATAAATCAGTTAAACCATCTGGCATTTAGTCTTAAATCTAGGAAAAAATAGTTATCTTAACAATTTATACAGTATGTTTTAATATTTTGTGCCCACAACATGAGAGGCAATAGCATGCATGTTTAGTGACAAAACAATCACTGGGTTTTTAAAATGTACCATGTTATGAATCAAGATTGATTGTATCTGAAAGAGTAAAGCTTACTACTGACTGCTGAGCAGAAGCCATATTTGTGCATACAATGCAAGGATATATTAAATGTGCATGAAATTAACAATAAATATGCCCTTTACATTTTGCACTGCTATTTTAATTGATGTGTGTTACTGCAAACAAATACATTTGGACCTAAGATTCCCTTTGTAAAGATTAACACATGTATAACGCAAATATTGACTGCTATAATTGGAGGTCACTGTTGAAACTATAGCCCCCTCTGATCTCAAGACTGTACATTGCCACTAAACTCCATGTTGGAACAGTTTCTAGATCACCTTGGGGCAATAGTTCAACCATATGCCCCTCAAAGCAGTCAATATTTGTATAAAATTATGTTGTGCCACTTCTGGGGGAGGGGGGTATTGCAAAGCAAACCAGTTTTCAAACAGACCAGTCAGAGATAGCAACAAATATCCACAGATCTTATAAACATGGAGAAGTCAAACTTTGTGTATTTTAGAATAATAACTACCAAAGTGATGGTGGTGCTTCACGAATACCTTTTGTTTGTTCTCTTGAAAAGAATATTGTGGAATGTACCCTCCATGCATTTCTTGACCACATATCCAGCATTCGTTTCGATAGGTTCACAGTTTTGTACAAATAACCTTTCTCTGCCCATCAGGGGTGATAGTGAGCACTGAAAAAAAAATAGGTTTTTTGTTTTTTTCCCAACCACCCACCCTCTTGACTAAAAAAAAAAAAAGCATTCGGGGAAAAAAAATGGCATCTAACAACATTCCCCCCTTTTTTAGTAAGAAAATTAGGGAAAATTGTGAAAAATCAGGAACAATCGAGAAAATAGGGGTAAAATCGGGACAATTCAGAAGAAAAAATCGGAAGAAAAAAAATATCAGAAAAAAAAAAAAAACAAAAAACAAAAAAAAAACAGATTTTTAAAAATATTTTTTTATTTTTTTAAATCGGAAAAAAAAAAATCGGGAAAAAATTTAAAAAATCGGGAAACCGATTTAAATCGGGTAATTATCAGGCCTGGGCGTGCAGATAGTATCTCCGAACTGGGGCCCGTTTCATAAAACTTGATCAATAACAAGTTACAAGCTACTGTTATAAGCTACTGGAATCATGGCATCCGATTGGCTGAGAGCAAATATGTCATAGAAATTTAGCATTTGTTATAGATAACAAGTTTTATGAAACCTGCCCCTGGTTCATTCTTCACATACCAAGGTTCTGCACAGCATCGAGTCTGACGGTACTCTTCATGTCAAACACCCCTCGCATGGCTATTGTTCCCTTCGCATAGTCCATGAGGCGTAGGAAGAATCGATCGGGACCCCAGGAGGCATCTCCGCAGAAGTTGTCGTACATCCTCTTTGACACGATCTTCTTGAGTTCCAGGACATCTCCGTACAGAATGTTGAGGATCCACTGGGTCTTGGTCGATGTAATGTGTTCTAGAAGAAGAAGGCATCAGAATTAAAGTGCAATCCAACTCTTGTGATAAGTTCATTTGGATGAAAGCAGAAAAAAATCAGAAACATAATCGGATAAGTTTGAAATGAATTGGACCAATAATAAGAAAGTTATGAGTGTTTGAAATATGGGACCACTACATCACAGTGACATTACCGATTCAGCCTATTTGAAGTGCTCATACTTATAGCAGTTACAACATTCAACAATTCATAGCTTTCTTACTTTTTGTCAGATTTCATTCAACCTTTCACCAGTCCGTTTTCTTATCTGCTTTCTTTTAGAGTTGTTTGCTATGGAGGATTTCCCTTTAATTCCATATTAACATCAATGGATGGCAAATGGGATAAAAAACTAAGTACATGTATATGTAGCTGCAAGCAACACAGGCCCATACGCATACTTGTTCATATTAAAGTTACAAGAACAGAAATGTGAAACACACTACACTAGTGTCATTTTTATTGAAACCTGGCAGTTTTCAAGGCAGTTTTATGCATAAATGAATGAGGCTTAAGGAGCAAAAACCAATATTGCTGAATCTAAATAACCATGAGAAGATAAATATACAAGTAAAAATCGCAATTGGAAAAGAAAAATTACCATTGATCTGCTCCTCGTAGACATCCAAGAAAGCTTCTCTGAATTTAATCCATGTGACTTCTTTAGCACTCCCAAAGTTCTCCTCCCAGAAATCTATCTGCTCCACGTCATCTTTCACACTGTTCCATCGTTTGTAGAAGGCGCGCTGTGAACTGCCTTCCAGATTGCCTTCGATCTCCCCAGCCTGGGGCTTGTCCCGTTGGGAGACTGCTTCTATCTCTCGTTTTATGGATGAAATGAGGACAGGCAGAGATTCAGTGGGGTATTTAGAGGAGTTGCTGGATTGTATGAAGAACACCCAGTTCAGTTTGGCCAATATTAGCCTCCTGTGATAACAATGTAAATAGGACAAAGAGAGAAAAAAAGGCAAATTCGTAGTTAAGAGACAACTATACCTGGAGTTTGGGGGCAATATGTTTTCATTGTTAGGGGGGATAAGTTATGCTTACCAGTTCAAACATTCTCTGACACTTTTTGGTTTTGGGGTATCTTTTGGGTCCAAAATTCTCTCACAAGCAATGAAATAAACAAGTAAATAAAGTTTTTAAAGAAATAAAAGAAAGAAAAAGGGTCATCACATTATTATATATACCCCCCTGCAACACTCCAGCACTCCTCACTTCAGTATAAAAGGTAATGCCTCACTTACAGTCAGATCAAACTTTTCTTCGAAACTTACATAGAGAAGGTAAGACTCTTTTCCAGATCTGGAAAGTCCTTGATGGCCACAGGGAAGACGGGTTTGTCCGATATATATGCCAGCGAGATGGCATCTTCACATGCTTTATCCTGTAGAGATTCCTCACTCAGGATCACAACACAGACCTATAAAAGAAAAAAAAAACATACAATTGTAATGTTTTTAATGTCTTGTGCCACTGTGTTCCTGACAAAATATCATAAATGAACATTCAAGGGAATCTTAAGGGATTTTGATTAATCTCATTTAAAATGGAAGTAAAGTTTTAAAAAAATTTACTACTGAAAATTACAGATTATTGGTTAACAATATACACATTGAAAAATGGTGTACATGTAGTTAATCTTTAAACATAGTATACAAAAATACACAGCAGTGAGGGCATTAGTAAGAATTACCCACACAAGGTACCTTTGGAACAGTCTAACACGCCCGAGGCGGTAGCCAAGGGTGTTTGGACTGTTTTGAAGGTACCGAGTGTGGGTAATTTTACTAATGCTGAACAAAATGATGTGTGTTATTTGTTTTATAAGATGATGTTTTATTTGTTTTATAAAATGATGTTTTATAACATGATTTTACTAATGACCGGTCATTAGAATTGGATAATGACCGGTCATTATCCAAATTATGCATTAGGCAAAATAAATGCCTGGTCACGTGTACGCTTTCAACCAAACATTTGCTTAGGATCTACGTCATCTTATAAAATTTGATAATAATCATCAGGTCTGTAATTTGAAAGTATAAATTAATACCTGTGCATTGACGAGAGCTTTCCCTTTGCCGGATGGAGCATCACTGTCTGGATTCCATACTTGTAAGCCTTCCTTTCTCAAATTCTCTGTGAAATGTAAAAAATTATCATATGAGTGAACCTGTCGGATTGGTGTTGCATTATATTGTGCAGTCTTCTGAAAATGACTGACATTTTTACAATAAGTTTACTGCTGACCTTTTCACTTTTTAATGTAGTCTCTAACAATTTATATATGTATGCTTTAATTTTAGTGGGTCCCTATATGAAATTTGACTAATCAGTTAGAGTACAAGCTCCAAATTCGAGGTTTAAACAAATCTAAGAAATTCCAGTGAATGGGTTCACTCTCTCAGGATGACTTCTGAAAGACTGCTGCATGCATACTAGTGTGCATAACTTTGGAGAGCATATTTCTTCTAAACAAAACTTTTTCAGAAACATAATAAATTCAAAAGAGGCCTAGAATTACTCTGCCTGGCACCTGCATCATTCGAATTATCATTTGTCTTACTATTTGTTAAATATTTCATTTTTGAAATATTTACCGTTCTTCAGGAGTTTTCCTAATCCTGTTGAAACATAAGCATATTAATCAAAACACTCACCATTACAAAGTCAAGGATCAATTTAACAATGTTATTCAACAACATGATTGGGGACAAAAAATAAGACAGAGCAACTACAAGAGAAATACAGACTTAACCTCTCATATCTGTATTGTTCTTACCAGCAAGAAATTGTGCAAACTTCTTATCACTCTCATGGTGGCACATATAAACATCATCACCTGCCATCTGTGAAGAAGGAAAAAAGATGAACTTCAAATTTACAAATTATAAAGACAGCTTAAATATAGGCTAGATGTACCTGGGTTGTGACTTGTGAGATACGGAAGTTGGAGTCGTATATGTAAGGTGCCTAATATTTGGTCCTATAATATAAAAAAAGCAGAGAAGAGACGCAAAGGGCCAAGAAGAACCGTGAAGAGTCAAAAGCCAACAAGTTAAAGCCAGGGTAATAATTCTTGAGCACCAAGAGTGTGAAATCTGACAGACATGAGTGCTATACAAGAACCCATTGTCCCACGGTTATTATTATTAAGCTGACAAGTCCAAGGGTAGCCAAGAGACAACCAAGAGACTCCTTCAAGACTTGAGATTATCATACCGGTAAGTATATTTGTTGAGGAATTGATAAGAAAATGTGGATTTCAGAGCCTTAACGTTCCATAACATTATAGGCTTTTAATTAAGAGAAAGTCCGGATAATTGACAATGAGAAAGAGAATGAAGATGATCCCAACTTTTCTCAGCCTTGGCTTTAGTAGATAAATTAGCACCTCTTCTCAGCTTCTTTGCAGCTCTTCTCTGATCTTAATACGATCTAGACCCCTAATAACACATTATCAAAATCATTTAAATAAAAATAAAAACATCATAAACATTATATTAGAATAGTCTAGATTAAATTTACTGAATTTAATTGACAAGCGGTTGCCATGGCATGACATTGACAAGACAAGAGCATAAATTACTTTACATTACTTAGATCATGTAGATCTAGATCTACTTTAATAGATCTTCTTTGTAAATTTAAATCATATGGTAGGTCCTAGTAGGGTAGTCATTAAGAGTCTAATGACTACCCTACTACCATAGACAGAAATAACCGTCTGTACTATGGGGAATTCTTTTATAAATCTGACACTTCTTCTTAATCTCCCTCCGCTTTTGTCAATCTTCCCCATACACACGTCAGTGGATGGAGCCAGACGTAGTCTCAGCGGAACAACCGTTGATATCAGAGACTGAAGCTTTTGGTCTAGGAATTCGTCATTAGATTTAAATTAAATTAATTTTTTATTCTAGTCTAAATCTAATTTCTATGATTCTTATGAAGTCAAAATGCAGGCATGCCACCATTTTAGTTTTTTCTACCTTAAATCTATTTACTAAAGCAACTCTTTCATTCTCTAAACAAGAGTCAAGACCATGACCACCACTCATACTTAGCGACATTAAACATTCACTCAAGTCAAGACTCGAGTTCGGAGCTGAGCCCCACCAGTGCACCAGCCACCATGCATGCTAGACAGAAATAACCGTCTGGTATGGGTCATTCTTTAATAAAAACTGACATTTGTCTATATCCGGAGGTCTAGTGGAGCCAGACGTAGTCTTAGTGGAACAACCGACGATATAGAGACTGAAGCTTTTGGTCGAGCTCAGCTTAGGCCTTAGCTTACCCCTACCAATGCCAACGCAGCTGCAGTGACGCCGGCCTGCCTGAGCGGCGTAGAGTTTTGACAGTGTCACCGTGTGTATTGTGGGACGTGCGTCAGATCAGAGTAAATCTAGAGTCTACAGTAGACTAGAGTCTATATAGGCCTAGACTAGTTCAGTAGTTGCCAAAAATAATGTGCATCTCAAACCAGAATTATAAAAGAGGTTCAAATAATGAAGACAATCGAATACAACTTTAAAGCCTAATTTTAGAATTACCTCGCAATCTGTTAACTGTTTCACTTTACAAATTACAGCCTTCCCAAGCCTTCCTCGAGACGAGAGTGGAAATGTTCAATGTATTGTCAATGACGTGTTGTCTATTTTCATCGGTTACCATTTTCATCAAGATCCTGGAGAGCAGTCTATTTACAAGCTATCAAGACTTATATTTAATTGTGTACCATTCAGTTTTTCTATTTCATGAATATCTACCTTACATGAAAGTTAAACAAAAACAGCCAAAAAACTATTCATTTAAAACATAATTCATGAAATTACAAAATATAATAACCTATCAGAATGTGAGACAAAAACTAGACATAGTGAATCTATACATGAACTGTGATAAAGGCTAAAATCATCGCCGACCACAACGGCTTGCTAGTGGTAGGCACTTTTGTATGGAAGGCGATCGCTATGGAAGGCCATCGCCGCCATAAACTTAACTAGTAACGTAATCACTAAGGAAAGAATAACGTACACTTAGTATCCAATGATTTTGCAGATCGAGTAGTGTTTGCGTTAGTGAACAGTTACGGTACTAAAATGATGTAACGCTAACGTATACTCATTTTTACCATTATTTTACCTACGTAAGCTCAGGAAGATGTCTTCCTGGTAAGCTCTTTAGTTTTCATTTACACAATTGTCTATCTAATTTAGTACCGTAAGTAAAACACACTAACGTTAGTTTAATGTTGACCAATCATACCCCTCGTTGCATGTCATAGAAATTACATGCAGCGCGCGCAAACCGATCTTTATTTCTATACTCTATAGCTAGGCTAGCTAGAGATCGGTGATACAGTCGTGATCGCAGATATGCATAATATTTATCGATATCCACCACGTGTTCGTCTACAAATTTTAATCGCTCGGCAATATTTTTTTTTTTTAACTTACTAGTAAGTTATATATCACGAGTATGCCCATTTGGTTCCCCGCAACTGCGGGGCCTATATCACGATACTATACGAGTCTCCTACAGGCCCCGCGCAACGGGGTTGCATATGTTCTACAACACGGACATGGGGCCTGTATCACGACTATACTGTATACTATTGAACAAGGCCCCATCCTATGCATTTTCATGACGGACAGCATGGTAGTGGGGCTTCTTTCACTGAAGTATTTAGGGGCGTTTCGAGGTTTAATAGAGGGAAAGGATTAAAATGGGAGTTAAAGTGAGTTAAAAAGGGGGTTGAAAGGGACCTATTTTTGTAATTAAAGATTAGGAGGGGGCAACTTGAAAAGATAATAAAGAAAGAAAAATATTAAAATAAAAAATAAATTTAGAATCTTTAGTTTAGAAAATTAGAGTAGAATCCGATTTTCGCCCCCATAGTATTTATTTTAATTGTCGGTATCCTCCTTTAGAATGCAAGGGGTTTCCTGTTCCCCCTAACCTCATACCCTGATCACCCCCCTCCTCCAAGTTGACACCCCTATGCAAATTTCGGGAAATAGAAAGGGATGTATTGAGTGGCGTTTCAAAGTTTAATAAAGGAGTAGGGGAAAGAGTTAAAAGGAAATTAAAAAGGGGGATCGAAAGGGACTAATTTTGTAATTAAAAATTCGGGGAGGGGGGGGGGCGACTTGATTAGATATTTCATTAGGAAAAATATTAAAATAAAAGATAAATTTAAAGAATGGGGGCAACTCAAATAGACGTTTGAGTATTTTTAAAAAGGGTTGAAAAGGATTTATTTTTATATTAAAAATTAGAAGGGGGAACTTGAAAAGATATCAACAAATGAAATTTTTTTAAATACCAGTTAAATTTAAAGAAAGGGGGCAAGAAATAGACATTTGAGTGTAAATTCAATATTAACAACATTATTTAAAGGGAGGGCACAAATGAAAAATACACCTTATAAATAAATTAAAAAAATAAAAAAAACAATGCGAATTTCAAGAAATAGAAAGGGATGTTTTTAGGGGCGTATTAACACAATTATTTAAAAGGAGGGATCAATGACACCGGACAAATTAAAAACAATAACAATAAATAAAGGCCCGTAAGGAGGATGGGGGGTACAGACATTACATGAGGTGAACCCTTTCGAGGGCACGAAACGCCCGAGCGGGGGACGGTCTCCCTCCGATGGTTGGGAAAATTCTAGCATTTTACTCTCTGAAAATCCATTTTTAGGTACAATTTTGAACACCAACATACATGAAGCAAAACAGATGCGGCGCGGGACGGAGCTAGAAGTGTATGGGGGTGTTTCTTAGACAGCCTGACTTGGCCCGTCAATTCACTTTTTTTAGTACGTCTTGTCCCTAGCCGGGGGGCCTCCCCCCTCCCCGTTAAAAAGAGAGAGAGAGAGAGAGAGAGAAGGAAAAGAAGTGAAAGGGAAAGAGGAGAGAAAGGGAAAGAAAGAAGAGGAAGAAGAAAAGAAGAAGATCGGGGGAGGGCCGAAAGGGCCTTGCCTCCCAGGCTGTTGCCTCCCCAGCAAAAAAAAAAGAGAGAGAAGGAAGGTAAGGGAAAGAAAAGAAAAAGAAAAAAAAGAGGAAGAAGAAAAGAAAAGAAGGGGGATATCAGTTGCGATTTTCCCGCCAACAAGTTGTGGATCGGGGGCAATATGTCCTTAGCTTCCCCCCCCGACAAAAAAGGGATAAGGAAGGGGAAAAGAAAGAGAAGAGCTAAAAGGGAACAAAAAGAGGAAGAAAAGAAAAGGGTGAAACGTAGGGGAGATCAGTTGCAATTAATCCCACCAAAAAAACTGTAGATCGGGGGGACCGAAACGCCCTTGCCCCCCTCCCAGCAAACTTAACAGAGACAGAGAGAAGGAAGGAAATGGAAATGGAAATGGAAAGAGGAGAGAAAGGGAAACAAGGAAAAAAAGAGGAAGAAGAAAAGTATAGGGGAGATCAGTTGCGATTTTTCCAGCCAACATGGTCTGGATCGGGGGACAAAAGGCTCTTCCTCCCCCCACTCCCCCACTCAGCAAAGAGAGAGAGAGAGAGAGAGAGAGAGAGAGAAGGGAGGGAAAGGGAAAGATGAGAGAAAGGCCGGGAAAAATATAGAGGAAGAAAAATCGAAAAGAGGGAAAAGAAGACATTTTAATTGAATAAAATACGTATATACATATCCTATTGTTTAAATTTTAAGCTGTCCTCCAAATTTCCTGTGCCCCCTATCATTGTAACCTGATTTCCCCCTCCCTTCAAGTTGACACCCCTATGTAAATTTCAGGAAATATACTGGATGTATTTAGGGGCGTTTCAAGACTTAATAAAGGAGTAGGGGGTGGAGTTTCAAAAAAGAGTTAAAAGTGGGTTAAAAGGGGCTTTAAAAGGGTGTTAATTGAAAATTAGGGGGCAACTTGAGCTAACATTTTAAAAAGGGGGCAACTCAAATTGAAATTTTAGTTTAATTTAAAAAATATGATATTAACAAAATTATTCAAAGGGAGGGCACAACTGAAAATAGACACTTAACAAATTTAAAAAAAAAAAAAAAAAGGGAACGCAAAGAGAGGGCACCAAGTTAAAAATATAGACTGGTAGAGATAAAATTGCGGTTTAAGGGTTTTGGGTGCAAAATATCTATTCAATATTGTTTAAATATTGCCTTCAGAGGTTAAGATGGCAATACCTCAACCTAAATTTGCAAAAAAGCAGAAATATATGCCCAAATGTTCAATGTTGAAGAGCATTCGCGATATCTATCCAGGCCGGATCAATATGATAATTTTCCAAATATATCAATTAGTAGGCGGTTTCCCGGCAAAATTTGTATCATCACGTATCAGTCAAAAACATATTCTTTCACATGATTGGTAATAAGAGCTTCCATTTCATTTTTTGAGAGGGGGTGTTTCCAAAACTGGTCTATACCTTAAAATAGACATTTGAATTGGAAAAAAATATGTATATACATATCATTTTTTTTAATAATGTTAAGCTGTCTTCCAAATTGTTGCATTTATTACCCCTTCCCATGACAATATTTAGTGCGCCTTTGCTAGCTAGGAAATATATTCCCCCCCCCCCCTTTAAAATACGACACAATATATAAAAATATCATGCTTATTATGCTTGCGTTCATTACTTATCGACATTTGATGTTGTGTAATTACAAAAAAGTTCAATCTTTTATGGTATTTTTTAAATGTCATTTGATATTAATTGTATGTAAGCATTCTTTCATGTTTTGATTGAGTTTTGAAATAAAAATTATTTGAATTGAGTTGAAATTGAATTAAAGTTGGCGGCAGATGACTCTATACCAATTTTGTTGTGTATCAACAGATAATTGATCATTGATTAATATTCATAGTTCACAAATATAGAGGAAATTAGTTTTCAACCAACTTTTAAAAAAACTGTGTCGGCCCCGACCTCTATGTCAGAATCGTTCCCATTCCCAGCAAGGGAATTTAATTCTTTACAATTCTTCATTTCTAAGTCATTAACTCTGTCAGGATTTTTGTAAGATGCCACTTTATATCAACCATTTCCGAGCAGTCAAAGAAATTAGGTCTTAACTATATTTGCAAAAGGGCGGGGCACCTACAATTAATTTTACTGTTTGTTTCCTCAAAAAATATGACTCTGATGGAGGTAAGTTAAACAAGACACAAGTGTTTATTGGACCGTATTTAAGTTTCAAGAGAAAAGGGAAAATGGTCAACCTTCATTGGCGACTATTTACAATATTAATATCGCCACTGTTACAATCTCTAATAGGCCTACTTATTAGTACTTTATCTCATATGATTTTATTTATTTGGGTTCTTTATATTTATCTCATTACATGAAACTAGTAAAATTCAAGGGCAATGGTTCATTAATCAATAAACACGGACTTTGTTAGAACTATGGAAGTTTCCCATTTGGGTTTAACTCAATTTCTTCTAATATGGCATCATGGGATGAGGTGGTTTAGATCCCAAAACATGAGGTTGTGCTAGTCCGTAATCTGCTTTATTTCTCATTTATAAACTTCAGAACCAAAAGTAAACTATCAAATTCCAAAAGGGTATATGTCTTGTGTTATAGACAGATCAGGCGCGTAGCCGCAAGCCAGGGGGGGTGGGGTGGTCGTCCCCCAAAAAACGCCGGCCAAAAAAGAGAGAGAGAGAAGAGAAATAAGGGAGAGGACGTAGGAAGAAAAAGGAGCAGACAAAGACAAGAGTCAAGAACGGTACAACGAATCTTCTTCTTTCTCTAATAATAAATTTAGTGAAACGTCAAAGCCTTCGCACTTCGCGCGGGAGGGGGCTGAATTCAGACAAGGATTAAGAGTCGAGAACGGTACAACGAATCTTGTTCTTTCTCTAATAATAAATTTAATGAAACGTCAAAGCTTTCACGCTTCGCGCGGGACGGGGGAACTGAATTCAGACAAGGATTAAGAGTCGAGAACGGTACAACGAATCGTCTTCTTTCTCTAATAATAAATTTAATGACACGTCAAAGCTTTCGCACTTCGCGCGGGAGGGGGCTGAATTCAGACAAGGATTAAGAGTCGAGAACGGTACAACAAATCGTCTTCTTTCTCTGATAATAAATTTAATGAAACGTCAAAGCTTTCACGCTTCGCGCGGGACGGGGAACTGAATTCAGACAAGGATTAAGAGTCGAGAACGGTACAACGAATCGTCATCTTTCTCTTATAATTTGATGAAACGTCAAAGCTTCCGCGAAACTCCCCCATTAACAAATCACAAAACTCATGCAGGCACGGATCCAGGATTTCTTAGGGGGATTTCAAATCATTCGAGCCAAATATTGGTACGTAATGGTTTCCAGCAGTGGCGTAATCATCAAAAACGTTTGGGGGGGGGGGGCAGAAATAAAAATTCGCATCACCGCCACTTTTACCTGCAGGCCCCGCTTAACGTTTTTTAAAGTGGATGGGGGAGGCTAAAGTATTTAAAATTAGGTAGAGCGTAGCGTAAATTGGCGAGGGGACCAGGGGCAAAACCCCGTTGGGGAATAATGGGCGGAACCCCTGGAAGCTCAGGGGGTATGGGCATTTAATTACGGTCAGAAGAGCCTATTTTTATACCTTATTCATGACACTGGCAGGTCACTGATTAGCGTGGGGTCCAGGGGACGGAGCCCCCAGAAGCTGAGGTGTTTCAGGGATTAAACTACCGTGGGAACCAGGGGGTTTTAGGCATTTAATTACGGTCAGATGAGCATATTTTGATACTTTATTTGTGACACTTGCAGGTCACTATTTTTTCTTTCTTTCTATGTCTTTCTTTCTATTTCTCTTTAATATACTTTTTCAACAAAGCGGGGGAAGGAGCTCGAGCCCCCCGACGAGCCCCACCGTTCCGCGGACCCTGGCATATTGGCCTCTAAATTAGCATATTTCTTGCCTGACCGTAAATTTGGGAATTTGTAATTTTCCATCAAAAGCCTACAAAAGTAAAGTTAAATAAAAAGTGAGAAAAAATCCAGAAAAATAATGTAATTTCAGCAAAATTTGTAAATCACTGGTATCGATTTAGAAATAAACCACATTTAAATTTTTGTTGGGGAGATCAACTGCCCCAAAGCCCCCCCCCCAGTACACCAGTGGTGACCATGTGGCGTATTTGGCGCTTGGTCTCAATGATGAAAGAACAAGCGATACAAATCGTAACTTATCGTCCCTCCTTTTCCCCCTTTTCTTGTGTTCTTCCTCTTTATTTTCCTCCACTCTCTCTCTCTCCTCTTTCCCCTACCCTTCCTATCCATTCTTTTTTTTTGCCGAGGTGGGGAGGGGGCGGGCAGGAGCCAAGGGCATTTTGCCCCCGATCCGCAACTGGTTGGCGGGAAAATCGCAATTGAAACCCCCCTTCTTTTTTTTTCTTCTTCCTCTTTTTTTTTCTTCCCTTTATCTCCTCTTTTCCTTTTTTCTTTCTCTTTCCTTCCTTCTTTCTGTTTTTCTGTTTTTTTTTTTTTTGGTGCGGGGGAGGCAACAGCGTGGGAGGCAAGGCCCTTTCGGCCCCCTCTGATCTCATTCTTTCCCCCATTTTCTTTTCTTTTTTCTCTTCTTTCTTTCCCTTTCTCTCCTCTTTCCCTTTCCCTTCTTTTCCTTCTCCCTCTCTCTCTCTCTCTCCCTCTCTTTTTTTTTTTTTTTTTTGGGGGATGGGCAAGCGGCCCCCTGTGCCCCACCTCTCCCCTGGATCTGCGCCTGGCTTACGCTGGGTTCATGTACATTCCATGCGCTCATCTGCAGAGATCTGCGGCTCAACATAATTTAGGGCAAAAACATATAAGTATAAATCTCCTATTTTACAAGTAATTATATGAAATAGAATATCAGCTGAATTAAAGATTAACTAATGACATTTCATGAACAATTTCCATTGGATTTAATGCGATATACTGAGAGATAATGAAGGTTTAACATTTTCAAGCATCTCAATAAAGGATTCAAACAGGCGCGGATCCAGGATTTCTTAGGGGGACCCAAATTTGAAATTATGCGAGCCAAATTTTGGTACGTTATGGTGACCAGCAGTGGCGTAATCAGCAAAAACGTTTGGGGGGGGGGGCAGACAAAAAATCCGCATCACCCCACTTTTACATGAAGGCCCCGCTGAACATTTTTCTAAGTGGGTGGGGGAGGCTAAAGTATTTACGATCAGGTAGAGCGTAGCGTAAATTGGCATGGCCGGGTCTAGGGGCAAAGCCCCGGCGGGGGTCAAGGGGTGATGGCTGAGCCCCCTGAAACTCAGTGATTTGAGGCATTTTATAACGGTCAGATAAGCATTCAGGGGCCCGCCTGATTCCCCTGGTGGGGTTGAGGGCGGAGCCCCAGAAGCTCAGGGTTTTAGGCATTTAATTACGGTCAGATGAGCATATTTTGATACCTTATTTGTGACACTGGCAGGACACTAATTGGCGTGTGGTCCAGGGGGCGGAGCCCCCAGAGGCTCAGGGTTTTTTGGCATTAAATTACCGGCAGATGAGCATTTTTTGATACCTTATTTGTGACACTGGCAGGACATTAATTGGTGTTGGGTCCAGGGGGCGGAGCCCCCAGATGCTCAGGGGTTTTGGGCATTAAATTACCGTCAGATGAGCATCTCGGGGCCCGCCCTAGGGCCCTAGGTAGGGTCCAGGGGGCAGAGCCCCCGGAAGCTCAGGGGTTTCAGGCATTTACTTACGGTCAGATGAGCATATTTTTATACCTTATTTGTGACACTTGCAGGTCACTAATTTGCGTGGGGTCCAGGGGGCAGACCCCCAGAAGCTCAGGGGTTTTAGGCGTTTAATTACGGTCAGATGAGCATATTTTAATACCTTATTTGTGACACTGGCAGGACACTAATTGGCGTGGGGTCTAGGGGGCGGAGCCCCCAGAAGCTCAGGGATTTTTGGCATTAAACTACCGTCAGATGAGCATCTCGGGGCCCGCCCTAGGGCCCTATGCGGGGTCCAGGGGGCAAAAGCTCAAGGGGTTTTAGGCAATAAATTACGGTCAGAAGATCATCCAGGGGCCCGCTTTAGGGCCATTGGTTGGGTCCAGGGGGCAGAGCCCCCAGAAGCCTAAGGGTTTTAGGCATTTACTTACGGTTAGATGAGCATATTTTTATACCTTATTTGTGACACTTGCAGGTCACTAATTTGCGTGGGGTCCAGGGGGCAGACCCCCAGAAGCTCAGGGGTTTCAGGCATTTACTTACGATCAGAAAAGCATATTTTGATACCTTATTGGTGACACTGGCAGGACACTAATTGGCGTGGGTTGCAGGGGCGGAGCCCCCAGAAGCTCTAGGGGTTTTAGGCAATAAATTACAGTCAGATGAGCATCCAGGGGCCCGCTTTAGGGCCATTGGTTGGGTCCAGGGGGCAGAGCCCCCAGAAGCTCAGGGGTTTTAGGCATTTACTTACGGTTAGATGAGCATATTTTTATACCTTATTTGTGACACTTGCAGGTCACTAATTTGCGTGGGGTCCAGGGGGCGGAGCCCCCAGAAGCTCAAGGGGTTTTAGGCAATAAATTACGGTCAGATAGGCATCCAGGGGCCCGCTTTAGGGCCATTGGTTGGGTCCAGGGGGCAGAGCCCCCAGAAGCCTAAGGGTTTTAGGCATTTACTTACGGTTAGATGAGCATATTTTCATACCTTATTTGTGACACTTGCAGGTCACTAATTTGCGTGGGGTCCAGGGGCCAGACCCCCAGAAGCTCAGGGGTTTTAGGCATTTAATTACGGTCAGATGAGCATATTTTGATACCTTATTTGTGACACTGGCAGGACACTAATTGGCGTGGGGTCCAGGGGGCGGAGCCCCCGAGCTCAGGGTTTTGGGCATTAAACTACCGTCAGATGAGCATCTCGGGGCCCGCCCTAGTGCCCTAGGCGGGGTCCAGGGGGCAGAGCCCCCGGAAGCTCAGGGGTTTCAGGCATTTACTTACGGTCAGATGAGCATATTTTGATACCTTATTGGTGACACTGGCAGGACACTAATTGGCGTGGGTTCCAGGGGAGCCCCCAGAAGCTCAAGGGGTTTTTAGGCAATAAATTACGGTCAGATGAGCATCCAGGGGCCCGCTTTAGGCCATTGGTTGGGTCCATGGGGCAGAGCCCCAGAAGCTCAGGGTTTTAGGCATTTACTTACGGTTAGATGAGCATATTTTTATACCTTATTTGTGACACTTGCAGGTCACTAATTTGCGTGGGGTCCAGGGGGCAGACCCCCAGAAGCTCAGGGGTTTTAGGCGTTTAATTACGGTCAGATGAGCATATTTTAATACCTTGTTTGTGACACTGGCAGGACACTAATTGGCGTGTGGTCCAGGGGGCGGAGCCCCCAGAGGCTCAGGGTTTTTTGGCATTAAATTACCGTCAGATGAGCATTTTTTGATACTAATTGGTGTTGGGTCCAGGGGGCGGAGCCCCCAGATGCTCAGGGGTTTTTGGCATTAAATTACCGTCAGATGAGCATTTTTAATACCTTATTTGTGACACTGACAGGACACTAATTGGCGTGGGGTCCAGGGGGCGGAGCCCCCAGAAGCTCAGGGATTTTTGGCATTAAACTACCGTCAGATGAGCATCTCGGGGCCCGCCCTAGGGCCCTAGGTGGGGTCCAGGGGGCAGAGCCCCCGGAAGCTCAGGGGTTTCAGGCATTTACTTACGATCAGAAAAGCATATTTTGATACCTCATTGGTGACACTGGCAGGACACTAATTGGCGTGGGTTGCAGGGGCGGAGCCCCCAGAAGCTCTAGGGGTTTTAGGCAATAAATTACAGTCAGATGAGCATCCAGGGGCCCGCTTTAGGGCCATTGGTTGGGTCCAGGGGGCAGAGCCCCCAGAAGCTCAGGGGTTTAAGCCATTTACTTACGGTTAGATGAGCATATTTTTATACCTTATTTGTGACACTTGCAGGTCACTAATTTGCGTGGGGTCCAGGGGGCGGAGCCCCCAGAAGCTCAAGGGGTTTTTAGGCAATAAATTACGGTCAGATGAGCATCCAGGGGCCCGCTTTAGGGCCATTGGTTGGGTCCAGGGGGCAGAGCCCCCAGAAGCCTCAGGGTTTTAGGCATTTACTTACGGTTAGATGAGCATATTTTCATACCTTATTTGTGACACTTGCAGGTCACTAATTTGCGTGGGGTCCAGGGGGCAGACCCCCAGAAGCTCAGGGGTTTTAGGCATTTAATTACGGTCAGATGAGCATATTTTGATACCTTATTTGTGACACTGGCAGGACACTAATTGGTGTTGGGTCCAGGGGGCGGAGCCCCCAGAGGCTCAGGGTTTTTTGGCATTAAATTACTGTCAGATGAGCATTTTTTAACACCTTATTTGTGACACTGACAGGACACTAATTTGCGTGGGGTCTAGGGGGCGGAGCCCCCAGAAGCTCAGGGATTTTTGGCATTAAACTACCGTCAGATGAGCATCTCGGGGCCCGCCCTAGGGCCCTAGGCGGGGTCCAGGGGGCAGAGTCCCCGGAAGCTCAGGGGTTTCAGGCATTTACTTACGGTCAGATGAGCATATTTTGAAACCTTATTGGTGACACTGGCAGGACACTAATTGGCGTCGGTTCCAGGGGCGGAGCCCCCAGAAGCTCTAGGCGTTTTAGGCAATAAATGACAGTCAGATGAGCATCCAGGGGCCCGCTTTAGGGCCATTGGTTGGGTCCAGGAGGCAGAGCCCCCAGAAGCTCAGGGGTTTTAGGCATTTACTTACGGTTAGATGAGCATATTTTTATACCTTATTTGTGACACTTGCAGGTCACTAATTTGCGTGGGGTCCAGGGGGCAGACCCCCTGAAGCTCAGGGGTTTTTTAGGCGTTTAATTTCGGTCAGATGAGCATATTTTGATACTTCATTATTTTGTGACACTGGCAGGTCACTTTTCTTTCTTTCTTTCACTCTTTCTTTCTATTTCTCTTCAATATACTTTTTCAAAAAAGTGGGAGGAGGAGCTCGAGGCCCCGAGCCCCGCTGTTCCGCGGGCCCTGACATTTAGGCCTCTAAATAAGCATTATTCTTGCCTGATTGTAGGAATATGTCATTTTCCAACAAACGCATACAAAAGTATAATTTACTAAAAAGTGAGGAAAAATCTCGGAAAATTATGTCATTTCAGCAACATTTGTAAATCACCCTTATCGCATTAGAAATTAACCACGTTTGAATTATATTTGAGGGCAACTGCCCCCCCCCATTAGTACGCCAGTGGCCCCCGATCTCCCCTACCTTTCTTCTTTCTCTTTTTTTTTTCTTTCCCTTTCTCTCCTCTTTTCCTCTCCCTTTCCTTCTTTTTCTCTTTTTAAGTTTGCTGAGGGGGGGGAGGCCCTTTCGGCCCTCCCGATCCACACGTTGTTGGCGGGATTAATCGCAACTGATCTCCCTTCTTTTCACCCTTTTCTTTTCTTCTTCCTCTTTGTTCCCTTTTAGCTCTCCTCTTTCCCTTCCTTCCTTCTCTTTTGGGGCGGGGGAAGGAGAGGCAAAGGCCTTTTATACCGCCCGATCCACAACTTGTTAGCGGGAAAATTGCAACTGATATCCCTCTTCTTTTCTTCTCTTTTTTTTTTCCTTCCCTTTATCTCCTCTTTTCCTTTTTCTTTGCCTTTCCTTCCTCCTCTGTTATTTTTTTGATGGGGAGGGGAGGTGCCTGGAATGCAAGGCCTTTTCGGCCCGATCTCCTTCTCTCCCCCCACTTCTTTTCTTCTTCCTCTTCTTTCTTTCCCTTTTTCTCCTTTTCCTCTTTTCCTTCTCTCTCTCTCTCTCTTTTTTTTTTTTTTTTGCCGGGGCCAAGGCCCGCTCGGCCCCCCCTGGATCCGCGCCTGGATTCAAATGTCAAGGGCTCATATGCAATTAATTGGTAAAGGGTAATCTGTTCTTGTCAAGCAATATTACAAAATAAAGGATTATAACTTTTGGATTCCAAATTATCAAGTATGTTTTATTATCTCACAATATATTACTTTGTGTAGCTCCCTCTATACCAAAACTGAAGTATCCATTTAAACCCCTTTTAACTCATTTTCAATTCCTGTTTAACTCCTTTTTAACTTTGTTACCTACCCTGAGTTACAAGATTACTCACACACTGAAATTCGATCTCATTATGTAGCTTTATATTTACTAGATAAGAACTGTTATATAAATGAAAATCCTCTTATCTTTTCTTCCTTTTCCGTTAAAAAGTATAAGGCTTCTGGATGTAAATAATCATTATTATTGCTATTCCCTTATGTACTACATTATTTTGTTCAATTTGCGTGCACCAGCCGACACAGATAACATCTCGACAGAATTCACGAATTCTTTTAGGCCATCCTCAGGCGTTGGCCGGTTTACTCTTTATTTTTCCTTTATATTGTAGTTTGATTATACGTAATATCTTCAATCAATCATTTCCCAATATCTGTTTTTATTTCTTGCCTGGGAATGAAATAATTAAACAGAAAGGCCTAAATAAAATAAAATAATTAAAAAAAAAATACTCCCAATCAACTCCTTTTAGTTCCCTTTCAGCCCACGCCCTACTGAAAGGCAAAAAAGCCTGAGGCCCGTAACTAAGGGGCTCTGGAGTGCATCCCCGCTTGCGACAAGACGTATCAAAACAAAATATTAAAACGAATTGACAGGCGAAGTCGGGCTATTTGAGAAATGCCCCAATACACTTCTAGCTCCGTCCCGCGCCATGCATGCACATCTGTTTTCTATTTTGGTGTTCAAATTGTATTTTCAGAGAGTAAATTGCCAGAATTTTCCCATTTGAGAAGTGATAAAGTATGATTAAAAGCCTCGATACAGACCAGTCTTACAAATACTAAATAGTACGAACTATACTGTAACACTAACACATTAGTATACCCGCCTCGATCGTGTACCTTTGCATAACAAAATTCGCGACACCGTGACGGCGCACGGCGACAAGGTATACCCGGCGGCCCGCTATAACAAGTGCTCTGATTTGCCAGAGTTAAATATACGTACACATGTTGAACATGCGGTACTGTCTATCCCGTGTTGTATGGAACGCCATCGCCGCCATATATCGCACGCGAGCTTGCGGTACTGAGTAGTAGCTTGCGGTAGTTAGTTGTAGTGCTTACGTTAATGAGTGGTTACTTGCGCTAATTGGTCGGCCAATGACTGTGCAGGATTATCGTTTACGTACACAAAACGAGATAGACAGTACCGGCAAATCAGAGCACTTGTTATAGCAGGCCGCCGGGTAGCCTTGTCGCCGCGCCCGTGTCGCGAAGTTTGTTATGCAAAGGTACATGATCGAGTATACTAATGTGTTAGTGTTACAGTATAGTTCGTACTATTTATAGTATTTATAACACTGGTCTGTATCTTTCTCAAATGGGGAAAATTCTGGCATTTTACTCTCTGAAAATCAAGTTTCGGTACAATTTGAACACCAAAAAAGGAAAACAGATGTGGCGCGAGACGGAGCTAGAAGTGTATTGGGGCATTTAACTCTTAGATATCCCGACTTGGCCTGTCAATTCATTATAATATTTTTTAAATACGTCTTAATTGTCGCAAGCGGGGAGGGAGGGGGCCGCGGATGCACCTCCGCAGCCCCTCCCCTTAGTTACGGGCTTCAGGCTTTTTGCATTATAAGGGCGTGGGCTGAAAGGGAACTCAAAGGAGTTAATTGGGAGTAGGTCTTTTTTCAATATTTTTTAAATTTTATTTAGGCCTTTTTGTTTAATAGTATTTTATTCCCAGGCAAGAAATAAAAACAGACATTGAGAAATGATTGATTGAAGTTATTACGTACTAGAATCAAAGTACAATATAAAGGAAAAATAAAGAGTAAACAAGCCAACGCCGAAGGATGGCCTAAAAGAATTCGTGAATTCTGTCGAGAAGTTATCGATGTGGGCTATAGTGAACGCAAATTGAACAAATCTAGTACATAAGGGAATAGCAATAATAATAATTATTGACATCCAGAAGCCTTATACTTTTTAACCCTAAAAGGGCCGGGCTATTTGAGGTCTTAATACGGCCGGGGGCGGGGCATTATGGCCCGCCCCCAAAGATCTCGGCCGTGAAACGGCCGATCGCCGCGAAAATTTGCACGCATGTCAGTGTATAGAATACTATGGTAATTTTTTTAATTTTTTTATTCACTCATTTGCATATGTATGGTAATTTAAATAAGGTCATAAAATTCACCTTTTACCAATAAATCATATACTCTTTATATTTAAGCATTCTCTTTCACTACATGTATTCGTTAGAACATTTGAAACAATAATAATGCGACAAAAAAATTGGAAGAGCTAGGTTATTCCTTATGTTATCTCTTGTTTTGATAATTTCTTATGTATTTGATTTTTTTTAACTTATGTATTTGATTGTTTTTGTTGTTTTATTTAATTTTTTAACTACGATTCAACTATTTTGACTCCCAAAACAAACACCTAAACTTTAAACAAGACCCAATAACCAATGTTTTATCTCTTTTTACATTTCAATATGTTTTGTACACTAATCACGACAATGAGCGATTTTCGGGGTGACATGAAAAGACAAAAGGTCACGTGACTTTGTAACTATACGTCCGATTTTCAAAAAATTGTTTTAAAAGATGCGCAAGACTCGAAAGAAAAAAGTCAGCGAGCGGCGGGGCGCCATCCGTATTTATGCGTTCCCGAACAATCAGAAAAACCACGGAGGTGGGGGGGGGGCTATAATAGCCTCCCCCGGCCTTATTATGGTTAACGGAAAAAGAAGAAAAGAAAAGAGGATTTTCATTTATATGACACTTCTTACCTAGAAAATATAAAGCTACATAATGAGATCGAATTTCAGTGTGTAATCTTGTAACTCAGGGTGGGTAACAAAGTTAAAAGGAGTTAAACAAGAATTGCAACTGAGCTAAAATGGGTTTTACATGTATACTTGAGTTTTAGTATAGAGGGCGCTAAACAAAATATTTTTTTGTGAGATAATAAAACATACTTGATAATTTGGAATCCAAAAATTATAATCCTTTATTTTTTAATATTTCTTGACAAGAACAGATTACCGTTTACCAATTAATTGCATATGAGCCCTTGACATTTGAATCCTTTATTGAGATGCTTGAAAATATTAAACTTTCATTATTTCTCAGTTTATCGCATTAAATCCAATGGGAAATTGTTTATGAAATGTCATTAGTTAATCTTTAATTGAACTGATATTCTATTTCATATAATTACTTGTAAAATAGGAGATTTATACTTAAATGTTTTTGCCCTAAGTTATGTTGAGCCGCAGATCTCTGCAGATGAGCGCATGGAATGCACATGAACCCAGCGTAAGCCAAGCGCGGATCCAGGGGAGAGGGGGGCACAGAGGGCCTTGCCCCCCAAAAAAAAAAAAGAGAGAGAGAGAGAGAGAGAAGGAAAGGAAGGGAAAGGGAAAGAGGAGAGAAAGTGAAAGAAAGAAGAGGAGAAAAAAGAAAATGGGGGAAAGAATGAGATCGGAGGGGGCCGAAAGGGCCTTGCCTCCCACGCTGTTGCCTCCCCCAAAAAAAAAAAAAAAACAGAGAGAAGGAAGGAAAGAGAAAGAAAAAAGGGAAAAAGGAGATAAAGGGAAGGAAAAAAGAGGAAGAAGAAAACAAAAGAAGGGGATATCAGTTGCGATTTTCCTGCCAACCAGTTGCGGATCGGGGGCAAAATGCCCTTGGCTTCTGCCCGCCCCCTCCACCTCAGCAAAAAAGAAAGAGAGAGTGAACGAAAATAAAGAGGAAGAACACAAGAAAAGGGGAAAAGAAGGGAAGATAAGTTACGATTTGTATCGCTTCTTCTTTCGTCATTGAGACCAGCGCCAAATACGCCACTGGTCACCACTGGCGTACTGGGGCTTGGGGCAGTTGACCCCCTACAAAATTCAAACTTGGTTTATTTCTAAATCGATACCAGTGATTTACAAATTTGACCGTAATTAAATGCCCATACCCCCTGAGCTTCCGGGGTTCCGCCCTTAACCCCACCGGGGTTTTGCACCTGGTCCCTCGCCAATTTACGCTACGCTCTACCTAATCATAAACACTTTCGATTTTAAATCCCCTTAAGAAATCCTGGATCCGTGCCTGCATGTGTTTTGTGATTTGTTGATGAATATAATGACTGTGATCTGTCCATAACACAAGACATATACCCTTTTGGAATTTGATGGTTTACTTTTGGTTCTGAAGTTTATAAATGAGAAATAAAGAAGATTACGGACTAGCACAACCTCATGCTTCGGGATCTAAACCACCCCATCCCATGATGCCATATTAGAAGAAATTGAATTAAACTCAAATGGGAAACTTCCATAGTTCTTACAAAGTCCGTGTTTATTGATTAATGAACCATTGCCCTTGAATTTTACTAGTTTCATGTATTGAGATAAATATAAAGAACCCAAATAAATAAAATCATATGAGTTAAAGTACTAATAAGTAGGCCTATTAGACATTGTAACAGTGGCGATATTAATATTGTAAATAGTCGCCAATGAAAGTTGACCATTTTCCTTTTTCTCTTGAAACTTAAATATGGTCCAATAAACACTTGTGTTTTTTAACTTACCTCCATCCGAGTCATATATTTTGAAGAAACAAACAGTAAAATTAATTGTAGGTGCCCCGCCCTTTTGCAAATAGAGTTAAGACCTAATTTCTTTGACTGCTCGGAAATTGTTGATATAAAGTGGCATCTTACGAAAATCCTGACAGAGTTTATGACTTAGAAATGAAGAATTGTAAAGAATTAAATTCCCTTGCTGGGAATGGGAACGATTCTGACATAGAGGTCGGGGCCGTCACAGTATTGTTAAAAGTTGGTTGAAAACTAATTTCCTCTATTTGTGAACTATGAATATTAATCAATGATCAATTATCTGTTGATACACAACAAAATTGGTAAAGCGTCATCTGCCGCCAACTTTAATTCAATTTCAACTCAATTCAAATAATTTTTATTTCAAAACTCAATCAAAACATGAAAGAATGCTTACATACAATTAATATCAAATGACATTTAAAATATACCATAAAAAGTTGAAATGTTTTTGTAATTACACAATATCAAATGTCGATAAGTAATGAACGCAAGCATAATAAGCATGATATTTTTATATATTGTGTCGTATTTTAAAGGAAATTGAACAATACGTTAAAAAGCAGTGCTTGTATTGATGGATTATTCGAGAACAATTTTAAAAGGAAGACAAAAAGGTATTAAAAAAACACACAGGCACTGCTCGAAATGATGAGCTTTCATATACATAATAAAAAACACAGTCAAGGAGTACATGACTGTGTACATGTGTCAATGCTCCAACACCCAAGAGCGGTCGAAGATTCCATAAATTAATACATTTAGTAGTTGCATATTTTCATAGGCTGTTAAGTAGAAAATTGAACACGATGACGAAAGTCAAGACGAGGTCAGGGACAAGCACAAGGACACGGACGAAGACAAGGAGAAAGACTGAAAGAAATCCTTCTCTCTCTCTCTCTCTGTACAACTGACAATATTAACATTCCTTTCTATTTCCCGAAATTTACATAGGGGTGTCAACTTGGAGGGGGTTATCAGGGTATAAGGTTAGGGGGCACATGAAACCCTTTGCATTCTAAGGGAGGATGTCGAAATTCTAAATAAATAAATAAAAAGTGGGGGAGGAGGGGGGAGGTGAAATATATTTCCTAGCTAGCAAAGGCGCACTAAATATTGTCATGGGAAGGGGTAAAATGCAACAATTTGGAGGACAGCTTAAAATTATTTAAAAAAAGGATATGTATATACATATTTTTTTCCAATTCAAATGTCTATTTAAAGGTATAGACCAGTTTTGGAAACGCCCCCTCTCAAAAAATGAAATGGAAGCTCTTATTACCAATCATGTGAAAGAATATGTTTTTGACTGATACGTGATGATACAAATTTTGCCGGGAAACCGCCTACTAATTGATATATTTGGAAAATTATCATATCGATCCGGCCTGGATAGATATCGCGAATGCACTTCAACATTGAACATTTGGGCATATATTTCTGCTTTTTGCAAATTTAGGTTGAAGTATTGCCATCTAAACCTCTGAAGGCAATATTTAAACAATATTGAATGGATATTTTGCACCCAAAACCCTTAAACCGCAATTTTACCTCTCCCGGTCTATATCTTTGACTTGGTGCCCTCTCGTTGCGTTCCCTTTTATTTATTTATTTTATTTTTAAAATTTGTTCCGTGTCTAGTTTCAGTTGTGCCCTCCCTTTGAACAATTTTGTTAATATCATATTTTTAAATATAATCTTAAATTTACATAGGGGTGTCAACTTGGAGGGGTAATCAGGGTACAAGGATAGGAGGCACAGGAAATTTGGAGGACAGCTTAAAATTTAAACAAAAGGATATGTATATACGTATTTTATTCAATTAAAATGTCTTCTTTTCCCTCTTTTCTATTTTTCTTCCTCTATATTTTTTCCCGGCCTTTCTCTCCTCTTTCTCTTTCCCTTCCTTCCTTCTCTCTCTCTCTCTTTGCTGAGTGGGGAGGGGGAGGAAGAGCCTTTTGTCCCCCCGATCCACACCATGTTGGCTGGAAAAATCGCAACTGATCTCCCTACCTTTCTTCTTCCTCTTTTTTTCCCTTGTTTCCCTTTCTCTCCTCTTTCCATTTCCATTTCCCTTTCCTTCCTTCTCTCTGTCTCTGTTAAGTTTGCTGGGAGGGGGGCAAGGGCGTTTCGGCCCCCCCCGATCTACAGTTGTTTTGGCGGGATTAATCGCAACTGATCTCCCCTACGTTTCACCCTTTACTTTTCTTCCGTTTTCCGTTTTCTTCAGGCAACAGCCTGGGAGGCAAGGCCCTTTCGGCCCTCCCCCCGATCTCCTTCTTTTCTTCTTCCTCTTCTTTCTTTCCCCTTCTCTCCTCTTTCCCTTTCCCTTCTTTTCCTTCTCTCTCTCTCTCTCTCTCTTTTTTGACGGGGAGGGGAGGCCCCCGCTAGGGACAAGACGTAATAAAAAGTGAATTGACGGGCCAAGTCAGGCTATATAAGAAACTCCCCCATACACTTCTAGCTCCGTCCCGCGCCGCATATGTTTTGCTACATGTATGTTGGTTTTCAAAATTCTACCTAAACATTGATTTTCAGAGAGTAAAATGCTAGAATTTTCCCAACTATCGGAAGGAGGCCGTCCCCCGCTTGGGCGTTTCGTGCCCTCGAAAGGGTTCACCTCATGTAATTTCTGTACCCCCCATCCTACTTACGGGCCTTTATTTATTGTTATTGTTTTTAATTTGTTCGGTGTCATTGATCCCTCCTTTTAAATAATTGTGTTAATACGCCCCTAAATACATCCCTTTCTATTTCCTGAAATTCGCATTGTTTTTTATTTTTTAAATTTATTTATAAGGTGTATTTTTCATTTGTGCCCTCCCTTTGAATAATGTTGTTAATATCAAATTTACACTAAAATGTTTATTTGTTGCCACCTCTCTTTAAATTTAACTGGTATTTTAATATTTTTCACTTTTTGATATCTTTTCAAGTTCCCTTCTAATTTTAATATAAAAACAAATCCTTTTAACCCTTTTTTAATACTCAAACGTCTATTTGAGTTGCCCCACTCTTTAAATTTATCTTTTATTTTGATATTTTTCCTAATGAAATATCTAATCAAGTTGCCCCCGCTCCCCGAATTTTTAATTATAAAATTAGTCCCTTTCAATCCCCTTTTAATTTCCTTTTAACCCCTTTCCTACTCCTTTATTAAACCCTGAAACGCCACTCAATACATCCCTTTCTATTTCCCGAAATTTGCATAGGGGTGTCAACTTGGAGGGGGTGATCAGGGTATGAGGTTAGGGGAACAGGAAACCCTTGCATTCTAAAGGAGGATACCGACAATTAAAATAAATACTATGGGGCGGAAATCGGATTCTACTCGAATGTTGGCCCCTTCTCTTTAAATTTATCTTTTATTTCAATATTTTTCTTTCTTTAATATCTTTTCAAGTTGCCCCCCACTCCTGATTTTTAAGTACAAAAATAGGTCACATTCAACCCCCTTTTTAACTCACTTTAACTCCCTTTTTCCTCTATTAAACCTCGAAACGCCCTAAATACTTCGGTGAAAGAAGCCCCACTACCGTGCTGTCCGTCATGAAAATGCAAAGGATGGGGCCTTGTTCACGAGTATACAGTATAGTCGTGATACAGGCCCCATATGTCCGTGTTGTAGAACCGATGCAACGCCGTCAGGGCCTGTAGGAGACGCGTATAGTGTACTCGTGATACAGGCCCCGCAACTGTATCACGAGTATCCCTGGAACCAATGGGCATACTCGTGATATATAACTTACTAGTAAGTTAAAACACAAATATTGCCGAGCGATTAACGTGGTGGATATCGATAAATATTATGCATGATCACCGATCTCTAGCTAGCCTAGCTATAGAGTATAGAAATAAAGATCGGTTTGCGCGCACTGCATGTAATTTCTATGGGGTTTATGACATGCAACGAGGGGTATGATTGGTCAACATTAAACTAACGTTAGTGTGTTTTACTTACGGTACTAAATTAGATAGACAATTGCGTTAATGAAAACTAAAGAGCTTACGTAGGTAAAATAATGTTAAAAATGAGTATACGTTAGCTTTACATCATTTTAGTACCGTAACTGTTCACTAACGCAAACACTACTCTGCAAAATCATTGGATACTAAGTGTACGTTATTCTTTTCTTAGTGATTACGTTACTAGTTAAGTTTATGGCGGCGATGGCCTTCCATAGTGTTGTGTACGTAAACGATAATCCTACACAGCAATTGGCCGACCAATTACCGTAAGCACTACCACTAACTACCGCAAGCTACCACTCAGTTCCGCAAACACTACAACTAACTACCGCAAGCTACTACTCACTACCGTAAGCTCGCGTGCGATATATGGCGGCGATGGCGTTCCATACATCGCCGCCATAAACTTAACTAGTAACGTAATCACTAATAAAAGAATAACGTACACTTAGTATCCAATGATTTTGCAGAGTAGTGTTTGCGTTAGTGAACAGTTACGGTACTAAAATGATGTAAAGCTAACGTATACTCATTTTTAACATTATTGTACCTACGTAAGCTCTTTAGTTTTCATTAACGCAATTGTCTATCTAATTTAGTACCGTAAGTAAAACACACTAACGTTAGTTTAATGTTGACCAATCATACCCCTCGTTGCATGTCATAAACCCCATAGAAATTACATGCAGCGCGCGCAAACCGATCTTTATTTCTATACTCTACTATATAGCCAGGCTAGCTAGAGATCGGTGATCATGCATAATATTTATCGATATCCACCACGTTAATCGCTCGGCAATATTTGTTTTTTTAAACTTACTAGTAAGTTATATATCACGACTATGCCCATTTGGTTCCAGGGATACTCGTGATACAGTTGCGGGGCCCGTATCACGAGTACACTATACGCGTCTCCTACAGGCCCCGCCAAGTGACGGCGTTGCATCGGTTCTACAACACGGACATGGGGGCTGGGGCCTGTATCACGACTATACTGTATACTCGTGAACAAGGCCCCATCCTTTGCATTTTCATGACGGACAGCACGGTAGTGGGGCTTCTTTCACCGAAGTATTTAGGGGCGTTTCGAGGTTTAATAGAGGGAAGGGATTAAAAAGGGAGTTAAAGTGAGTTAAAAAGGGGGTTGAATGTGACCTATTTTTGTACTTAAAAATCAGGAGTGGGGGCCCAGCTAGCACAAAAACATTATAAGAACATCATGATAATGTTTGGCTAAACATTTGGGAAATGTTTTGTTCAAATGTTAAAATCATATGAAAATGTATGGTCTTGTGATTATCAAGAAAACATTTTTATAACGTTAGACACCAACATCAATAAAACATAATAAAAATGTTTTTTAACATTAAGCTTAGACATTATAACACTATCGATTTGATATTATCAAAAATGTTGATAAAACATATTAATGATATCTGTAAAATGTTAGAAGGAAATGTTATAAAAATGTCAACCATCTATTTCTAAGACCATACATTTTGATATGATTTTAACATTTCCTAAAAACATTTCAATATTGTTATTCTCAAATGTTTTTATTATGTTATTTTAGAAATGTTAATGAAATGTTGTAATGATATCTTATTAATGTTTGAAGTAAATGTTATAAAAATGTCAGCCATCTATTTCTAAGACCATACATTTTGATATCATTTTAACATTTCATAGAAACATTACAATATTGTTATTCTCAAATGTTTTTATTATGTTATTTTAGAAATGTTAATAAAATGTTGTAATGATATCTTATTAATGTTTGAAGAAAATGTTATAAAAATGTCAGCCATCTATTTCTAAGACCATACATTTTGATATCATTTTAACATTTCATAGAAACATTACAATATTGTTATTCTCAAATGTTTTAAATATGTTATTTTAGAAATGTTAATGAAATGTTGTAATGATATCTTATTAATGTTTGAAGTAAATGTTATAAAAATGTCAGCCATCTATTTCTAAGACCATACATTTTGATATCATTTTAACATTTCATAGAAACATTACAATATTGTTATTCTCAAATGTTTTTATTATGTTATTTTAGAAATGTTAATAAAATGTTGTAATGATATCTTATTAATGTTTGAAGAAAATGTTATAAAAATGTCAGCCATCTATTTCTAAGACCATACATTTTGATATCATTTTAACATTTCATAGAAACATTACAATATTGTTATTCTCAAATGTTTTACATATGTTATTTTAGAAATGTTAATGAAATGTTGTAATGATATCTTATTAATGTTTGAAGTAAATGTTATAAAAATGTCAGCCATCTATTTCTAAGACCATACATTTTGATATCATTTTAACATTTCATAGAAACATTACAATATTGTTATTCTCAAATGTTTTTATTATGTTATTTTAGAAATGTTAATAAAATGTTGTAATGATATCTTATTAATGTTTGAAGAAAATGTTATAAAAATGTCAGCCATCTATTTCTAAGACCATACATTTTGATATCATTTTAACATTTCATAGAAACATTACAATATTGTTATTCTCAAATGTTTTAAATATGTTATTTTAGAAATGTTAATGAAATGTTGTAATGATATCTTATTAATGTTTGAAGTAAATGTTATAAAAATGTCAGCCATCTATTTCTAAGACCATACATTTTGATATCATTTTAAC
Source organism: Mesocentrotus franciscanus (assembly GCA_037976565.1). Classification (NCBI taxonomy): domain Eukaryota; kingdom Metazoa; phylum Echinodermata; class Echinoidea; order Camarodonta; family Strongylocentrotidae; genus Mesocentrotus; species Mesocentrotus franciscanus. The sequence goes on from CP137672.1 coordinate 3,455,328, forward strand.
ATTTCATAGAAACATTACAATATTGTTATTCTCAAATGTTTTTATTATGTTATTTTAGAAATATTAATAGAATGTTGTAATGATATCTTATTAATGTTTGAAGTAAATGTTATAAAAATGTCAGCCATCTATTTCTAAGACCATACATTTTGATATCATTTTAACATTTCATAGAAACATTACAATATTGTTATTCTCAAATGTTCTTAAAATGTTAATTTAGAAATGTTGACAAGATGTTGTAATGATATCTTATTAATGTTTGAAGGAAATGTCATAAAAATGTCAGCCATCTATTTTTAAGACCATACATTTTGATATTATTTAAACATTTAATAAAAACATTTGAATGATGATATCCCCAAATGTTTTTAAAATGTTAATTTAGAAATGTTGACAAGATGTTGTAATGATATCTTACAGATGTTTGAAGGAAATGTTATAAAAATGTCAGCCATCTATTTCTAAGACCATATATTTTGATATCATTTAAACATTTAATAGAAACATTACAATGTTGTTATACGTAATGTTCTTAAAATGTTACACAGAAATGTTGTTTAAATGTGCAGTACATTCAGAAGCTATCACATTTTTATAACATTTCCGCATTCATACATCTTCCAAATATGTATACAAATGTCCTGATTTTTGTGTTTCTAATATTTTCACATAGTCTAAATAAATACATGAAACATTAAGTGAAAAAAGGAGTATAAAAATGCTTCAGTCAAAATTACATCAAAATCTTTTAATCATGACAAAATGTTGAAAACAATCTGAGTAATGAACAAGAATCATTTTAAACATAATGATTTCACTTAAATGACGGAAGTTGGTAACTTTCTATTATAAAATACATATATACAAGGGAAGATTTACCGTACACAATTATTTCTGTAATCAGTAGAAATAAGTACATGTATATCCAAATTTTTGGGTCGATTTGTTGTCACACAACAAGTAATGAAATCAAAGTGAAAGTGTTCAGCATGCACCAAGGTAATGCCAATTATTTAGTCCCATGTATTAGGAGAGACCGGGGAGAAATGGAACATTTTTCTTCACTTTCAGAAATATTACCGATTGTAACTATGCAAATATTCGGACTAAACCAAGTACATGTATGTTTGTATATTAAAAGACTACACAGTGTATCCCAGAAAACAAAAGAAACTGGATTTTATGGCAACATTTTTCATGTCATGATAATAATTTCCGTAATGAGATGTATATGTGTGAAAAGCTCCGCTTCTTATTTGATGCATAATTTATTATTCATATTTCACGCATGATTGCATTACAAAAATAGAAAGTGGTGGTACCAAAATTTCATTTGCACAAAGAAATTGTAACTTTGAGTTAATTTGTAGGGTAGTAAAGATACTTTTTTTGGATAAAGAAACACATCACATTAAAATTAATAATTTTCTTTTTATATGACACTTCATGCATATAAAATGAATGAAGTATGCTCGAGAAGAAGTAAAATGAAATGATACTTGATTTCTCCCAAATAAGTAGATTTTGATTAACCACTTGACTGCTATTGGCTTAAAACGCGTTCATACCCCCTGTGCTACAGCATTTTTTAACTGTACAAAACTGTACACTGTACACAAAAAGCCGGACTTTTTTTGGAAGAGCGCCATCTACCGTTCGAGACCTGTAAAACATCATTGTAGTGCTAATTACACAGTAGGGCTAGGCATCATGCAGTGCTACGGTCTTGAAAGTGCAATGCACTAAGCACGTACATGGACGTGGTACGCAGCCGAGTGGTTAAGAAGCCATTCAGCTTTCCTAATCTAGCAGTTGACAATGGACCTAATGCTTGAGTGAATTTACACATGACAAAACAGTGTTTAAGTAGCCCTGTTCAGGGCTCTTTAAAGGGATCCGGTAACTTTGTCTCAGATTCTGAAACAAAATCCTGGATTTAGCTCATGCTGCAATGATAATTATAAACATTTAGGTCAGTCAGGAACCCCATGACTTTTACAAGCCGATCGCCTGTCTGATTATCAAGATATTTATGATTGGAAATCAAAACCAAATTTTGTGTTTTCCTAACGGTTTTCATAATACTTACAGTCTATTGGGGAAAACGAGTATGGTAAAACTTAACACTCAAAGATTTTTACTTTTTTGAGGCATTTCTTTATCATTTTGAAGCGCGATTTTTTTAGGGCTTAAATTTTCTCACCATATCACAGACACTGATAACACATAGGGCCGTGCATCTCAGATTTAACATTGTTAAAGGATGCCTTTAATGCTGTCTTGGGAAGGATGTGAACAGAAAGTTTGTGTGAATTCACTTAAGCATTAGATCCAATGGCAGCTGCTAAATCAGGAAAGTTAAAATGGCTTCTTACTCATTTGTCAGAAATCTAGCATATTACGTTATGCATCAAATAAAAGTAGAGAACTAGAGACGTAGAGCATTTCATACATGTATATGTCATGATTGTCATCAAGGAAATTATTATTATGACAGAAAATTTCTGCCCTGAAATCTGGTTTCCTTTTTTTCTGGGATGCACTGTAGATACATAGGTAAATATTGCAGTTATAGATTGAATTCCCACAGCTTGACTTTTCATGTAATCATAAATTTTGCAAACCCTTAGTTTGGGGGTTAATTGGGACACCTCGGGGTAAACTGGGACACCCATAAGCGTACATTCAATCACAGAAAACAATACCGCTATCGCTCATTGCAGTCCCAGTTTACCCCAGATATAAAAAAAACAACTGAAATTGATGGCCATACTATTAATTCTAGCTTGCCATCAAGAAATCTTGTATTAAATCATTTAATCACCTCAGAGGATAATCACTATCACAAGGGGTATCCACTTGGCTGGGAGATTCCATGACATTTGCTCTGGGGACAATTGCTCCAATGGAAAATCTGCATATTAAGCCAAACCTAACACTAACCTTAATCCTTACCCTCCCATTATTCTGAACCAAAAGCCCTATCACAACCCTAACCCTATATCTTTGGAGGAAATAAGATGAGCAATTATCGCAGGAGCAAATGTCAGATCACCAGTTAGGAACCGCAGAAAAAAAATCTGAATAAATGTTTAAAAATCAGTAATAAAATTTGTGAAAATAAGTTGCTTATCCTATACTTGTGTGCAATAGTATACAGTGGTTGTTGGCATATTTTTCAAAGGCATTGGGTGAAGCCTTTTGACTGATGTAAATGAATTTATCATTGTCTTCTTATTTTTAAAGATAGTGGAGTGTCCCACTTAACCCCAGTCTCCCTACACATGTTATATTATTATCATGGGTTTTCAATTTACAGCAAGGTAACAACATGAGGGACCGCTTTTAATGAGGTACCGCTGAAACTCTGAAAGCCTGATAAAAAGGTAAAATCAGCGGTCCTGAAGATCTTGTAGGCCCTATAAACTATATAACAAGCATACCGGTACATATTTTATGTACATATAAAAACAAAGGTAATATATAAAAAAATAATTGCATATAAAGAGCCGAAGTACTTCAGCTGCACCTCTAGCATCAGCATCACATTTTCCATCTACATGTATATACCATCTTAACAGTAAAATGTTGATGGCTAATAATAATAAAAACAATAATAATAATAATAATAATAATACTATGTTGCGTTGAACCCTATATAGCCAGGGCTATTTTTAAGGTAAAGACCAGTTTTGGAAACGCCCCTCTCTCAAAAAAATGAAATGGAAGCTCTCATTACCAATCATGTGAAAGAATATGTTTCGACTAATACGTGATGATACAAATTTTGCCAGGAAAGTCGGGAAACCGCCTACTAATTGATATATTTGGTAAATTATTATATCTATTGTGACCAAATAGATATCGCGCACGTGGTCGCGTAGTCCCGTATACATCTTTCTGTGTACAGTGCATGTAACTTTACCAAGACTGGGCCAAATTTCTTATCATTTTGAGGATTCCAGAACCTTGCAGTACACACCAATACTTATATGCTAGATGATCAACCTTTTCTGATCGATTCCACAACGTTTCTTTCACAATGCAATCGTATGACCAGAACTGGTCTTTATCCTTAAAACAAAAGTGATGTACAAATGTTGCTGGGGGCTTCTACGGCCCACCCCTATGATCTTGGGTGATCGCCGCAAAAATTGGCATGCATGTCAAGTGAAGTGTTTAGATTACCATGGTAATTTCAATTTTTTGAAAAACTCACTCATTTGCATATTTATGGTAATTTATGCACTTAAGGTCATAAAATTCACATTTTTACCCCTAAACCACATATTCTTCATATTAAAACATTCATTTTCACTACATATATCCATTTAGAATAATAATACAACAAAATTACAAAATTTGGAAGAGCCAAGTTATTCCTCATGTATCTATTGTTTCGATAATTTCTTATGTATTTAATTTCTAACTATGATTCAACTATTTTGACCCCCAAAATAAACACTAAACAATAAACAAGACCAAATAACCAATGTTTTATCTGTTTTATATGTTTTGTAAAAAATCACGAAAATGAGCAATTTTTCGGGCTGACATGCAAAGACAAAAGGTCACTGACTTTGTAACAGTAGGTCCAATTTTTCGAAAAATTTGGTTCAAAAGATGCGCAAGACCCAGAAAGAAAAAAGGTCATAAAATTTCAGGGCAAGATTTTTTGCCTTAAAAATTATCACAAAAATGTAGAGGGGGGCTTCTAAAGCCTCCCCTCCCAGGCTATCATATTGCAAAGTATGAAAGTAATCAAACGTTTGGTCTATTTTTTCCACAGCTTAATAACTACACAACAGTAATCAATAAGTACATTTCTAATCTTACTTATATAAAGAATGGTCAAGTTGAGTTAATTAAAGTACTTTTCTAGCTGAGGGCGTCAGTGCAATACATTAGTGTTAACCCCCAAGTGTGTCTTTTGATAATCTTTATGGAAATTTTGGAAAACGACATAAAGTTTCAAACAATTACCAAAGAACAAAATCAATGCTTTTTAAAAAGCAATATAGTGCTAACCAACAAGAAACAGTGTAAAAGTGTTGAGCAATGTTAAGTAGTAACTCAAATTTAAATTTACTCTGAGTGAAATACACTGCCCTCCGAAAGTTTGGGGTCACCTGTAATAAGGACTGGTTTTTCACACTCACCAACATTTTATTTATCATCGCACTTGTGGTACTGCAATAATTTACTACCAAGCTGAAGAGTAGACATCAGCCTTCAAGCTGTCACCAGATTAACCATTGTGTACCGTTTCAGGAAGCCTCATACAAGACCAACTTTAACTCTATCCTAACTGGGAAGGGGTGTCAATTCCCTGTATGAAATATGCGATTGCCTTTGTTAAAGGTAATGCAAAGTTTTGGGAAATTTTGAAAATTGGACGGAGAGTAATTCTTTAAAATTTTGATATATTCGGATGCCACTGTGGATCTATTATTAGCACTAGTATAATTGAGCCCTTAAAACACTTCTGCTTTCGAGCAAATTGAATAATCAAAATTTACCGGTGCTCCCGGTAAATTTCAAATATTTCAAATAGCGCCTGAGGCCATTCCATGGTAGCTGTGACCATTAAAATATCAGAATATGCAGTTGTAATATATATTTTCCAAACGTGAGTAGCAGAACGGTCAAGAAACATTGTTTTAAAGCCATAGTAATATCAGTCGTTAGAGGGAGCTATACAATATTAACAGTTGATAATTTACAATTTCATCACTTTAGACTCCATTTCAACCGCGACAACGATCATTGAATATTATAAAATCGCACATGCTTCCAATATGTTCATTTGAATGAAATTCATGACCCCATACCAAAACTTTGTATTACCTTTAATGCATGAGTGCTTCCTGAAACAGTTTATAATGGTTACACTGGCGCCAACTTCAAGGCTGATGTTTACTCTTCACTTTGGTACTTAATTATTGCAGTGCCACAAGTGTGATGATAAATAAAATTCGGGTGAAATCAGATCTGATTACAGGTGTACTGGTAGTGGTACCCAATATTCTGGAGGGTAGCATATATACATGGAAACCTGATGAATCTCTGTCTACTACAAGCTACCCATATGTTTTTATCTAAAATGGAAATCATTTGAAAAAAATATCACCTCCGAAAAATTTAAATGAATACAGTGCTATCCTCCAATAATCAAAATGTATTAATAAAATTCACATTTTCGCATCTAACTCCCTTTTAGACAAAAATAATAAATTTACATATCTTTAAAGTCAGATCCATTGTGTCCCTTGCAGAATGGAATTCATTTTGTTGACGAATTATGCACTTTTCTTTACCAAACGATATCTGTCATGGGCGCCTCCAGAATGGAATGTATGGGTTAGCACATTTTCATGCTAAACACAACAAAAATTAACCCCTTAATCCAAATTGCGTAACTTTTTAACGAAAGGTATTGAGCAAAATAACTTGGCAGGAGTGTTCCTATACTTATTGACTACGGTAACTTTTCTGTGAACATGTGATTGATCCACCGAGTCATGCATGAGTGAGCAAACATTAAAGGGAAAATTGTCACTGTCACTTTTCAAATGTCATAAGGGTCATTTTGGGGATTATATGGGGGGGGGGGGCAACTTGAAAAGATATTAAAGAAAGAAAAATATTGAAATAAAAGATAAATTTAAAGAGGAGGGGCCAACATTCGAGTAGAATCCGATTTCCGCCCCATAGTATTTATTTTAATTGTCGGTATCCTCCTTTAGAATGCAAGGGTTTCCTGTTCCCACTAACCTCATACCCTGATCACCCCCTCCAAGTTGACACCCCTATGCAAATTTCGGGAAATAGAAAGGGATGTAATGAGTGGCGTTTCAGGGTTTAATAATGGAGTAGGAAAAGGGGTTAAAAGGAAATTAAAAGGGGATTGAAAGGGACTAATTTTATAATTAAAAATTCGGGGAGCGGGGGGCAACTTGATTAGATATTTCATTAGGAAAAATATCAAAACAAAAGATAAATTTAAAGAGTGGGGCAACTCAAATAGACGTTTGAGTATTAAAAAAAGGGTTAAAAAGGATTTGTTTCTATATTAAAATTAGAAGGGGGAACTTGAAAAGATATCAAAAAGTGAAAAATATTAAAATACCAGTTAAATTTAAAGAGAGGTGGCAACAAATAAACATTTTACTGTAAATTTGATATTAACAACATTATTCAAAGGGAGGGCACAAATGAAAAATACACCTTATAAATAAATTAAAAAAAAAAAAAAAACAATGCGAATTTCAGGAAATAGAAAGGGATGTATTTAGGGGCGTATTAACACATTTATTTAAAAGGAGGGATCAATGACACCGAACAAATTAAAAACAATAAAAATAAATAAAGGCCCGTAAGTAGGATGGGGGGTACAGAAATTACATGAGGTGAACCCTTTCGAGGGCACGAAACGCCCAAGCGGGGGACGGCCTCCTTCCGATAGTTGGGAAAATTCTAGTATTTTACTCTCTGAAAATCAATTTTTAGGTAGAATTTTGAAAACCAACATACATGAAGCAAAACATATGCGGCGCGGGACGGAGCTAGAAGTGTATGGGGGAGTTTCTTATATAGCCTGACTTGGCCCGTCAATTCACTTTTTTATTACGTCTTGTCCCTAGCGGGGGCCTCCCCCCTCCCCGTCAAAAAAACAGAGAGAGAGAGAGAGAGAAGGAAAAGAAGGGAAAGGGAAAGAGGAGAGAAGGGGAAAGAAAGAAGAGGAAGAAGAAAAGAAGGAGATCGGGGGGACGGCCGAAAGGGCCTTGCCTCCCAGGCTGTTGCCTCCCCAAAAAAAAAAGAGAGAAGGAAGGTAAGGGAAAGAAAAAAGGACAAAAGAGGAAGAAGAAAAGAAAGAAGGGGATATCAGTTGCGATTTTCCCGCCAACAAGTTGTGGATCTGGAGAGGGGGCAATATGTCCTTGCCTCTCCCCCACTCCCAGATCCACAATTTGTTGGCAGGAAAATCGCAACTGATATCTTTTCTTTCCTTTTTGTCCTTTTTTCTTTCCCTTACCTTCCTTCTCTCTCTTTTTGTTGCTGTATGCAATATGTCCTTGCCTCTCCCCCTCCCGCCTCCGACAAAAAAAAGGGATAAGGAAGGGAAAAGGAAAAAGAGATAAAGGGAACAAAAAGAGGAAGAAAAGTAAAGGGTGAAACGTAGGGAGATCAGTTGCGATTAATCCCGCCAAAACAACTGTAGATCGGGGCTGAAACGCCCTTGCCCCCTCCCAGCAAACTTAACAGAGACAGAGAGAAGGAAGGAAAGGGAAATGGAAATGGAAAGAGGAAAGGAAACAAGGGGAAAAAGAGGAAGAAGAAAGGTAAGGAGATCAGTTGCGATTTTTCCAGCCAACATGGTGTGGATCGGGAGACGAAAGGCTCTTCCTCCCCTCCCCACTCAGCAAAGAGAGAGAGAGAGAGAGAGAGAGGAAGGGAAGGAAAGAGAAAGAGGAGAGAAAGGCCGGGAAAAAATATAGAGGAAGAAAATAGAAAAGAGGGAAAAGAAGACATTTTAATTGAATAAAATACGTATATACATATCCTTTTGTTTAAATTTTAAGCTGTCCTCCAAATTTCCTGTGCCTCCTATCCTTGTACCCTGATTACCCCCCCCCTCCAAGTTGACACCCCTATGTAAATTTAAGAGTATATTTAAAAATATGATATTAACAGGGCACAACTGAAACTAGACACGGAACAAATTAAAAAAATAAAATAAATAAATAAAAGGGAACGCAACGAGAGGGCACCAAGTTAAAGATATAGACCGGGAGAGGTAAAATTGCGGTTTAAGGGTTTTGGGTGCAAAATATCCATTCAATATTGTTTAAATATTGCCTTCAGAGTTTTAGATGGCAATACTTCAACCTAAATTTGCAAAAAGCAGAAATATATGCCCAAATGTTCAATGTTGAAGTGCATTCGCGATATCTATCCAGGCCGGATCGATATGATAATTTTCCAAATATATCAATTAGTAGGCGGTTTCCCGGCAAAATTTGTATCATCACGTATCAGTCAAAAACATATTCTTTCACATGATTGGTAATAAGAGCTTCCATTTCATTTTTTGAGAGGGGGCGTTTCCAAAACTGGTCTATACCTTTAAATAGACATTTGAATTGGAAAAAAATATGTATATACATATCCTTTTTAAATAATTTTAAGCTGTCCTCCAAATTGTTGCATTTACCCCTTCCCATGACAATATTTAGTGCGCCTTTGCTAGCTAGGAAATATATTTCACCTTCCCCTCCTCCCCCACTTTTTATTTATTTATTTAGAATTTCGACATCCTCCCTTAGAATGCAAAGGGTTTCATGTGCCTCCTAACCTTATACCCTGATAACCCTCCAAGTTGACACCCCTATGTAAATTTCGGGAAATAGAAAGGAATGTTAATATTGTCAGTTGTACAGAGAGAGAGAGAGAAGGACGGAGCTAATTTCTTTCAAGTCTTTCTCCTTGTCTTCGTCCGTGTCCTTGTGCTTGTCCCTGGCCTCGTCTTGACTTTCGCCATCGTGTTCAATTTTCTACTTAACAGCCTATGAAAATATGCAACTACTAAATGTATTAATTTAGGGAATCTTCGACCGCTCTTGGGTGTTGGAGCATTGACACATGTACACAGTCATGTAATCCTCGACTGTGTTTTTTATTATGTATATGAAAGCTCATCATTTCGAGCAGTGCCTGTGTGTTTTTTTTTAATACCTTTTTTGTCTTCCTTTTAAAATTGTTCTCGAATAATCCATCAATACAAGCACTGCTTTTTAACGTATTGTTCAATTTCCTTTAAAATACGACACAATATAAAAAATATCATGCTTATTATGCTTGCGTTCGTTACTTATCGACATTTGATATTGTGTAATTACAAAAACATTTCAACTTTTTATGGTATATTTTAAATGTCATTTGATATTAATTGTATGTAAGAAATTTTTTATGTTTTGATTGAGTTTTGAAATAAAAATTATTTGAATTGAGTTGAAATTGAATTAAAGTTGGCGGCAGATGACGCTTTACCAATTTTGTTGTGTATCAGCAGATAATTGATCATTGATTAATATTCATAGTTCACAAATAGAGGAAATTAGTTTTCAACCAACTTTTAACAATACTGTGACGGCCCCGACCTCTATGTCAGAATCGTTCCCATTCCCAGCAAGGGAATTTAATTCTTTACAATTCTTCATTTCTAAGTCATAAACTCTGTCAGGATTTTCGTAAGATGCCACTTTATATCAACAATTTCCGAGCAGTCAAAGAAATTAGCTCTTAACTCTATTTGCAAAGGGCGGGGCACCTACAATTAATTTTACTGTTTGTTTCTTCAAAATAATTGACTCTGATGGAGGTAAGTTAAACAAGACACAAGTGTTTATTGGACCATATTTAAGTTTCAAGAGAAAAGGAAAATGGTCAACTTTCATTGGCGACTATTTACAATATTAATATCGCCACTGTTACAATCTCTAATAGACCTACTTATTAGTACTTTAACTCATATGATTTTATTTATTTGGGTTCTTTATATTTATCTCAATACATGAAACTAATAGAATTCAAGGGCAATGGTTCATTAATCAATAAACACGGACTTTGTAAGAACTATGGAAGTTTCTCATTTGAGTTGAATTCAATTTCTTCTAATATGGCATCATGGGATGGGGTGGTATTAGCCTCCGAGTCGGTCACAAATGCCATTACGAACTGCTACGAACGCCGTACGAACGATTTTCAGACAATGGAAATTCGGAAAGACAATGGAAAAAACAGGGAGATTCGTACGAAATTATCGTTCGTACGGACCTTTGTGACCGTAGCATTAGATCCCGAAACATGAGGCTGTGCTAGTCCGTAATCTGCTTTATTTCTCATTTATAAACTTCAGAACCAAAAGTAAATCATCAAATTCCAAAAGGGTATATGTCTTGTGTTATCGACAGATCACAGTAATTATATTCATCAACAAATCACAAAACACATGCAGGCACGGATCCAGGATTTCTTGGGGGATTTAAAATCATTGGTACGTGATGGTTTCCAGCAGTGGCGTAATCATCAAAAACGTTGGGGGGGGGGGCAGAAATAAAAATCCGCATCACCACCACTTTTACCTGCAGGCCCCGCTGAACGTTTTTTTTTAAGTGGGTGGGGGAGGCTAAAGTATTTACGATTAGGTAGAGCGTAGCGTAAATTGGCGAGGGGACCAGGGGCAAATCCCGGGGCGGAACCCCCGGAAGCTCAGGGGGTATGGGCATTTAATTACGGTCAGATGAGCCTATATTTATACCTTATTCATGACACTGGCAGGTCACTGATTAGCGTGGGGTCCAGGGGACGGAGCCCCCAGAAGCTCAGGGGTTTAAGGAATTTAATTACGGTCAGATAAGTATATTTTGATACTTTATTTGTGACACTTGCAGGTCACTATTTTTTCTTTCTTTCTATCTTTCTTTCTATTTCTCTTCAATATACTTTTTCAACAAAGTGGGGGAGGGAGTTCGAGCCCCCCGAGCCCCGTCGTTCCGCGGACCCTGGCATATTGGCCTCTAAATAAGCATATTTCTTGCCTGACTGTAAATTTGGGAATTTGTAATTTTCCAACAAACGCATACAACAGTATGATTAACTAAAAAGTGAGGAAAAATCCCGAAAAATTATGTCATTTCAGCAAACTTTGTAAATCACTGGTATCGATTTAGAAATAAACCACGTTTGGATTTGTGTTGGGGTCAACTGCCCGCAACGGGGGCAGGCAAGGCCCTTTCGGCCCCCCCCCAATCTCATTCTTTCCCCCCTTTTCTTTTCTTCTTCCTCTTCTTTCTTTCCCTTTCTCTCCTCTTTGCCTTTCCCTTCTTTTCCTTCTCCCTCTCTCTTTTTTTTTTTGGGGGCAAGGCCCCTGGGCCCGGCCACCTCTCCCCTAGATCCGCGGCTGGCTTACGCTGGGTTCGTGTGCATTCCATGCGCTCATCTGTAGAGATCTGCGGCTCAACATAATTTAGGGCAAAAAAAATTAAGTTTAAATCTCCTTTTTAAAAATTAATTATATGAAATGGAATATCAGTTGAATTAAAAATTAACAAATAACAAATGAAGGATTATAATTTTGGGATTCCAAATTATCAAGTATGTTTTATTATCTCACAAAAAATTATTTTGTTTAGCGCCCTCTATACTAAAACTCAAGTATACATGTAAACCCCATTTTAGCTCATTTTCAATTCCTGTTTAACTCCTTTTTAACTTTGTTACCCACCCTGAGTTACAAGATTACTCACACACTGAAATTCGATCTCATTATGTAGCTCTAGGTAAGAACAGTTATATAAATGAAAATCCCCTTTTTTCTTCTTTTTCCGTTAACCATAATAAGGCCGGGGGGCTATTATAGCCCCCCCCTCCGCGATTTTTCTGATTGTTCGGGAATTACGCATACGGATGGCGCCCCGCCGCTCGCTGTCTTTTGAGTCTTGCGCATCTTTTAAAACAATTTTTTTGAAAATCGGACGTACAGTTACAAAGTCACGTGACCTTTTGTCTTTGCATGTCAGCCCGAAAATCGCTCATTTTCGTGATTTGTGTACAAAACATATTGAAATGTCATTTTTCCTAAAAAGAGATAAAACATTGGTTATTGGGTCTTGTTTAAAGTTTAGGTGTTTGTTTTGGGATTCAAAATAGTTGAATCGTAGTTAAAAAATTAAATAAAACAACAAAAACAATAAAATACATAAGTTAAAAAAACAATGAAATCATAAGAAAGTATCAAAACAAGAGATAACATAAGGAATAACCTAGCTCTTCCAATTTGTTGTCGTATTATTGTTTCAAATGGTCTAACGAATACATGTAGTGAAAAAGAATGCTTAAATATAAAGAATATATGTGGGTAAAAAGGTGAATTTTATGACCTTATTTGCATAAATTACCATAAATATGCAAATGAGTGAATTTTTCAAAAAATTCAATTTACCATAGTATTCTATACACTTCACTTGACATGCGTGCAAATTTTCGCGGTGATCGGCCGTTTCACGGCCGAGATCTTAGGGGAGGGCCATAATGCCCCCGGCCGTATTAAGACCTCAAATAGCCCGGCCTTTTTAGGGTTAAAAAGTATAACTATAAGCCTTCTGGATGTCAATAATTATTATTATTGCTATTCCCTTATATGTACTAGATTTGGTCAATTTGCGTTCACTCTAGCCCACAAAGATAAATTCTCGACAGAATTCACGAATGCTTTTAGGCCATCCTCAGGCGTTTACTCTTTATTTTTCCTTTATATCGTACTTTGATTCTAGTACGTAATATCTTCAATCAATCATTTCTTAGTGTCTGTTATTATTTCTTGCCTGGGACTAAAATTATTAAACAAAAGGCCTAAATAAAATTTAAAAATATTGAAAAAGACCTAGATCTACTCCCAATCAACTCCTTTGAGTTCCCTTTCAGCCCACGCCCTTAAAATGCAAAAAGGCCTGAAGCCCGTAACTAAGGGGCTGCGGGTGCATCCGCGGCCCCCTCCCCCGCTTGCGACAAGACGTATTTAAAAAATATTATAATGAATTGACAGGCCAAGTCGGGATATCTAAGAAATGCCTCAACATACTTCTAGCTCTAATCCCGCGCCACATCTGTTTTCCTTTTTTGGTGTTCAAATTGTACCTAAACTTGATTTTCAGAGAGTAAAATGCCAGAATTTTCCCCATTTGAGAAGTGTTAAAGTATGATTAAAAGATACAGACCAGTCTTATACAAATACTATAAATAGTACGAACTATACTGTAACACTAACACATAGTATACTCGCCTCGATCATGTACCTTTGCATAACAAAATTCGCGACACGACGCGCGGCGACAAGGCTACCCGGCGGCCCGCTATAACAAGTGCTCTGATTTGCCGGAGTTAAATATACGTACACACGTTTAACATGCGGTACTGTTTATCTCGTTTTGTGTACGTAAACGTTAATCCTGCACAGTCATTGGGCCGTATGCATAAAAAGTAGCAATTGCTTGCAAGCAATTGCTTCAAGCACAAGCAATTGCTTGTCAAGCAAAAGATCAAGCTCAAGCAATTGCTTAAATCCGTATGCATAACATTTTGCTTGTGCTCAAACCTTTTGCTTGCCTCCAGCAAGCAATTGCTTACGATCTCAACAATAGCGACGTCACGCCGGTGCGAACATCATTCATGGGAGAACAAAGGCGGGTTTCGCATACTAGTAGTGTATTCAAATGTCATGCGTGTGGGGTAGCCTTTCCTGACATGGCAGTTGTCAGACATCCTCCCGTTTTTCATCATGTTCAGGTATGAACCTGTGTGCTAACCACTCAACGTTCTCTTTGTCGAAACGGAATAGTTTCCGATAGGTCTCGGGAGCAATTTCTTCTCGATTTATTCTACTCCTGTACATCTTTGGTTTTTCTCTAACGAGCATAAACATGATGCTTAACCGCGAACGTCCTGAATTAAGCAAGAGCTCAAGCTGCTATGACGGAGCTTGAAAAAACGTAAGCAATTGCTTATAAGAACAAGCAAAAGGTTCGTTTTATGCATACGTTTTTAAGGAATTGCTTGCGGACATCAAGCAATTGCTTGTGCTTGCTAGCAAAAGCATTTGCTTGCAAGCAATTGCTTATGTTTATGCATACGGATTCAAGTAAAAGGCTAGCTCAAGCAATTGCTACTTTTTATGCATACGGCCCACTGGCTGACCAATTACCGCAAGTAACCACTCATTAACGTAAGCACTACAACTAACTACCGCAAGCTACTACTCAGTACCGTAAACTCGCGTGCGATATATGGCGGCGATGGCGTTCCATATTTCGCTTCCAACATGCACTGATAAGGAAACGAAAGAGAGAAAGCATAAATGATATATTACAAACTGTAGCTATATTATGTGTGAGGAACGCAATACTCAGAGCGTCTGATCATACTCACTCTGATGCACTTGGGCGATGAGGAAGATTACATTTCAGTTGGTCGCTCGCACGTAATAACATGTTTTAATTAACGTGAATTATATCTCTCATTCTGTGGTTTTTGGTGGTACTTTCTCATCAAATATTACTGTGTAGTGCCGATCGATGCAGTTAAAGAGGAAAATGTGTTTCTTAATCTTACTCCTGTGTATTTTAATTCAGGCGATATGGATTGCCAATTTACTATCTCATCCTCTGTTCAAGCCGCCTCCTGTGTCAAACCAGGTTAATTGTTCTGAGGTAAGAACTAATCCACCGTGCTATAAAGTGGTTTATATTTGGTTAAATGAACGTGATGCCTTGCATATCCATCTCTTCTTCAAGCAAGTTGGTCGGTTTTGCTGCCCCGGCCTCTCTTGCGGTGTACAGATTGAATATGGACGAAACTTGGCTAAACTTGCTGCTAGTGATGTCGTGTTTCTGTTTTACAAGTCCGACTGGGATTGGCACAAACTGCTGAAGTATAAGTCACAAAGGCAGAAATGGGTTTTCTGGACATCGGAGAGCCCACGGCACACCCGCCGTCGTGTAATCCCACTGCCAGAATATACCGATACAACGTACGATTACATCATGACTTATCGGAAGGGGGCAACTAACAAAGATGCCTATCTGTCTGAGGGTGGATATGGTCATTTTGATAGGATAACACCTTCGGTCCAAGAGAATGACACCAGGAACTGGGCGGCAGATAAAACCAAAATGGTCGCTTGGGTAGCTACTAACTGTCACTCTTCTTCGCTGTCCTATAATCGTACAGGGTTTGTGAACGCCTTGTCGCGATATGTTAGCGTCGACAAGTATGGCCCATGCGGTTCGCAGCCTTGCAAGGACTTGGCTACATGTGGTCTGGAGAAATACAGGTTTTATCTAGCCCTCGAAAATTCCGAATGTGAGGATTATATCACGGAAAAATTTTGGTACAATTCGCTTACTCTGGGTTTGGTACCCATCGTGTTTGGAGCTCCAAAGAAAGATTATCTCAAAGTTGCGCCACCGAATTCGTTCATATTTGTTCCAGATTCTCCATCTATAGCGAAACTTGCAGCGTACTTGGTGGAGCTCAGTAAAAACGATGATCTGTATAATCAGTATTTTGAATGGAAGAAGGAAGGGTCTGTGACGTCTCATATACAGTTCTCAAACTTGGAACCTCAGCGCCTTTGCGACAGTGTTGTTCGTCGGTTTTTAAAAGATGAGGAAGCTGAGCGTGATCAAAAAGGAAACAAAGAAAAGAAACCTTTGGTAAACGACTGGAATAAATGGTGGACAAAATCGTGTACTTATACTGTCTCTGGATTTCCAATTCCCGATGAATGAGTTACTTTTTTTTTCATTCTTGTAGTTAGATTTTGTAATTATTTGTATTCCTTTTATTTTAATGTATAACAAAGTTTAGGAATTACGTGACGCTAATATTTGACTTTATGTAATTAATATCATATTATAACTCATTTTTTTTTTGCTTGTAGGAATTAATCCGTACAAATCTGTAAGCATGAAATTGTACTCATAACACTTCCTAAACTATTCATATATTTTCCAATAGTCACCTGCATCACTTTGATCCAATACGTGGGGTATATAAATAGCATGCATAGCACTGGACGAATAAGCAGGTTAATTACTCTCTATAGAGAGGTGTCGTGGTCGAGTGGATACGTCGACGGACTGTCGATCTTAAGGTCCGCGGTTCGAGTCCCGCCGCGGCACTTATGTCCTTTGGCAAGACATTGATCTAGATTTGCCACACTCAACCCAGGTGGTGTAAATGGGTACCTGGCAGGAATTAATTCCTCGAAATGCTAGAGCGCCGCAGTGGCTGCCTTGCCAAAGCCGGGGTAATAATCCGGGCAGCGCCAGGAGCGTCACAACGTGACGGACATGTGCGCTATATAAGAAGCCACCATTATTATTATTATTATTATTATAGAGAATGTAAACAGGAAATTTGGGATTTTATAAGATTCAACCTTTCTATCACGATCCTATTATTTAGTTTTCCTTCTCCTCCAGTCCTTAATTATAATGTTTACTAAAACACACTTACCGCACATTCTCTTTCTCCCACACCCATCCGCATCTTATTTTAGTCTACCATCCTCTGCCGCCGATATGCTCTACATTACAAATCACATGTGCATTACGTTTTCCTTCTGTTGAAAACAACCCCTAATCACTTTTCTACACTTCTGAAGTATTAAATACTTAAAATACGTTATTTTCCTTTTTATAATGTCAGTACATGTACAACTGTATATTCATCATGTTTATTGGTCCTATACCCTTCATCATACAACGTCCAGGACCAAATGTTTTAATAATCATTAGCATTGTGCGTTTTCTCTTTGTATCTTTCATATGAGCAATGGAATACATTCGCTGATAATAATTTTATATCTCCCTTTGTATTGTGATATAACCCTATGAGTTTCAATACTGATTGATGAAAATAAACACAAACGACTATCATTATTATCATTATAAATATTATTATTATAGTCATCATCATCATAAACATCTTCATCATCATTAATTTTTGTGTTACTACATGACTTTTGACCATTAATATAATCAGGTGAAATGTAGAAAAGAAAACTTAACTTTGAATTTAAACTTAAAACTCACGTTGTAACTTGTATACTCTGCTATATACCACTGTATGGCGTACAATTCATGAGTGCTTTCTCATATAAACATGTTTGTTCAGTCGAGTTCCATGAGGGAAATGTAGCCTTTCATGGTGTCACATCAATGAAGAAAATTTCACTGCATTACAGCGTACTTTCTTGAGATCATATTTATTTAGACCACTTAAGTTATACAATTCATTTGGATGAACAAAATCATGTGTTGTTTAAACAAAAATATTTCAACATTCCTTATTTTTTTTTCGAAAGGTGAAATATAATTTGTATTCAAAAGAGTAACAAGTAACATTAATAATAAAATGATTTTTCTGCTAGTGTGAAAGAAAGTCGTAGAAAATGCGTCCCTACGAATTACTACTCTTAAAGTGAGGTCATAATTGAAAAAAGCACAAGAAATAGCTGCGATGTTTAAATACATTTCTGTATAGTCTAATATACACATTGCCGTGTAAAGTGCAAGTGATTTTGAGCAAGACTGAGCCAAGTTCTTATTATTTGTATGAGTTTAAAATCTCACAGTAAACACAAATGTCTATGTGATACCTAATCAATCTTTTCCAGTCGCTTCCAGATAGTTTTTTTTTGTTGGTCAAAATGCAATTGCATTTTTACCTCTTTATATTGAATGATTGTGAGAATATAATTTATTTTTGATAGGTAAATTTCATATCTTCTCAGAATTTTATTGATTAAACTAAAGATTAAACTAATTGATAAATAAAGTTCCGAGAAGGTATAAACTTTATGTACAATGTATAAACCAGATTGTCACAAGCATTTCATGAAAAGAAAATATTATTCCAACTTCATGGGTAACCAGGGGCGGATCCAGCCAGCGGCGAGGGGGATAGTGTAACGAATTTAGATATGTCTGTATCATGAGCAGTACACATACATGCATAGTTCATTATTATTTCGGTATAAATTGTGCTTTGTTGTGCAGGTCGAAGTCTATAGTGAGAGAGAGAGAGAGAGAGCCTGAGTGAGAAGAGACAAGAGCAGCGAGATCGAGATCGAGAGCAGTGTCCGTAACAGTTGTAATCAATTTTGTTACAATATTATTAATTTCACCCCTCCATCAGAACTAGAGCATGTATACAGCTCGACTCACTTTCGTACATATTGATTAAAAATATGTCATACGCTGTGAAAAGAAAATGTGTGTATTCAGTGTATGTGATTTCAACCTTCTCTCAACACAATAGCCAACACTATTTTCCAATCTATATACTAATGGTGGCTTCTTATAAAGCGCACCAGGTCCATCAGGCATGACGCTCATGGCGCTATACATACAAATGCAAAAACGAATACAAAAGAAGGTACAATATATCTATATAACATTAAAGGGCCCCTGCCAACCAAATGCAAGTTTATTCCTGTTGGTGTGTAGTCCTGCATAAATCTCATATTTTGATATGTAAACTTCTGAATGTGTTTCATAGACTTTTAAATATTTTTTGAAATATTTGTTTTTCATACTTGCTAAGCTCCACCCGAAAAACCTCCAGATCTCATTCCCCTTGTGACATCATCTGTCAGTCATCAATGAGCTAACTTGAGAAAGTGGTATGTAACTTTGCCAAAGTTGACCCCCTGTTACAATACAACAAACAATAGCAACATAATAGTTGCTATGCCACACATGTCAGACTAAACTAATATTCTAGAATAGACAATGGTATGTAATTTACCCCAGCTCAGCACACGTTCATAATAGAATTGCATGCTTTCATACATGTACAATACATCATCATCGCATTTGTCTTCCTGGTGATGCTACAGCATGTCTGACATAGCAACTTGTTTGTTGCTATAGTGTTACGTATTGTAACAGGTGGTCAACTTCGGCAAAGTTACATACCACTTTCTAAAGTTAGCTCATTGATGACTGACAGATGATGTCACAAGGGGAATGAGATCTGGAGGTTTTTCGGGTGGAGCTTAGCAAGTATGAAAAACAAATATTTCAAAAAATATTTAAAAATCTATGAAACACATTCAGAAGTTTACATATCAAAATATGAGATTTATGCAGGACTACACATCAACAGGAATGGCATGGGCCCTTTAACATATTGAACCTAAGAGCATATAAGATACATAATTATGAATATAACTACAATAGTTTAAGGAAAAAGGAAAAAATTAGCCTAAGATACAGAACAAAATTATCTAAAAAATGATTGAAATCAGTGTGACTAACCTAGGCAACCTAAGGGAACATAAAGGGTAAGGAGCGATTTTCAGTTCAATGAAACAAAATTACTAAGTGAACAGATACGTTTTGAGTAATTGTTTGAAAGAACTAGCGGAGGAAGCTTGGCGAAGAAGAAGAGGATGATTGTTCCAGAGAGATGGGCCTGCGATTGAGTTTCAGACCAGACGCGTCGATCCATCCATCTGCTGATGTCCTTGATGACATTGCAGCACAGGTTGGCGGAAACGACACATACAGCTGTATGTCATCTGCGTAACAGTGGTATCTGATGTTGTGTGCCTTGATAATGCTACCCACAGGCTGGAGCGAAAATAAGACATAAGTGAGAATATTATTTTCAATGTACAATATTCAATAATCTTATATATCTATAGGTAAACCAAAAAACGCAATATCGGCAGAACTGCTTGCTTAATTCCCACATAGGCCTCTAGTATTTGCAAGCACCAAACTTGACTATCAAATTTATTTGATGATATAAAGAAAAATTTAAGATTTGTGAGGTCGCAGTGCGAAAAATTATATCTTATAAAAGAGGGAAAAGCCCAATCCTGATTGGGTTATAAGCACAGTCTCATCATAGAAGACTGAAAATACCTATAATAAGTAACATAATTATATCAACTATAAATGCGAGGGATCGAGCGTAGCGAGCGAGCAGCGGAGGAAATTGCTCTTAGTCGCTTTAAGTTAGGGACACGTTTAATGATGAAAGGAACAGAGGAAAATTATCAAAAGGGATAAAGGCCCTTATTAGAAAGGAGAAGGGGGACGTATCATTGTAAAAAGAGAATTATCAGAGGTGAAAAGGGGCACATATCGCAACTGAAAAGGGTCACTCACCAGAGATGAAATGGGACACTAATTATAAGAATGGAAAAGGGGCACTTATTTTAAAGGAAAATGTGCATTTGTTGAAAGAAAAGGGGCACCTATCATTTTAATAGGGGCATCTATCGGAGGTGAAAGGGGGCTTTTATAAGAAGGGGAAAGTGGCTCTGATTAAAAAGGAAAATGTGCACGTGTTCAAATAAACGGGGCACTTATCAGAGATGAATAGGGGTATTTATAAGAAGGGGAAGGGCCACTTATCAGAAGGAAGAAAAAAGAGCATTAATTAGAAACGAAAAGGGGCACGTGTCAAAATAAAAGGGGCACTTATCGGAGGTGAAAAGGGCTACTCATCAGAGATGAAACAAAGCACTTATCAGAAGGGGAAGGGGCAATTATCAGAGGGGAAGGGGACACTTCACATCAGATGTGAAAAGGAGTAACTTCTCGTACCTGAAAACGGGTATTATCAGAAATGAAAAGGGGCACTTAAGAGAAGGTGAAAAGGGAGATTAATAAAGAGGGGAAGGGCTCTTAATTTTTAAATGGGGGCACTTGTCATAATGAAAAGTAACACTTATTAGAAAGGGAAAGGGGCACGTGTGAAAATAAAAGGTGCGCTTATCCGAGTTGAAAACGGGGGGGGGCAGTCATTAAGGGGGAAGGGCAATTCTTACGAAGGAAAAGGGACACCTCTCAGATTTGAATAGGGGAAATTATCAGAGGTGAAAGGGGTACTTACTAGAGATTTAAAAAAAGGGCTCTTGTGAGAAGGAAAATGGGCACTCATTGCAAATGAAAATGGGGACTGGTCGAGGGTAAAGTGAACGTGTCAAAATAAAATGGGCACTTATCAGAGATGAAAAGGGGCACTTATTAAAAGGGGAACTTCTTACAAAGTAATAGAAGCACTTTTCGGGTATCTGAAGAAGTGAGGGGGCACAGTTTCCCTTTACCTTCCCCCCTCCCCGGAGCACAGCCTCTGTGAATTGCTTATGCATACGATTCTACCGCAGCGTCATATGATAAACTATAAGGGAACAATTCCTCCATCAGGACATTGTACATGTATTTATGACTCGTAAAATTTCATACACACCGATGCAGCATTGCAGCATACAAGACCAAACCTACACTATTTTCTATACACACAAATGTGGGAATTCCCATATTTGGAAATTGCGTGTAGCGCAATGCAGGGCGGACAAGCGTAATATGAACATAATATTAATATGGTTGCACACCTCACTTTTCCCTTCCCGAAAGCGCCATGTGTTTCCACACAGATTGATTTGATTGATTGATTGGTTGCTTTTATTCACATTCCATGCAAAAATAGAAGTAAAGCGAATTAGAGGGATAGTAGTAGTATAGAGTAAGATGGGACTGGTAAATTCTCTAGACATTCTAGGCATGGGTGCGAGATGGAAAAGCGAACAGCAATGAATTGACAAAAAATAATCATAACAAAGAGCTGTCTATAGAGGGTCTCTCTTTCAAATCATTTGGGTCCTGTAAAAGTAAAACATTTACTAGCAAGTAGGGTTCTCATTTTTTGAAGGTTATAGGAGCCCGCTTACCTGTTGTGGTAGCTGTGTTATTCGGTATTTTCCCTAAACATTTTTAAAAGAACTCATTCCAACCGAGCGAAAACATAAAAAGCCTCAAATTATGAGAAAACAGGTCACGTAATGTTTATGCTAGTGTGAAAGAAAATCATAGAAAATATGTCCCTAAGAATTACTGCTCTTAAATTAAGTGAGCTCATAGTAAAAAAACCCCAAAGAAATAGCTGCTAAAGTGCAAGTGACTTTCAGCAACTTGAGCCAATTTCTTATTATTGTTATGATTATAAAATCTCACGGTAAACACAAATGTCTATGTGATACCAGCAAGTTTACAGCAATTTGATTATTTACCTTGCCATAACTCCCCTCGCTACTGAAAAGTCAGGTATTAATTTTTTTCTTCGTCGGAAATTTTGGTCGGGAGGGAGGGGGGTAGTTTGCAGGCACAAACCCTGGTCAGTCATAAAAGAGAGTCTGTACTATCAGACTACCATAGGCCATGTACTATAGCTGCTCCTGACACAACCAGTAGGTAGCTGGACTAGGCTTCTCTCAAGGCACAATGATTTTTTGATAAAGTGTCAAATTAGGGTCTGTGCTTGCAGACTAGGAAGGGGGGTAGAGTAAACTGTTCCATTGCCCACTTAATATACACCAGTGACCATATGTATTCTGTTCAAGCAAGACAGTAAAGCGACCGAGTGATATACTGCTTTGCATTATAACCCTCAATAACGCAATTTTATTTAATAGGGAATTTCCCAAGGGAGCATTGCAATGAAGCATTTAAGTTTCGAATTATAATTTTGGGCATACTATGATCACTTTAAAAACGCTATTCTTACACAAAAACTGTTGTTTTTTGCGGGGGCGCAAATTACGTTATGTTGAAGCAAAATATAGGATCAAAGTGACCAAGCTTTAGAAATTTTTCGCATTTTAGACGAGCAAACATTTCTCAAGCGCTTTACTCTTCTTAATGGAGGCGCATAATTATCACTGAGGATCACATTAAAAAAATATTTTTTGCATTTTCTCTTTGAAATTCTCTTTTACATTTGTCCGCCCCTCCCCTTTTTGTGCGCCCTTTTAGTCCTCCCCCGTAGGTACACCACTGAGTAGCAGTAACAGATATATTAAATATTGTTAATGTCCACTATATTATTCAAGCAAGGCAATGAGCCCTTTGGTGGGCCCGTATTTGGAAGGTGTAGGTGCCCGCGGCGAATAATTTATCATCCACGAATATCATCGATTAGTTCAGAACATTATATGGGGTATGTCAGTAAAATACACACATTTCACGCGTTTCCTATTCGACCGCTATGAATAGCTTCAGGGCTCCCGGGCCCCCTTCAGGTGCTCCCACAATGATGTTACATTGGTTAAGTATAACACACTTAGAAAAGTATGCAGAAAGAAAAAAAAAAAAAATCATCCAACTTTAGTTTGATACGCTTGAATCATTTATATTACATTTAGGCCTTTAAAATCAGATTTTGGGTACCTGAGACATATACATGTATTTGCCTATCAAAGCCTCATACCCACAATGTATCATGTATTTCAGAAACCAAAATACAGATTAACTGTGATCCTATTACCCCATAAAATAGTTTAAAGCAGCTCTCTTGACTGTCTAGAGTTGCTGGTCCTTTGGGCCCTTTTGAAGCAAATTCGGGGCCCCTGTAATGTTCTGTGGGTCTTAGCCTATACCATATTTCATTATTTTGTTCATTGTTGGTTGTTACACCAAACGAACATTTTCAGTCAAAATATTTGTTCTGAAATGCATGATAACACTGGTGGGCCCCTCCCTTATACAAAATTACCATAGTACAGGCGCGGATCCAGGATTTCTTAGGGAAGGGGCCCCAAATTTGAAATTGTGCAAGCCAAATATTGGTACGTAATGGTGACCACTAAAGCAGTGGCGTAATGAGCAAAATCGTTTTGGGGCCAGAAAAAAAAATCGGCATCACCACCACTCTTACATGGAGGCCCTGCTGAACGTTTTTCAAAGTGATGGCGGGAGGCTAAAGTATTTACGATCAGGTAGAGCGTAAATTGGCGTGGGGCCTAGGGGCAAAGCCCCGGCGGGGGTCAAGGGGCGAGCCCCTGAAGCTTAGGGCGTATGGGTATTTAATTATGGTCAGATGAGCATATTTTTATACCTTATTTGTGACACTGGCAGGACACTAATTGGCGTGGGGTACAGGGGCGGAGCCCCCAGAAGCTCAGGAGTTTTAGGCATTAAATTACCGTCAGATGAGCATCCAGGAGCCCGCCTTAGGGCCCTAGGTGGGGTCCAGGGGGCAGAGCCCCCGGAAGCTCAGGGGTTTAAGGCATTTAACTACGGTAAGACGAGCATATTTTTATACCTTATTTGTGACACTGGCAGGTCACTAATTGGCGTGGGGTCCAGGGGGCGGAGCCTCCTAAAGCTCAGGGGCTTTAAGCATTAAATTACGGTCAGATGAGCATCCAGGGGCCCGCCTTAGGGCCCTAGGTGGGGTCAGGGCAGAGCCCCGGAAGCTCAGGGGTTTAAGGCACTTAATTACGGTCAGATGAGCTTATTTTGACACCTTATTTGTGACACTGGCAGGTTACTAATTGGTGTGGGCTCCCCTTTCCCTTCCATTCCTTCTCTCTCTTTTAAGTTTGCTGGGGGGGGACGGGCAAGGGCCTTTCGGTCCCCGATCCGGAGGATGTTGGCCGATTTAATCGCAACTGATCTCCCCTTTTCTTTTCTTCTTTCTCTTTTTTGTTCCCTTTTTGCTTTCCTCTTTCCCTTTCCCTCTTTTTTTTTTTTGGAGAGAGAAGGCAAGATCCTTGCCCCCGATTCGCAACTTCATGGCTGGAAAATCGCAACTGATATCCCCCTTCTTTTCTTTTCTTTTTCCTCTTTATTTCCTTCCCTTTATCTCTTTTCCTTTTTTCTTTCCCTTTCCTTCCTTCTCTCTTTTTTGTTTGCTGGGGGATAAGGCAACAGCCTGGGAGGCAAGGCCCTTTCGGCCCCGATCTCCTTCTTTCCAACTTTTCTTTTCTGCTTCCTCTTCTTTCTTTCCCTTTCTCCTCTTTCCCTTTCCTTCTCTCTCTCTCTCTCTCTCTCTCTCTTTTTTCTTTTTTTTTGGCGGGGGGCAAGGCCCCTACCCTGGATCTGCGCCTGCCATGGTTCACAGTATTTTGGCCACGGTATTTTGGCCACGGTACATATACCATGGTGCTACCGTGGTAGTACCATTACACTTATTACGATATACACTACATAATTATATAGAGCCATGATAGTACTGTCTGTATCATGGTAGTACCGTGGTAGTACTGTACCATTTTTTTTTGTAAGGGCTAAAACATACATGTTGGCACTATGGACACCGTTTTTCAAAAATCAGTCGGTGGGATCGTTTTTAGCATTACATTTTACTAAGGAATCCGCATTAAAAAAAAGGTGAACACCATTTCCATGTTGGAGCCGTCTGTGAAGCATGGACCGGTGTACCTAATTATAATTAACTATAATAAGCGCCTGAACGCTCGCAAAACGAACCACTTGGCACGGTACGCATTCTAGCGGCACGGGTCGGTATACGTACTGTACAATTCGCTTCCAACAGCGCTTAAACATGCACTGATAAGGAAACGAATGAGAAAAAGCATGAATGATTACAAACTATAGCTATGTATATATTATGAGGCGCCGTTTGTAAAACTATTATATAGACAATATATATGTTATGTAATCATTATTTAACAAATAATAACCCTTATTTACATATAACGCAAGTAAATGTACATTTTTATTTGTAAATAATTCTTAACCAATTTTCATTATTTATAAATAATTACAATTCATACTTCATTATGTATAAATAATTACAATTCACATTTCCATTATTTAAAAAATAAGAACAAATTACATTTGATTATTTATATATAATTACAATTCCCATTTTCATTGTTTATAAATAATTGCAATTCACATTTCCATTATTTATAAATAATTACGATTCCCCTCTTCATTATTTATAAATAAAACAAATTCACGAACCTATATATAATGAAAAGCGCTTTCCGTCAGATATATAATGAAAAGTGCAAAACCATTATATATATATATATATAATGAAAAGCGCATTTCCGTTAGATATATATAATGAAAAGCGCAAAACCATTATATATATATAGGCTATAACGATTGTACATGCAAATGTGTAATGGCGGTACCGCCCATAATATAAATATTCATGATCGTGACTGTTATTATTATTCTCTATTCCAGGCACCTTTCCAATTTTTTTGCTTTTTGTGCATTCTTATCAGATATCCTACGTATTCATTTTCTACTGCTGGGAAAAAGAAAGAAAAAAAAATCGATTCATACTTGGTCAAACTTTTTTTATTTTGTCAACGGGAAAGAAAAAACAAACACATATCGATAGTTTCTTCAGCATACTAACTAGGTTCACAAAAGTGACATGACAATATGGCCTTATCCAATAAAAATAATTACAATTGTCATAATTGCTGATTATTTGGAGAGTTGGAATGGTTGGTGTCATACGGATATTACTGTCTATGGTGCACAGACATATAAAGCAGTGGTGTCTACTATATTTTTTTTAAATAAAAAAAATTATAAGAATCACAAAGGGGACTTGTACATGTACAGGAAGTAATCTTTGAAAAGATTGATATAATTTAATGTTATCTGTATAATCAGTCCATGGTGGCCAAATTTTTTTTAAAGCAAAACAAAAAGAAAATGAACAAATAGAAAGGGGGGGGGGGCAGAAACGGTCATATTTTCTGTAGGCAAATTAGAAGGCTTTTAATTTTTTTTGATGAAAACAAATGGGAACCTTTGATGTTAAATTTGATGAAACAGGGGACAGAGGATATGATGGTGGTATCACCCCCCCCCCACACACACACAGCCTCCAACTGTTTATAATACTATATATTTGAACATTATATTTGCAACTGTTTTCACTCTTCCTCCCTATCTCCAACTTTTTTTTTTTCTCTCTCTCTGTCACTATCTCACAACATTATACATTTAAGTGTGATGGTTGCTTTGTGGTCCACACACGCACCAAGGACATATAAGACTTGTTATTAACAGTTGCTTGTTAGTTACCATTATACATAACTTCATGTTATGAGGATTATAATACCAAGGTTTTTATCCCCTGAGTCGCAGCTCCAGCAGACGGGGTCTGGTTCATTGAAGAGGCTAAGTGGAACTTCATAGTCCATACATGATCTATGTCTGTTGAATGAAAAGAGAAAAAAAATGAAAGTAAGCACATAGTCTTGTTCAGACGGAGGCAATTTACCCCGGGGTAAAGGTCGTGTTAAGAGCCAGTCGGGGTAAATATGGTGAGGTAGGTGTAAAGGTCGGAGTAGTGACCGTCTGAACGATGGTCGTGTTAGCTACGCCTACCTTTACCCCGACCTATTTACTCCTGGATTTATTCAGGAGTAACTCGCTTACACGACTAGAGGGTAGCCTAAGTTGACCTTGTGGATGCTCTCACTTGCACTCAGGAGTATCTGTGACCTTTCACGAGGGTTGTTTGTTACAATCGAAAATGAAAATTAGATTTCGTACGGTTTAGATGCGGAAGGTGAGTTGAGGTCGACTAGTGCGGGCGCCACCACTTCCGTAAGTTACGCTGGTTGGTGGAAGGTCGTGTTAACTTAATCGTGGCACGTTGGTACGAGTAAGAGCGTGTGGTGTAAGTGAAATATACATGAGGTATTTACTGCTGCAGGGATTAACTTACGCCGACTAGCAAAACCCCGTCTTAACATGGCTATTGATACCTACATGTATCTCTGTTGTAACATTAAAAAGGTCTTGCATGTACATTGTGATTAAAAAGGACTTGCATGCACATGATATGAAATCACTGATGGGTATAAAATGCGGAAGAACTAATGACATCCTCAAAATACCTTAGCTGTATACACAGCTAGTGCCCTCCCACTTTTTCAAGCACCCAAAAAGTGCCCCTTTTTACATAGAAAAAGTGCCCCTTTAACTTTGTAAGAAGTGCCCCTTTTTACATAGGAATAGTAGTAGTTATGACAGTGAGTATGGGGACGGCTATAGGTTTTGTGCACAAAAAATTTCGTACTTTCGTACTACAGTCAAACCTGTCTATAGCGACCACCCAAGGGAAACACAAATAGTGGTCTTTGTAGACAGGTGGTCTTTGTAGACAGGTTCATTTAGTACATGTTTCAATGAGAAAGCATTTTCAAGGGAAACAAAAAAGGTGGTCTTTGTAGACAGGTGGTCTTTGTAGACAGGTGGTCACTAAAGCAGGTTTGACTGTATTTCTAATTGACTCGTGTACATTAACTTTGACAGTCTATTTTTGACAAAAAACGGATTTATAACACGCATGTCTATGGGGTTTTGACTTTTTGAATTTAGATAGGGATTTGTCATTTTGACTTGTAAATTTTTTCGGAAGTGACTTATAACACGGTTGTCTATGGGGTTTTGACTTTTTAATTTAGATAGGGATTTTCATTTTGGACTTGTAAATATTTTCGATAAAACCCGACTTCCAACACGGTTGTCTTTGTGTTTTGACTTTTTGAATTTTACATAGAGATTTTTCATTATGTTCTAGACTTGTAATTTTTTGAGAAAAAGTGAGTTATAACACGCGTATCTATGGGATTTTGACTTTATGAATTTTACTCGTGTGTTTTTATGGGAAGTTTTGACGTTTTGGATATTGGATAGGTATTTTCTTGTAGGACTTGTAACAAGTGTGTCTATGGAATTTTGACTCTTTGACTTTCTATACTTTGTGTTTGACTTTCTGAGGAATGTTTACAACGCCGTTGTAGGTTGGACCAATATCTATTGTTCGTTTGTATTTAACCATACTACGAACCTCGCATAGCAACGCGCGTAACCGTATTGTTGTCTATTTGTAAAGGGTAGGCCTATTGATTTGTGTATAGGTCTATAGTGTCTTTTGCATTTGAATCACCTCTTTTCAGCAATAGAACCGTTGTTTCTTATTGATCGTGCATTGACTTTATGACCCTCTCACAAGACTTTCGACAACTGAAGTTTGTTTTACTCCGACCTGTTCATACCGGCGAGTTTTTGGTGACTTTGTGAATTTTACATAGAGATTTCTCATTATCCTCTGGACTGTTAATTTTTTCGAGGAAAAAGTGAGTTAATAAAGGTGTGTCTGTAAGTCACTTTTGACTCACACGTCAACAAATCAGAATGTTATCCTTTATTTTGTATGTGTTTTCGACTCCTCTTTCCATACTTGCATCATAAAGACTCATTATCACACTTTCATACTTTCACCAATAAGACTCATTATCATACTTACACCATTTCGACTCTTTGACCCTGTGACTTCAATTTCATACATTTCACCATTAAGACTCATTATCTATATGTAAAATGCCTTTATTCCCGTTGCTCTGGATTTTACCTTAGTTATATCATTGGTTGACTTTTAACACATGACCAATATGATCTAATAGATCTTTTGTTTCTAAATATAGGATGATTATTTACATCACTTTAACTAGGAAATGGTGGGATCCAATCAAATCTCTGGATTTTGCCTTAGTTATATCATTGGTTGACTTTTACCACATGACCGACAAGATCTAATCGATCTTTTGTTTCCCTTTGGAGGCTTACATTTCGTCCGAGGACCAATTGTCATCATCTTCAACCGTGATCTTTAGACCTTGAGTGAGAGCGATCTTTACAACATCGTTTTTGAGATTCACACAATTTGTGTTATATTTCATACTTATATTATTGTTATTTTTTCTTGAAAATGTCTTGAAATTGGACATCCGAGGACGCAGAAGTTATGAGAGTGATGCAGGAAATTGGAATATATTGGAGTCAACAGGTATAAATTAATTTGTACCATTGAACAAAGTAAGTTTGATAGGATAAATACACGGATGAAGTATCTGAACATGCTGAAGGAAGAGGATGAAGAGGTGAGACATATTTGTTTATAGCAACGGGAATAAAGGCATTTTACATATTTGTTTATAGCAACGGGAATAAAGACATTTTACATATTTGTTTATAGCAACGGGAATAAAGACATTTTACATATTTGTTTATAGCAACGGTAATAAAGACATGTCTACTCATAATGATGTAATACCTTAAAATCTATGATACATATTAATTTTCTCGATTTTTTTTTAATTTTCCCTTCACGCTGCATTTTATGTATTTTCGTTGTTTTTGTTTTGATTTTTTTTTTGTTTTTTACATTTACTTTGCGTCTGCATTTGTTTTACCAGGATGATGATGAAGAAGAAGAAAAAGACCCGGTGATCGAACAAGAATCAAAGTGGGTAGAAGAGAGGGATTGGTCAGAAGAGATTGATAGGAGTGTAGTAGAGACGTAGTGGGGTCATGGGGGTTAAAGACGATGTTATGGAGTTAATAATAGAGTGGTAGATCTCAAAAAGAGAGTGGGTGCTCTATAAAAATTGTCGATGAAGCATAAAGATGAATGATCCGTCAGCGGTGTCGATACGCCGTTACGGTATTAAATTACGGCGTTACGGGGTGTTACGGCGTTAAACTGCGGATTTACGGGGTGTTGCGACGTTAAACTACGGATTTACGGGATGTTACGGCGTTAAACTACGGATTTACGGCGATAAACTACGGATTTACGGCGATACACTATATAATTATAACGATTCAATCTCTTCTGACCAATTCCGAGCTAAACATCATCGAGTCAACACGAATACTTTCGATATGTCCGACCGTTACGGTTGTTCACTATGCGATAAGACCTATAGTCGCAAGTTCGACATGCAGAGACACGAACAGAATGTACATCCTGATACAAATGTATACGAGAATGAAGATTCCATCGTTGGTGAAGAAACCAGTGAAGATAATTTCTCCGAACCACCCTCTAAAAAGCAAAGAGCTGTTGTAGAATCTAGCGATGATGCTGAAACAAGTGATTCCGAAAGTGAAGGAGAGGATGAATCGTCAAAGTCAGAGATACCTAACATGGAAGAACTTGAGGACAACCTTGCTTATCAAGAATGGTTAGAACAGTCCATGACAAACACCGAGGACCTCAGGGATGAAAAATACCAAAAATATATCTCCGAGGGAATGGACGAAGAAGAAGCTAAAGAAAAGGCCCACGTGAAAGTTCTATGGGTCGTCAAACGTACCTTTTTCGATCTTTACTCCAAGTTCTTGCAGCAGAACGTGTACCTTGCACGAGCTGACATCAATCATGAAATTATGTCTGATCTCACGGAAAAAGTAGAAAATGGTATGAATCTTCGGAAAGCCGTGAAAAGAGTCTTAGCAAGACACGGTACACGATTTGAGGGCTTATTCCAGTATCAGGATGAAAATGACGATGACGATGATAGCGAAGAAGAAACGGAGGGTGCAGATGAAAGCGACAGCGAGAATGAGAATGACGACGACAGTGAAGAAGAAACGGAGGGTACAGATGGAAGCGACAACTAAGTCTTGACATCATCTTGACAACGAATATTTCGTAGACAATCCTAATAATATAGATGACACATTTACTCTATTTCAACATGTACATCAATCGACCTTTCTGAGTTTAAACTTGCTTTGTTTTTAAGATATTTATACCTATACATTACGCACGCTGTAAAGAACTCGTCGATATGAACGGGTCGGAGTAAAACAAACTTCAGTTGTCAAAAGTCTTGTGAGAGGGTCATAAAGCCAATGCACGATCAATAAGAAACAACGGTACTATTACTGAAAAGAGGTAATTCAAATACAAAAGACACTAGATCAATAACCTTTAAAATAGCCTGGTGTTGTCGGTCGAGTATCGTAGTAGGGTTAAATACAAACGAACAATAGATATTGGTCCAACCTCCAACGACGTTGTAAACATTCCTCAGAAAGTCAAACACAAAGTAAAGAAAGAAAGTCATAGAGTCACAGAGTCGAAATGGTGAAAGTATGATAATGAGTCTTAATGGTGAAATGTATGAAATTGAAGTCACAGGGTCAGAGAGTCGAGCGAGACTGAGAATGACGATGGTAGTGAAGAAGAAACGGAGGGTACAGATGGAGTCAATTAGAAATAATAAGTACGAAAATTTTTGTGTACAAAACCTATGGCCGTCCCCATACTCACTGTCATAACTACTAATAGTGCCCCTTTTACTTTCACAAGTGCCCTTATTAATTTGTAAAATTGCCCCTTCCCCTTTTCAACTCTGAAAAGTGCCCCTTTTATTTGGACACGTGCTCTTTTACTTCGATAATTTCCCATTTTCCTTGCAATAAGTGTCCATTTTCCATTCTCATAAGTGCCCCTTTTAATCTCTAGTAAGGGCCCCTTTTCAGGTACGAGAAGTGCCTCTTTTCACTTATGATAAGTGCCCCCTTCACCTTTGATAATTGCCCTATTCAAATCTGAGAGGTGTCTCTTTTACTTTGACAAGTGGCCCTTTTCCTTTGTAAGAAGTGCCCCTTTACCTTTTAATAACTACCCCCATTTTAACTCGGATAACGCACCTCAGTTATATTTTCACATGTGTCCCTTTTCCTTTCTAATAAGTGCCCCTTTTCCTAATGATAAGTGCCCCATTAAAAAAGAGCCCCTTCCCCTTCTCATGAGTTCCCCTTCTCTTGTAAATGACCCTTTTCAAGTACGAGAAAATACTCCTTTTCACTTCAGATAAGTGCCCCCTTCACCTCCGATAAATGCCCCTTTTTAAATTTGATCGGTGCCCATTTTCTTTCAACTAATGCATATTTATTATTATTTATTATAAGTGCCATTTTTTCATTTACATAAGAGCCCCTATTCATATCCGGTCATTGACCCTTTTCAGGTGCGATAAGTGCCTCTTTTCACCTCTGATAATTTCCCTTTTAACAATGATACGTGCCCCTTTTCCTTTCTAATAAGGGACCTATCCCCTTTTCATAGATGCCCCTTTTCACCTCTTATAAATGCCCCTATCAAAATCTAACGGGGCCCCTTTTCCGTCGACGAATGCCCATTTCCTATTCTCTTGATTGACTTTTTTCGTCCCTGGTGAGTGCCTGTTTTTGAGGGTGTAAGAAGTGCCCCATTTTCACCTCTGATAAGTGTCCCTTTTTCCTCTCATCATTAAACGCGCTGTCAGGATTATTCAGGGATACAACAAAATAGCCAAGAAGACTCTCATAAATGAGTTTTAAAGACTGTTTAATGAAAACTAAACCAGTATCTAAATTCAACAGTAGGTTCTCTTGGTTACAGTTGAACGATTTAACTTTGAAATACCAAAACACAACTATATTCATAAGAGCCTGTTATTACACATACATGTAGATATAAGTGCTGTCAACTAATTACTCAATTAACACCGAGTGGAGTTCCGTCTGAAGTTAACTTCCCGTTTCAAGTTCAGTTATTATCTGAAGTTATCCGAAGTTGTCCGAAATTAGGACAATTGTCCGAATTACGCGAAAGGCCTTTTGTTTGGTATTTGCTAATATTGGTTGCTATATCAGAAGATCAAATACCGACATGGTTTCTACGATGAATCGATCCCTGGAGACTTGTGTCGGAAGGATGATGTGTCGGAAGGATGATGCCCCGTAATCACTCATTACGGCAATCAGTCATGTGACGTCGTCTTCAAGATCCCGGATGAAGCGACTCGACGATTCTTGAATATTAATTAGACGAAGCTCAGCGTGCTACTAGTTTTGTCGTGAAGAACTTTCTTGTCCCTCGTTACACGGAGTTATATTGACATGGTTTTGCCAATGGCAGGAAAATTAAGGTTCTGGGCTACATGGAGGATACCTCTCGTACCGGTGTCGCCTGAGGAAAAAGATTGCTGACGCCGAATACAAAAATCAAGGCCCTGGTAGCAACTTCCACAACACACATAAGGATACATGTACAACACCTCTCACACGCCCAACTCCAACCTCGGTCTTCCAGTCAACTGCCCTGAGTCAAATCGACACGTACACACTTTAGCATTCTCGGCACCACACCCTAATTTGCATATTCAGACAAGCGAAATATTTTCTATTACAGACGCCATCTAATTTCTAGGTACCCTAGAAATAAAAATAAAATAAAAATAAATTTCCCATTTTATTCTGACACGCGCCCCTAATTTCAAGCGACTAAGAGCAATATCCCACAAAGCTCGCTCGCTACGCTCGCATGCATCTACAGATGATATACTTATGTTACTTATCAAAGGTCTTTTCAGTCTTCCGTTAAGAGAATGTGCTTATAACCCCATCAGGATTGGGTTTTTTCCTCTTTATAAGATATAATGTTTCGCACTGCGACCTCACAAATCTTAAATTTTTTCCTTGCTCGCTTCGCTCGCTCGCAAATAAATTTTAAGACCATCACACCAAACTGCAAAGTATGATGCTTAAGCAATATCTTGTATGGTGTATAAAGTGAAACAAATATTGAAATAATCCCTGATAGTGTAATCCCAATGTAAGGGTATATACCAATGTCTAAACTTCCCTTTGTAGGTGCCCTTTTTCCAGAAAGTGCCCTTTTTTCTTGGTGCCCCCCACTTTGGAAGTCGCTCGGCCGCCCCTGGCTGTATGGACATACAAACAACTTATTCAGTTTTCAGTTTCAAGTTTTATTTCTGCATTTTCCATAAACAATAACAAAAATAACAATGAATACATTTTAGCAATATAATGATAAGTAATACAAGTAGTAATTCACAAATAAATAAATATAAATAATCAATAGTACAATTAATCGTATTTGAAAAGAAAGAAAAGGGGGAGAATGCAGAAGACCGATATCGTAAGCAGAGCTTGAAATGATACCGGCCTTACAAAAGGAGAAGAGGAGACAGGAAGAAAGAGCGGGTGAAGTGAGTGCTGTGCAAAGTGAAGAGTGCACTGCGCGAGCTCCTCAATCTATCAAATAATTTCCTTTTTATATACAAATAAACAATGAATATTTATATTAAAACAAAGTACATGTAGTATATTATGACCAGAATCTAATTTTCATACCTTATCAATAAATATTCTTTCATCTTCACTTTAAAGGAAACAAGTGTTGTACATAATTTTAATGTTATAAGCAAGGAGTTCCACACATCGGGTCCATTGTGTCTTATTGATTTTTGTGCCAAAACAATTTTAGGGTTAGTTAAATGAAAATCCATAGAGTGCCTCGTGGGGTACGAATGTACATTAACATTATGAATATAAAAATCATGAAAGGACTTAGGAAGTAAGTTGGAGACATATTTATACATAAAAATAGCTGTTTGAAAAATGTGCATATCAGTTACTTTGAGAGTTTTCAATGTTTTAAAAATAGGTGTAGTGTGTGCTAAATAATCAGATTGTGTACAAATTCGTAAGGCTTTCTTTTGTAAAAGTTCAAGTGAATTAATTTTAGTTTTACAACAGTTTCCCCATACGATATTACAATAATTAATATGCGAAAGTACAAAAGCATTATAAATCATAAAAAGAGATTTGGGAGTTAGTAATAATTTCAATTTATATAATATTCCAATGTTCCTAGAAACAGTGTTCAATATATTATGTATATGATCGGACCAAGTTAAATTAGAATCAATGGTTATCCCCAAAAATTTGACAGAATTTTTTTCTAAAAGCAAAATATCATTAATATATAATCTACAATTTACTTTTGGTGAATGAACATTTCTAAAGTATATAAAATTTGTTTTAGTAAAATTTAAAGATAACTTATTAGACTTAAACCAAACATATATTTTAGATAATTCAACATTTAAGATTGACGTAAGTGTGTCTAAATTTGTATGAGAATAAAATACATTAGTGTCGTCTGCATACAATATAAATGTTAAAAGTTTAGATGATTTTACAATATCATTAACGTATAACAAAAATAATAAAGGACCTAGAATCGATCCCTGAGGGACGCCACAAGTTATAGGTAATCTACTCGACTCTTTAGATTGAAAGTATACATACTGTTCTCTATTTAACAAATAATTTTTAAACCATGATAAAGCAATACCCCTTACTCCATAAAAGTGTAATTTATCAATCAATATTTTATGATCAATAGTATCAAAGGCCTTACTCAGGTCCATAAAAATGCCTATACCGTGTTCCTTATTAGCCAATGATGTAATAATTTTATCATAAAGTTGAATAATTGCATGATCTGTCGAATGATGCTTTCTAAAACCAAACTGATTAGGAACAAGTAAATCATTACTATTTAAAAAATCATAAAGTCGTTCATAAATAATTTTTTCAAGAATTTTTGAGATAGCCGGTAAAAGGGAAATAGGACGATAATTATTTACTAATGAAGAATCATCTTTTTATATATTGGGATTATTTTAGAAATTTTCAATATATTTGGACAAACACCAAGTGTGATCGATAAATTAAAAATATATGTTATTGGAGAGACAATATTATAAATAATTTTTTCAAAAGATTCACACTTATCCCATCATAACCAGTAGATTTAGTGGATTTTAAAGACTGTACAACTTTAATAGTTTCGTGAGAGGATGTTGGTCGTAAAAATAAAGATTTATAAAATGGTTCATCCAAATATTGTTTATAACTATTTTGATCAATATTAAATTCTGATGCTAAATTTGGACCTACATCATTAAAATATGAATTAAACATATTTGCAATTTCTACTGGATTACTTATTTCCTGACCATCTTTAAAAAATGATTTAGGAGTATTATTTTAGAACCAATCATATCTTTAACAATTTGCCATATTGAAGCATTATTTGTCTTATTCATGTCTATTTTATTTGAATAATGTAATTTACGTGAAAGTCGAATTATTGAAGTTAATTTATTTCTATAAATTTTATACTTGCTACAATTCTCATCACTCATCTTTTAAGACTTTTCTTATAAAGTTTATTTCTAGTTTTTATCGACTTTAAAATTCCTTTAGTGATCCATGGATTTTTAACTTTCTTATATTTTGTTCGAACAAGTGGAATATTTTTATCATAATACTTTTGTAGCTTATGATTAAATTTTTCGTAAGCCTTATCAACATCATTTTCCTCAAATACATCGAGCCATTGCTCTTGACATAAATCAATATTTAAAGAATCAATATTAGAAGAATTTTCTTTTCTATGCATTTTTAGTGTATTGTTCAATAATCTATGAACATTAATTGTCTGCTTAATAATACTAAAAATAGGCAAGTGGTCAGATATATCATAATACAAAATACCATTTAAACATTTCTTATTAACATTATTTGAGAATATATTATCAATTAAGGTTGATGATGTTTTCGAAATCCGTGTGGGTTTATTAATATGAGGATGCAACGAGTAAGATAATAGAATGTTGTTTAATTTCAAACTATTATTTTGAAGAGGAGGTAAAATGTTTATGTTATAATCTCCCATTAAATAAACATCTTTATTTTCACCAATAATTGTATGAAGAGATTCATCTAAATTATCTAAAAATGTCTCTATCTGATTATTAGGAGGTCTATAAACTACGCCTATTAAAATATTTTTACCAAAATCATTTATAACTTCAACAAAAATGTCCTCTGCACCTTCAATATGAATATCATGTCGTATTCGAATATTTAACTGATTAAGTAAATAAATAGCTACACCGCCACCTCTACCTTCTTTGCGGTCAGCACGGACCATAGTATAATTATCAAGATTGAATACAGGAGGGAGTTTGCGTTAAGCCACGTTTCAGTGACACCTATTACAGAAAAATTAAACCCAGGAATTACAGAAAAAAGTGTGTTTAAATCATCATAACTTCTATTCAAACTACGAGCATTAAAGTGAATTAAACTGAAATTATCAATATCATTATTACTACCTTTATTCAATTCATGATTAAATTGGTTTAGTGTAATCTTAATTTTCGCAATAAATTCATCAATAGTAAAATAGTCACTATCGTGTTCAATTAGAGACTGGTCACATAAAAAATCATGATTATTCATTTAAATGTGAACCTAATATAATGTTTGAGAGAGAGAGCTTTTGCGCGGAGTGCAAGTTAGTGGAGTGCAATAGAAAGAAGAATAGTGAAGGGGAAGAGAAAAAGGAAAGAATAAATTCTTCAACATATTTAGCGCCAACATAAACAAAACAAATCTTGCAAGTCTCTTGCATTTTATCCAAAAGTAAACAATTAAGGACAAAATATTATATTAACTGAACAATACGAGCATAAGGTTTATAATTTTACATCATAAAGTGATTTTACATGAGTGAGCGAGTCAATGAGCGGGTTTGAACCTCACTACAATTATTTAAAAACAAAATGCGTGTTACTAAGAAGATATATATTTTCTTTTTTTTTCAAGTCTATATAAA
Source organism: Mesocentrotus franciscanus (assembly GCA_037976565.1). Lineage (NCBI taxonomy): Eukaryota > Metazoa > Echinodermata > Echinoidea > Camarodonta > Strongylocentrotidae > Mesocentrotus > Mesocentrotus franciscanus. The sequence goes on from CP137672.1 coordinate 3,494,031, forward strand.
CAATAAATTCACGTGATTTACGCGATTTACATAATCATAATATTGTTTTTGCAATAACCAAGTATATATATATTTATATATATATTATAATAATACTATGATAGTAATTACATTTAAACTTATTGTAACTTTTTCAAAAGCATTATCAAAATTAAATGTAAAGAGTAGCATCGAAATATTGAAATAACAGCAACAATAAAAGAAAAAAAAAGTAAAAAAAAACAAACAAAAACTCTAAACGCGTCGGGTTGCACACATAAAGATCATCAAGATCGTTCCTACCAGGTCTCCAAAAGAGGTAATGGAGCAACGGTCTTGAAATATAATGGACTTGAACCGTTATATCATGTGTGCAACCCAACGTGTGCCTTCCATGCATGCATGCATACATAATGTGTACAGTGTAGGTATAAAACACAAACAAAATCAGTGAACCGTGTTGACAATAACAAGCATTCATGTACCCACCCACACAAATTATGTTATCATAGTTCGTATAAGTAAGTACATGAACGCCAGTAACTGAGTTCAAGCGGAATACAAATTATAACAAGATGAATAATATAAATGTGTACAGTTGTTCAAGCACAAGTCATATAATTTGAATTTGAATTAATACATCATGGAGTGATATTACACGTAACGTAACGAGTTTTATGAAAGCAGAGTAAAAGGCATATAATCAAGGTAGCGTAAAAATAAAGAGGTAGAATGTATGTGCACGGTTTTGCAAGCACGAAGACGAACCCCATTGTGTCTACCCATGCAGTCTCTAACAGTGAGGGTTCATCAATACCAACAGCTGTTGCAGTGTAATATAATGCAATTCTACAGTTTAATCGTCTTCATGCTTGCAGTCCGTACGTCCGTGTCTGGGACAAATAAAAAAACAACAACAACAACAAACAAAAATAACTTAACAGACATGGACAAGAAGAAATGCCCAGTGAGCCGTGTTTCAACAATAAAGCTAGTTGAATTCATTAACATGTAGGTCGTGTGTCTAAGTTCAAACAAAATTACACGAAATTGGTCATGTGCACTACCACGCGTATAATTATACACAAAATTATACACAAAATTACGTCAACAATCCCATTTATGTGCATTTTCAGTGATTCCTATAACCCTACAAGTGTAAAATAATATTTATATTACAGAGTGTATAGTTCGATTCATCTAATATTTCATGAATACTAAAAAAATCATGTTTATTAACAATCATGTTTATTAACAATCATGTTTATTAACAATCAGACTTATACACTCAACAAGTATATGGGTATGAACATAATGAGTGTATAGGCTACCATACGCATAAAATGGTAAATTATATAATATAATATAAACATTTATGTGTTTAAAATCAAACACACCGGTACATTATAATCAGTGTGCAAATACAAATGCAAACCAATAATATATTCAGTAACGTGACAAATAGTGATATATAAAGCTAATCGTTATCACGGCTAATCCATCATTTTATAAATATGATATCAATAGTCGACCAATTTTATCGACCAGTTTCATAATGGCACCACATGTATAATGTGTCATTAAATACACTTTCATTTCAAATTGTCATTAACTTTGTATGTAATTATATAATTACTAATTATATTCACACCATAGTGACATTGCGACACATATACATATAGAGCATATCATTGATAGGTCCATATTACAAATCAACACTTGTTATAATTTATTTTTTATCATAACTATATGAGGACTTGTGTCGAGCATCTATTTAATTCAAATACAGTACCAAAATAAAATATGAACACATGGTGTCATTATTTCAAACAAATGCTCACATGGTTACCAAAATGGCTACCAGTAGACTTTTCAAATATCATATTTCATTGTTGGACGTATAGAGAGTAATAAAACAAAAGATTTCTAATGCACATACATACATTCATAATAATTATGTGCTAATAAAGTAAATGTTGTTTCGGATGTAGTTAATATTTGTCATATAAAATACAATAAATGTAATTATATAAAGTTTGGACCACAGGAGTATACCGAAAAAAGTTCATAATCAATCAAACATTGAACCATGAATGTTGTGGTGAATAGTTTGGCCTTATGCAAGATAAACATATTAAACAATCGAAAAGTTACTATATCGTGTTTGTGTTTTTCTGTTTGTTTATCATGCATTAACCGTTGTCAGGACAAAGATTATCATAAATTTCAACTCTAAATTAACTCAGTCAAATTTGTATAGAGTACCACCGAGCTGTCGCCATTTTCCAGCATAAAATCTGAGCTTGACCCCAGATTGGTACAGCTCTTGAGCTTGCTTTACCCATTTCTGTTTTTCTTTCAGGTCAAGTGGTGTTAGATCATCAGTGATGAAATAACGTTCACCTGTGAGAATATTTCTGGTGTTGCGCATCACTTCGACCTTATCTCTGTACGAGAGGAATTTGATAAGGATGTGACGTGATTTACCTTGATCTTTCTTTCTTCCATCTCGGTGGGCTCTTTCAACTTTGCTCTGGATTCCAAACTTGTTTTGAGGATGTCTTCGGTGATCTGGATGCAATCCTCACGCTGGCCTTCCTGTGGTTCGGGGATTCCAATCAATCTCACGTTATTTCTACGTGAGAACCTTTCATTTCTATTTGCTGCAATGGTGTGGATTTCTACCTCCGACTTCAGATGGGTTATCTCATTCTCCATGTCGTGAATTTTCTTCTCCATGCGATCCTGATTATCTTGGAGATCGTTGATACGTTCGCGTTCGAACTCAATGGAGGCGGCCATGTTGGCTTCAACATCATGCAGCTTGGACAGGAATGTATCCATCGTCGAACGGATCATCGCTTCGGAGTTCTGCGTTGCTTTTCTGAAGTACTCCGCCACGTCTTCTCGTCGGAGACGAATATCTGTTTCTTCCGTCTGTTGAAGCCCTGCATCTGGGGATGGTGAGGCTGGAGTAACTACTTCTTCATGGTCAGCAGGTGAAACGACGGCTGCCTCTGGGACCTTCGGCAGGGTGCCGGTTGCGCTGGCGGGGCTCCGTGGCGGGCTCCGTGGGGTAGTATTTGGCGGGCTTTTTGAAAGCCCTGCATGTTGGCGTGTACCGTGTACGTGGACCTGTGCACTGTGCTTCGAAATTGCAGACCTCGAAGTCGACCTTAATTTCTGCTTTTGAGGTTCCATTTGGTCGATGTTAGGTTCACAGATAGTTCACAGATAACTCTTTGTAATATTGTTGATGCAAACACGTCGGATTCTTACAATTGGTGTCCAAAATTGACGATAATTCTCTGAGCTTTTAGAGAGGTGCAAAATTTACGTTCTTACTTCAAGTGCGCCATCTATCTTATTCATACAGCCTACCTATCAAAACTTCAGCAGGTCAGTAGTTCTCTTCCTCTCTGAATTTGTCTCAATTCTCAGGAAAATTAATTGCCTTCATCACCTAATTATTTTTTAACTGAAGAAAAGCATTATTCTGAAACAAAAAGAAAAAGGTTCATACATCATGTAAAAGTTATAGATCTACTCCATTGATAATTGGTCTTAGTTATAGTGTCAATCATAATCCACCTTTAAAAAAAAACAAAAACCGGAGGCTCCTTTCATGTAGGCACCCTTCCCCATTCAGTTGCAAGTAATCACTGATTCACTGAATTATTAACTCTTTTAAATCAAGAACTACCATTCACATTCTTGCAGTACTATCTCATGAATCTGCTTGCCCCAATTTGAACTCGCCCTGTCATGACCCAAGAAAGCATATAAATAGCCAAGTTAGACCCATTCCTAAAATCAAGTCTACAGACTAGAGGTCTACATCTAACTTACATAACCAAATGAAAGTTGGCCTAACCTATAAATGTCAATATTGCCTGGAATGTAGATTCCAGGACCTAACCGTTGGAGCCAAAATTTTTCATCTTACTAGTTACATCTAACGTTAGACCCAAGTTAGATTGTATTTTTTACGTCATCTTCCTAATTGAGCTTTATGAAAGAGGAAAAGGTGAACAGAAAATTAACTGCACTGTAGGTCTCTAAGTATAATCTGGTCCAAATATTTTAGTGTTAGCTATCAATTTCCTTCTGACCCAAATATGAAAGTAGTTAATCAACAGTTGGACCTAAAAGTAACAAAAAGCTTGAATCATTGATGCAGTGAAGTGATCTAGCCTACTCGTACCTAATTTTCAGAGATAGTCCCGCCCGAAAGTTTGAAGCAAGCTGTCAGGAGTAACTGAGTGGCGATGGCAATCGAGCTGAAATATTAGCTCACGGCGTTAAAAAATGAATCAAAAGTTCGAGTGTAGATTACTCCTATTAAATTTCATCAGATATAACAATTTTAAACCACTTCATAATGTACAGACAAAATCCGCAGATTCATACTATCAGCAGATATTCTTATAAATATGATTAAATTTACGAAATTTAAACATAATTACAGCTGTTCTCACCATCAAACTTTCCACAAAAAAAAAATCTTACTCTGTACGTGTGGGTGACGTCAACATTACTATGCATGCAGCGAAAGTCTTGTCTTCAGGCAATCGTACGTAAACAAATTCCATCACAGATCACTGCGGAGAATACTGTCTTATTAAAATCATGGGGATGATTACAGTTATCAATCAATATACCCAAATCTGCATATAAATAGGAAGGGGAATAGTGATACAGAGACTTATTAATCGCACGTAGGATTTCTAAGAATGCAAAGAGAGCAAAAAATGGAAAGGTGCTTGGAATAGAGAATAATAATAACAGTCACGCTCATAAATATTCATATTTTGGGCGGTACCACCATTGCCACATTTGCATTAACAATCATTATATATATATAATTGAAATGCGCTTTTGATGATATATATATCATAGTGCTAAATATATTACTCATTGCGGATGTAGTATCGAAAATAATATCGCTAGTGATATTCGTTTGTCTCCCAATGTGGTCAATAAGGAATCTAAAAGATCTCGACGTTTCGTGCGCCGCTGCAACACTTCGTCAGGTGATAAAAACTAATGTAAGCAAGGGTGTTTTATACTCTACTCGATAATCGGAGCAATAACGCACAAGGCCTATTGGCCGACGCACACGGTGCTCGACCAATCAGCAGGCCGCTGGTTCGGCTAATTATGCAAATGGCCTAATGGTCGACGCACACGGTGCTCGACCAATCAGCAGGACGCTGGTTCGGCTCGCCTGCTGGGCGGAAGCAATAGTGAGCTCAACCAATCAACGGGCCGCTGGATCGGCCCGTCTGCCGATTGGAATCGACCGGTGTGGGCCGGCTGGCGGATATTTTTTTTAACACGCTAGCCTGGCCATTTTCGCCGTAATACTCGTAAAAGTGCGCTGGTGGGAAAGCCTACGCATAGGCATGCACGCAGTTAGTGTGCGGGTGGACCAAAGAGCTATATAGCTCTATGGGTGGACTTGTTGCTCGATACAATAGCTAATTGTTCGTTCGTGTCTCCTTAATCAAGATTAACGTAAAGTTCCTAAATTAAATTAAATTAAATTAAGTTCTTGAATTCCATCGCCCGATGGCTGCGATGACCGTCTCATTTACAAGGGCCAGCTAGGTCTTCATCTGATGATTGCCATGCATGATGTACATGTGTATAATGCACCTCGCATGTAGGCTAATATCAGTCTTTTATCGGACGGGCAGTTTCACCGATATAGGATCTATCACATCCTTTGCAAGGGATGTTGTACACAATGCCGTCTCGTCTATGTGGAGGAATTGGACCCTTGGGGCGTGTGTTGTTGACGTAGGGTGGTATCTGATCTGAAAACCGTTCGAATGCCATGGCTCTCTAGGCGGCGCTTGAGTTGTTGGGAGACACCATCAATATATGTACGGCAAGACTGTAAATGTCTTGTATACCTTCGTACTACAGTCTGATGTAGTCTAACTCAAACGGACCCAGACTTGAAGACGTATGGGATATTATGTTTAAAGGCCTATATCAGCTATTATTACATATTTTCTACACCATTTCTTCATTGAGATTATCTCCAATATTATTTCTATACAACAATTGCGAATAGATGTCCGTATTTGGGTTTAGAATATTTAAGAAAATGATAATTCAAAAATCACAAAAAAGACCCAAACGCCATTTTAAAGCCCCCAAAGTAACCACAGACTAAAACTTCTAAAATTTGAAAACAACGTTCATAGTTTTATTTACGACATTCTCTTTCTAAAAATGTATGTTTACAAAAATCCTCACAAAATGTCCCATTATTGACCAATTGACAACGGAATATAAAGCCGAGTTGGCCAATGTGTATATGATTGGCTCTGTTGAAGCATATGGAAAATGGAAAATAATTATCACTGATTTCGGGGTATTTTTTAACACTTTCCACCACTTGGATTCCTTAGAGCTTTTTCATGTTCTTAAGTGCGTATTTATGATGCGACATTGTAGGCCCATAACAGTTGAATTTTGTTATGTTGCAATTAGTGGAAGGTTCATGTCTATTTTTAAAAAAAATGGCTTTACTACTGTAAGGCTAGGCTACATCTAGTTAATTGAATTAAAAATTGAACAAAACTATAATTTTGACGGACCGTACACCATGATGAAACCAATAGAAATGTTACAAAGTCCAATCCAATTCGAGGGGCCGCGAAAAACTACAGTACAATGTCGCCTTGTAATACTAGCGTGCGCTTTAACCATGCTCCGATCGATCCTTCGGTGGCTTGTATAACAATCCTCTGACCATGCATGCAGTAGTTATCTCTTCGTCTCGGTTCATATTTTAATAGTATAGTATATAGGAACCAAACGTTATGGCGACTGAGGGGAAAGTTACAGACGAGAAACTCGCTGAATTGCAAGAAAGGTACGGGTTTGTGAGACCAGAGCGAGGTATCGACTCTTACCCAGTGGGGGCGACGTGGCGGGAGGGTAAGCCTGACTATCGGAGAGCAGATCTGGTCTATTTCCAAGGCAAGACCAAGAACCATCCGGTTGGGTCTTTGGCGCAAATCGTAGAGAATCTCGTGAAGAAATGGGAAATGGAGATGACACATCTTACTGAGAAGAAAGATTGGATGACGATTAACCCGAGAGAATATAAGTGAGTAATCTTTGAGAGAGTAATTAAGAGAAAAGTATTCTAAAGGATAAACACTTTTGAACACTGAGTCTTTTCGGGAAAAGAAATATAATATTATGTATCCCAAGGGAGCTTGTTCGGGCCCATTCTCTGTGTAATATGTATTAATGATCTATCTTCTTTTTTTGAAACGCGATGTTCATTTTATTTGTACGCAGGTGATACTGTTATAGCCCTATATAGCATTCTTATAGTTATAAGGATTCAAAAGTCGTCGAAACAGCTTTAAATCGGAAAGGTATATCAAGTAGATAAACGGAAGTAAATTGAAAATAAATTGAATAAAAGCTATAGTTATATTGATATATTGAGGAAGGCTCTTGGCTCTTACACGATGATAGGGGTTATGATAATTGCAGGGCCCACACAGAAAGAGCAGTATTGATAATGATATGGCTACCCTGGTAAATAAAACTTACTTTGAAAAAAAAAAAATCATGATTATGTTTTTTTTTGGAGCGAGACATGCCAGCATGGCACAATGATTTAGACTTGAAAACTCATGATACAAATATGAGAAAGAAGAAACTGTCAAATATCTTGGGTTTTTATTGATAAAAATCTTAAAAGGAAATTTACAAATTCAACGAAATGGGCTTACAAAATAGGTAAGGTATTGGGTTTCTTCAAGTACTATTATTCTTCCTTATTTCGATTACGCAGATAATAGTTTGACAGTCTGCTTACAACAATTCTCAGAATTTTCTAGAATTATTACAAAAACTTCATAATAAAGGGGGAAGAATCATAACCAACCAACATTCCAATACTTCTACATCTCATATCCATGACGTTTTCAAATGGAAGACCCTGTGGCCGTCAAATAGAACAAATGGGTCATTTTTAGTCACGTGTGTGAACAAAAACAGGGAGTTGGAATAAGGAGTGTCCTGTATGATTTTAAAGAGCTATCCAACCTTTACAACGACGTTTGTGTACAAAAATATGAATAATTTCCTGTTTTCCCCTAAGTGCCTTCTCTCTTAGGGAACTACTCATAATATATTATGGATATCACATTATTATAGTGCCTCTAAAAAGAAATCCTCCTCCTGATGAATCATACATTTTAAAAAAAAAGAAATTTTAGTAATTTTGTTGTTGGAACAAATTGGACAGTTGTCTGGCACTACGTCGCAGTGACATTATAGTGATTACAACTTTCAAAATTGATAACTTACATATTTTTGCCCAATTTCATATACCTCAGTCACACCGCAAAAACTGGCCCCAGACCGACTCTAAACCAACTGACTTTTTGCTATTCGGGGTAATGTAATTGTTTGATCGGTCTGTTGTCGGTCTGTTGTCGGTCTGTTGTCGGTCTGGTGTCGGTCTGGTGTCGGTCTAGTTGGTGTGACTGAGGTATTATAAATAAAGATGTCACAGTTGACATTTCAAATACAAACATAACTCCTTGACGAAATTTAGTGTATAACAAATTATTTCTGAACCTTCCTACACCTTACCTACACATTGATAACAAAGTCAACTCTCTGCCCTATGATAGTGACCATCAACGTTTTATGAAATTTTTTGAGCGATTTCAGTTATACATCAAATTGAAACTTCGCAACTGAAACGCGGCTTCTATATCTTTCTAGCTCTCTGCGGTTAATTTTGTAGTTCGATGATCCTATTGAAACTGTAAATGAACTTACTTTTCATAAAATTGAGAAAGAAATAAAATAACCAAATTTGGTAGCCCTTGACACGTTCTGAATAGATCTGTTTACGAATTATATGACAAAAGTCTCTCTTGACAATCCTTTCATGACATATTTTCGTCTGAATGGAACAAAGGTACGTGGAATAAACATATAGTCCAGCCCTTACGGAGTTACGCATAGGCATGTATTTAAACACCCGTTGCATATTGTACAAGTACACGTTGGAGGTCCTATTTTCATGCTTGCAACCATTAAAAAAATATTTCAAAGGGGAAGTCCATCCTGATAAAATAAGAAGGTTATGAAGTTTTCAAGGTGCGATCAATCAAACACAAATTGGAAACTATGTGACATATCTTGCGAGGTCCCTACCCATTTGCCCTGTACTAAAGTACTTCAAAAAATTATCTTTTCCCTTAAGAAAATTTCAATCACACAATCAACCTAAATATAACTAGACATGGAATTCGTCACGGAGACGAATTAGGTGATCTGCCGCTTTGATGGAGACATAACACATGTACAAACTTAATGGGAGTTTCGGTCTTTTAAAAAAATCTCAAAAACCCACAATGAAAATTAGATACATTAAATGATTGTTTGAATCATTTGGAATTACATGTTAGTTTTACTTTTAATACATGAATATTAATAACTGTGCAACAAAGTGAGAGGAAGAATAGTGAAAGCATTAATCCCTTACTCTGGGTTCCCTTTAAACTCCAAAATAACTCTCTAGCTGGAGTAAGCCAGCAAAGGAAAAGTATTATTTCCCTGATGATGTGATATTAACCAAGGCAAGAGGGTAAAGTAATCACACATTTCTAACATATTGTCTCTGAGTAGTTTAAGTAGATCTCTATACCCTAGATCTAGATCTTTATTGATCTAGATTATGCAGTCTGTTCTTTAAAATTGACGGAAAATTGACACAACAAATGTCATTCTGATTTATTTTATTAATAAAGTCCGTTCAATTGAGAAGGCCCTTTAACATTAATTTCAGCTGCTTGTTGTGTGTTTGTTTTAACTTCGTTGTCTCTACCAACAGCAAAAAAAAAGGGTAGTAAAGTTGGGTGAATGTGGAGTCTGAATCTACACGCTTAGTCTTATAGACCCCATTTATTCACCTTTGTTATCTAAAGAAGTATTAAAGAGCAGCAATGGCGAACGATTGTCGCTAAAATTCAGAAATCGTTGCTTAGATTGCTTTTTCCTAAAAATTACCGTGAGACATCAAGCTACATAGAACTATGATCGAGAAACATGATATATATATTGTTTTGAAAAAGGTCAGCAAACATTGGAACTAACATGAATAAGAGATAATGCGATCATGTAAACAAGTGCATCTTGTCCATGTTAATCCTCCAGTACCAAATACCTATTAAAGCAAAACTCGAGCCAGATGCAAATTAAGGTAAACTTAAAGACATTAATTTATGACATATTTTCTATTGTCATGATTGTATTCTCTACTTATTTCTTTTTCCTATTTTATTTCATTTAAAATATAAATTCTAATGTTCCCTTGTATTTATTAGGTTCATTTATTTTCATTTTTTGGAGGGGGCGCGGTTAAAAAAAAAAATTCTTTAACATTCCGTTTCCATGGCAACGGTCTTATTTTTTAATTTGAAATGACTCAAGTTATTAGAAGCTTTCTATTTGCTTCATGTTGTTGAAAATCATAATATTCCCTAAAAAATTCAAATATTTCCTGATTCGTTTTCATTATAATAGCCCAGCGATCACGTCCATAACCTACCTCATGGCAACCAGACAGATCATTATACTAGAGTGTCATAGAACACAGAAAGTAATTATTTAAAATTATGCACACTTTTTTTTTAATTCATCAAATTGTAAACAAATTGTAAACTGGTAAACAAACAGGAGAACCTCCTAGAAATCCTAGGCTTATCATACATTTATGGTGGAAAAAGTCATAGATTTTAAACGATATCCTGACAAAAAGTATACACCAAGTCGCATGAATTGAGTTTGAAAATTAGATTTTTCTTCAGCTTCGGAGGGCACATCCCCTCAGACTCCCAACTGTCCGCGCAAGCGCAGCGCGGAACGCGCCGCTTAATATTTTCTCACGAATTGGGCCCCCCCACCCCTCGCCGCCGGCTGGATCCACCCCTGACCCTTGCATCTCAGACATGACTTGTGATCTCTGTGAACAGTTCTCTTTCGAATAATGGCAGAGCTTCGTCTGACCAAGTAACAACGTAATACTATATTTGCCAATGTTGTTTAACAAAAGAAACAGCTCCACTATTCAAACAGTTTTACCAAATCTTGCCACAATATGTGAAGGAAGAATATCGATTTACCTGAATGCATTACCAAAATGGTCTATTATTAGGAAACCATTTTTATGGCTTCATTTTGGAGGAGAATGTCTTTCATTGTAAACACCTTTTTGGAAAAGGGCACCTACAAAGACCCGGTTGAAAATATTACACGTACCTGACGTATTCATTTTCATAACCCCCTTTGTCATGACCTACTGTTTGTCCAAGTATTATATTCCTGGACGTAAATAAATTCATTATCAATTGACATATCAATAAAGAGTGATAATATGGTCTAAAGTCCGTATTTATTAGTTCAGAGCTGGCTCGTTACTCTAACAAAAGTTGAGCTTGCATGTAAATTTTGGTTAATAAATCATGTAAGAAATGTGATTGTCTGTTTCGCACTGTTTTATGGTACAAACAGGAGATCGCACAATGTCCTTTTCTTTTCTTGATGTCCCTGTTTAATAGGCCCATTTCACCTTTAGATTTCTTGCTTGCTATGAAAAAAATAGTGAATGCGAGGTCTCTTGCAATGTTTCATAGCAACCGGACAGAAAATCTTTCTGGATATAATCTATGTTTTGTCCAGAATAAGAGAATAATGATTTAAAGGAACATAAAAGTGCAAAGTCTATGTAATATTCAGAACTTCAGAAGAGTTTTATTATAAACTGAAAGATCTTGCCTGGTCACTTTACTTTTTCGCACATTAATATTGAACAAAAAATTGAAAACGAATTCTGTCTAGAACATGAGCAAATCGTGTTAGGTTCATTAATAAGAATTGCTAATATGATTTTGCTTATCAGTGCTTGCGAATGCGGGGAAAATTGGGAAAAATTCTTCATTCGGGAAAGCCTTGATCAATCATTATGTACCAAATAGGCGAATTATGGGGGCTATTATGCGATGGAGCTTATATATTTTTTTTTTAATTTCCACTCTGTTTCAGAGTCAGTGTCAACGGAGGAGAGGAGAGGAATGGTTTTCAGGAGGCTGTGAAAGGAACGTACAATTGGTTGTTTGCGGGCGTCTCCAAAGACCTCTACAACGCTTCCGAGCACACATTCGAGACATCCCACAAAGTCTTCCGAGGAGCCTTCGAGGACGGGTTCCCCTGGGAGGTTTTAGAGGTGTTCTCTGGTCCACCGAAAGTGGCCTTCACCTGGCGCCACTGGGGCACCTTCAGCGGCACCTACGAGGAGCAAAAGGGTTCTGGAGAAGTCATCGAAATGTATGGTTTCCTCATTGCTACTGTGAACGACGAGCTGAAGATTCAGAAGCTGGAGGTCTTCTTCAAGACAGACGGATTCCTAGAGGCTCTTCAAGGAAAACTCGATCCAAAGGAACTGGCAAGGGGTAAAGATTTCATTGGATCCGGTTGTCCTTTCATGCAGTCTCAAAATAATGATGGTTAGATGCAAATAAAGGGTTATCATTTAAAGGGATCCGGTAACTTTGTCTCAGATTCTGAAACAAAATTCTGGATTTAGCTCATGATGCAATGATAATCATAAACCTTTAGGTCAGTCAGGAACCCCATGACTTTTACAAGCTGATCGCCTGTCTGATTATCAAGATATTTATGATTGAATTACAAATTTTGAAAACCGTTCGCCTGATGGTTTTCATAACACTATAGTCTATTAGGGAAAACGAGTATGGTAAAACCGGTCAATCAAAGATTTTTACTTTTTGAGGCACTTCTTGATCATTTTGAAGCGCAATTTTTTTAGGGCTTCATTATTACACCATATCACAGACACTAATAACATGTAGGGCCGTGTATCTCAGATTTAACACTGTTAAACGATCCCTTTAAGACGCGAACTTGGTCTGGTCACTTAACCTAATACCGGAAACCTCATAAATGGCCGTGTATCTTCAGAATTAAAATGATATCAGAAACCCCGTTAACAAAACAATGGCCTTATATCTTCAGAATTAAAAAAATACCTAAATGTGGTTGTTTACCCAGCGCAACAAGCGTACAATAGCGCGCATTTCCGCATCACATGCGTGTTGATGCGCGCACAAAGCAAATTATTGTTGTTGAACACAAATAATTCACGTTATACAAGTATAGTAACGTATTTTATTCTATTGAGAGCGTGAATGCAATTGAAATATACAGGAATTTCCAAAAAAAGTGTCTATAAACTTCTTTATTTTTGACGAAAACGTGGACTTTGTTACTCAAATGTAAAGGGCACTTTTTGGTCAAATTGCAAGATCGGCATATTGACTTAACTCCGCGAACAGTATAGGAGAGTTCACAATTGTGCAGCTTGTATAGGGGAAAACAGGAGATCTCAAATATGTACAGGAGAAAATAATATATAGTAGACCAGCCAAGACGCTATTTAAAAAATAAAAAATAAATACAAAAACTTTAATGGCATTGTAGGGGTAATGCATAAATTCCATGATAAAACTCTAAAAAGCATACCATGCAGGGAATACTAATACTAAAAACTCAATTTTTAGCTCAAAATTTGAAAGAATGTAACAATTCATGATTTTTATTTATTGACCAAATATGTCTTATCTGATAAAGACCTTTCAATTGATATAATTTTATCATGAGTTTTAAGTAACCTGTTTGATATACATTTAAAAGTTGGATATTACACACAAACAGGCGCGGATCCAGGATTTTCCAATAGGGGGCGGAAATTTGAAAATCGCCCAGACCATATTAGAAGCACCGTAACCGGTACCTACAAGCGAGCACAATTTTGGAAAGGGGGCAGGCTCACGTCACGTCCTTGTCCGATATCAACATTCCCGTTTTTAAGTTAGCGCGCGAGAATTTTTTTTGACATTTTCATCAGGGGAGGCTGAAGCCTCTTGCCCGAATATAAATTTTCTGGTTTCACAATTTGGCGAGCGAGCGAAAATTTGAGCATATATGTATGTTGTGAAAGTGTTATTTATCACCAAAATATACGAGATAAGATATAAAAAATGCATATTCGGGCAGCTCATTCGGGCAGCTCGCTGCCCGAATATTGGTAATTTTTAATTTTTCGGGGAAAGAGAGGCTGCAACCCCATCCCGCATTAACTGCAGGTGTTACGAAATGATAGAAACAGCTCGTGCTACAACCATGATTGCAATGAAAACTTCCATTTATTTCGAATTCCAGGGCCCCGTCTTACAAAGAGTTACGATTGATCCAAATCAATCGTAAGTCCTCCAATCAATCGTAAGTTTGCAGTCTCCTATCTCTTATGTATATAGTTACGATTGATATCAATCGCAAATAAGTTGAGATTGATATCAACTCTTTGTAATACGGGGCCCAGAACAATTAAACTCCTGTGGTACTATAATGTGTTTAATGACGGTCAAAATGTATTAAACACTTTCTTTATATCATTACATATTTATATTCATGAATGACTTTATCCCTCTCGTTCACTTAAGAAATACCAAAGTGCTGAGTTATTTGCTACAACCATGATTGCAATGAAAACTTCTATTTGTTTGGAAATCCAGAACAATTAAACTCATGTGGTAGGCCTACTATATATGTTCCATGACTGTCAAAATATATCAAACACTTTCTTTATACCTTTACATATTTATATTCATGAATGATTTTATCACCCTCGTTCGCTTAAAAAAGTACCGAAGTGCCGAGTTATTTGCTACAACCATGGTTGCAATGAAAACTTCCATTTATTTGGAAATCCAGAACAATTAAACTCCTGTGGTACTATATTTGTGTTTCATGACTGTCATAATATATTAAACACTTTCTTTATAACCTTTACTTATTTGTATTCATGAATGACTTTATCACTCTCGTTCGCTTACAAACCACCATAAGAAGCAAAGCTGCCGATCCTTTTTCATTGTTGGGGATGAATTATCTTAGTTAAAAACGCTTTATAATGATAAACAGCCCAGATATTATCAGAGGCTACAGCGCAAGTACTATTCTGACTAAGGCCCTATATTCGAATCTTATCTCTTTAAAGGGAAAATAATCTATTGTAGAGTCCCTTAATTCATTCGTAGAATACTATAGAGGGCCTCCTAATTTTTGGAACGTGCACCTCTGTGCTTTTGCTCATACAGGTGAGTTGATCAAACTTGAACCACTTTTATTTTTAGTAAATATTAATATTGTTATGCTAAATATTTGTTATGTGCATTGTGTCAGAACGATTTCAGAGATCGTTTTGATGTATCATGTGGGTTGATATGATTCAATCGAAAGCGAGGATTTAATGTTAAAATGTGTGATGCTTTGCTTTACAATTTGTTGTATGCATTTACATTGTAGTGCATGGTCATGTAGGGGAGACTCAGGTTAGTTGAGCCACTTTTTACTCAAGGTCACCTGGTGCCCTTGGGTAATGTTTTGTAAGGATGTTTGGGGTGAGATTGAAAGAGCAGTATGTTAGGCATATTATATCTGTATATTATGAAAAAACACTTTTGATTTTAGAGCCAGGGAGATTTAAAAAGTGGTCAAGTGGCTCAATTAACACCAACACGCAGGTTAGTTGAGCCAGGGTGTCAGGTTAGTAGAGCCATATATGTAAATCAGTGGCATAAATACAAATGAGACACTTTTTTATTTTTTATTTTTAATTTTGTTTTATTCCTCCAAAAGTGTAATACAAACAAAAGCATACAATTGAATACAATAAATACACACACTTGTAAACACACACGCACACACACACGCACAATTTCACACAAACACATACACACATATACAAACACAAATGCAAAATACTGGCTTAACTAACCACACACACATCGGCTCAACTAACACCACACCTACTTTTTTGAATTCATCGTGGTGAAAAGTGAAAGTCTTACTAGACACAAATCAAGTAATAAGGTAAAAATGATATACAATGATACTCCTTTCAACTGTATCATGATAGTCAGTTAATTCTATAAGGTGTAGAAAATATGAGGAAAGTGTCCACTTTTCACGAAATTCACTTGAACAGCAAAAATCAAATTTTGTTGATTTACACAAGCTTGTAGTCTGCATCCCTGTGTCAAATTTAGCACATGTGTTTCCTGTACCATAAGGTAACACCAGATAGTAGCATTTAATTTTGAAAATGGTCATGGTTTATTTTAGAGGGGTGGCTCAACTAACCAACCGGCTCAACTAACCTGAGTCTCCCCTACACTGAGTTGAATGCGGTATATCAAATTTGGGTGTAGTGCATGCGCGCTATAAATGTTGTACCTGGTCCCAGGGCCAGGGTTACGCTCTAATTTATGTGATGAGCATAGGTCTTTGTTCAGGAACGAGGTCAGTGAAAAATATAGGGAGCATAGAAAAAAGTGCTTATGATAGAAATTGAGTGTTTAAAAGCATTGCATGTTTGTATTGTTGCTGCTAAGGGGATATTAATTATGGCACATCAAACAGTGATGATCAAACTTTGTCCAACTATTTAGCAATTAGAGGGTTTTCTAGCGCCCTCTATCCTTTTAAACCTTATTTCTCATTTTGCAGATTGCTATAAAAAGAATAATGGTAAATGTTATTTTTTTTATGGAATAATAGCAGAAAGAGCAGTATTTAGGGTTAGCCCAGGAGATTATTGGAGTTCGTTTGGAAATTAGAAAAGTGTGGAAGATAAATATTGTGATTGGAGTGGTTGATGAAAGTTAGATTTGATGCAGATATGAAGAGATTTATAGTTCCCAAGATTTATCAATGTTTCTGGTCTACCGTCTTGGGATATTTGATATTTATAAGCAGAAATATTTTGTCTTTGTTCCATTGTTATGATATTTTTATTTTCATTATTCACAATACAATGAGTGCTTTCTTTGAAAAGGGGGAACCAGGATAGCCCTATTTAAGTTTATGTTATTATGATATCTGCATTGTCTTAATATTACAATGTTACAAGTTAAGGGTATATTTTAATGAACAAGAATTGAGGATAAGATGGCTTTAATATATCATTTATTCAGTAGTGATATAGAGGTCACAACCGTCACATGATAAGGTTATTAAACCTAGCTTGGTGTGTTGGTTTATCCAAATTTGTGAATTTGTTGCTTTATAGGAGTTTTATATTGACTGTTACTTATTTGTTTAAGAATTTGGGTCAAGTATTTACCTGTGTAAATGTTGAGAGTTTCGGCTACTGTGGCATTTGGTTTTTAAAGGGCAAATTTACTCGTTTTATATTTGATAAAAATGACATATTTTGGGGAGTGTTAATGTAAAGAGTTTCGGCTACTGTAGCATTTGGTTTTTAAAGGGCAAATTTACACGTTTTATATTTGATAAAAATGACATATTTTGGGGAATGCATGATCTCCATGATAATCAGCATTATTATGTGATATGTAATATATCAGTTACTGATTTCTACTAATAAAGACAGCTGTGTTTTTACTCACACAGATACTGAGACCCGTTCCCCACTCGGCTTTGTGTTATTTACCTCTACACTATAAACCAATCATGTGAGAGCACACAATTATGTTTGTAGAAATGAAAAGAATAATACACGATCTATTAAACCTTACCATAGTACACTTTCACTTCGAAGTATCTGCATGTTAATATTATGTAGGAATCTAAAATAAATACAAACATCGATTTTAATTACCTTCCAGTTGTCTTATAATGGAGGATATAGTAAATACTGAAGATTGCTGAAAGCTATCCGTGATGACATGTAGCAGACGTATATTAGATCTTAAACCGAATCCTTTTCAGCGACCGTTTGTATTTGCTTTTACTGAAACAAACTAGGCAATTTTGGACAGGGGTGGCAAGAGTACTACATACTCAGCAGATAACTTCAAACCAGTTTGAGTAAAGCCCCGTTTAAATACGAGACGGTTTACAGCGTCATGTCTGAACGGGTCTTGGAATTATGAGTATGATATCTCGCGTAAACTTCGCCCCGATGCCATGATGAGGATGTCGTCTACTGGACATGGGGTCTCGTGTTATCATCATCATGGATGATGCTGAACATTCAACAACGTGCAGCGAATGAAGAGCTGAGGGATGGTCAAGAAGATGCGATTGGCTCAGTCGTTAACGCGTCCGCCTCTCGAACTAAAGATCGCGGGTTCGAATCTAGCCCAGGAGGGTGACTGATTATTGTGCCTAAGCCTTCGTTGTGTGTTAACGAGCCGCTCCCCTGTCATGTTCTATATAGACACAGGCCAGGTCATGGTGGAAAAGTCTTCATTCCTGGAATAGGTTGGTAATGTAGGCCTAATGTATAGAAGAGTTCCCAACCTATGAACGTTACTATGAAAACTTACGGTTAAAAAAAACCCCATTGTACTCTTCATAAGAGATTCACGGGGTGGAGTCAGGGGGTGGTGGTTGAAACCATTGATACAGGGCCTGCACATGACATCTCGATCATTCCGGGACGCGTCATTTTTTTCTGCGGCACAGATTGGGGCTTTTATTTTTAAAGAGGTCTTGATTTAACCCTAACCCTAACCCTAAACTTTCCCATAGGCTCAACACGCACCTAACCCCAATCTGTGCCGCAGAAAAAAATAACGCTTCCGGGACGAACAACCCAAAGGTTATATTAATTGAATTCTTTTTCCCCCTCCCCGTCACGGGAAACTAATAAAAATATTAATAAATAATGATGAAGTATGGCAAACGCTAGGGACTCGAACTTAGCATTGGCTATTAAAAAGCGCATACTAGCGCATTCACTCTGGCTTTTGTGGTTCATGCTACCATACTACCATGGATAAATCTCGGCCGGGGGCGTGGGCGGAATGTCATATCATAGTTTTGTGTTATTGGGTGTGGAAGCGTAGCGACCAAGCGAGATTTTGCAATTTTGAATGCTGAAATTATGCATTGTAGAAAACCCCAAAGCCAATATGTAGGTTCTTTCCGCTTTATTTTTCTAGCCATATTTCTAAGTTTCCAGGGGGACGTGTCCCCCAATCGGTCCCAGGATCGCCGCCCCTGTCCATGATTACTACCAACATGAGTTCAAATTCAAGCACAAGCGAGTTGGCACGAGCTGATGCCACATGAAGGACAAAAACCGGTGTGTTGGCTCAGTCAGTAGAGCGTCCACCTCACAACCGGGAGGTCGTGGGTTCGAACCCCGGCCGCGTCACACCAAAATACGTTAAAAGATGGGAGATGCTGCTACCTTGTTTGGCGTTCAACAATGAGAGGATAGAGCAATGTCGATCTGGCGCTGCTCAGTGGCTGCCGGGCTCACGATCAATTGGGCAAAAAGAATTTCCATTTTCGGTTTAACTTAATAAAATTTGGAGTGGACTTTAAAAGATTATTATTATTATTATTATTATTAAATAAGAGTTTTGAAGCGGCCCCTCTACCATTAATTTAAAAGTTTGACTGTTGAGTATATAGCTTCTATAAAGACATCCAAAATAATGTGCCCTTTTCAAATTTTTTACCAAAGAGTGATGACCTTTGTAGCGCAGGGGCTGTTTTTAACGTTTAACTTCGAATCCGCGGCTCGGGATTTTATGCGGCCGGCCCCTCTATTCAATAACGTATCCCAAGCCTTCTGGAAGGACCCCCAATCTCCCGATTACAATTATTCTGCTCCTCTTTGTAGGGGCCGGGCGCGGCTTTATCATGAGTGCTTTTACATGAACCTTTTCTTAATAAATATATTATGCTGGATTCCGACCTAGATTGCACAACCTAAAATGATAGGATGATCATCCCCAATACGCTTGCAGTTCACATGTGCAACCCTTCCTACTTATTCCCTTATCCATCGTTACCGTCACTGCCATTTACGTATGGCCGGCCCCTCTTAAATAACGGCTCCCAAGCCTTCGGGAACGACTCCAAAATTTCCTGATTACCATTCTGCCGCTCTTTGGAGGGACCGGGCGCTGCCTTTTCAGAAGTGTTTTTACACTAACCTTTTCAGGCACTACGGCTTAACATAAACAAGCATGCTTAGAACTTTTGAAAATAAGCTGAATTCCGACTCAGTTTTGCACAAACTAAATATTACAATACGGTCAGTCACCCCTCCGCCCCTCCATGCGGGCACATTTCACACACGCATACCCCCCCCCCCAGTTTTTCCCTTATTCGTCGTTACTGTTACTTAGTGCAATTTCCTTGTCTTTCTCCCTCTCTCAACCGGCTTCTCACTTCTTTTTCTTTCTCTTTTTCTCTCTCTCTTTCTTTCCTCTTCTTTTTTTTTCTCTTCTCTTCTCCTTTCTTTTCTCTTCTCCTTTTTTCTTCTCTTCTCCTTTTTTAAAATCTTCCTTTCTTCCTCTTTTTTTCCTTCTCCTTTCTTTTTGCGCCGCCAATAGGGGGCGGCAGTTTCCCCCCTGAATCCGCTACTGACTATGTATGGCACAATGAAACATGGAAGTGTGATTTACTCAGAATATGGGGTTATACAAACTAATTTTATTTTAAAGTTTTTTTACACACCATAAATCTGTCCATTAAATTAAATACTTTTTCTTGATTAAACTTATAATTTAAAAAAAAAAGTTTTAGCCCTCCATTTTTATTGAATCAAACAAAACATTTTACAATTCAATGACATTTTCCTAACATATAACATTATGTTGTCATGCCACAC
Organism: Mesocentrotus franciscanus; assembly: GCA_037976565.1. Lineage (NCBI taxonomy): Eukaryota > Metazoa > Echinodermata > Echinoidea > Camarodonta > Strongylocentrotidae > Mesocentrotus > Mesocentrotus franciscanus. Next base: position 3,514,738 of record CP137672.1, read on the forward strand.
ACATAAACGAAATGATCAGGTAATGTGATGGATGAGTCATCTTATGCTATTCCAAATGAATTGTTGTCTTTTTACAGGATGCGCATTTTGAGTGGAAAACACACTGTACGTGCACATTTACAATGTACGTGTACCGAATATGGAAATGTGCCAATGATTGCTTTAAAATAATCTTAAATTAAGTTTTTCTGTGAGTTATCAGAATATGCTTGTTTGCCCTAAAGTTGGTGGTGGGTGTGACAACTAGGATTATTACCATGGTACAGGAGCAAGAATATTTTAATTTCAGGGAAAGTCAAATACAGTGTTTCTTTGTTAGAAATTTAAAAACACATTTCAAGCATGTCGGTATATGTATTCAAAGCTTCACACTTGATTACAAATGCAAGTTGTTAAAAGGTGTCAGTCTTGTTGAAATATTGCTGTCGCTATGCAAACAGATCGAAAAAACCCGGATATTTGTATAAAATAACCCTAAAACTATTTTTTTTAATTGAAGAAATGTTCGCATAATTGTAAATGATGATTTTCTGTTTGCTAGGACCCTCAGCTATCGTAATCTGTGATGGACGTGACCGCTAGGCCGTTATCATGGCAACACATCAAGAAATATTGTAATTTAAAAAACACTATAATAATTGTTTTTCTCCAACATGAAGTAAATGGTAATTATGTAATAAGTTTAGCTGACCGTTTGATTATAATAATTAAAAAAGAGTCATTTGAAGTCACATTCATGTAATATTAAAGAAGTTTATATCTATGAACCAATAAAGAAATTTAACTATTCAATACAACATATAAAACAAGCAGAATATGATGTTATCCGGGACCCTCCGCTACCATAATCGGCTTGTTTTGTCATTGGTGTTTGATGTTAGAAGTTGATGATGGATGTGACTACCATGGCCGTTACCATGGTTAATAATTATTGGTTACACATCAAGAATTTTTTTTATTTTTTATAAATACCACATATTTGTAATTGAACAACAAAAAAACAAATGTAAGTATCTAATTCTAAGTATTTGAGCTTCCAATTTGGTTGCAATGTTATATGAGCTATTTGAGTTCACGATAAGGTAGACACAAAATATTATTAGTATTGAAAAGGTATAATAAGAAATTGAAGTTTGTAATAAAAATAAATCTGTAGCTTTTGATATACAAATCGTCTGAAGTTTTCTTTTGTATTTCAGTATACCACACGGTTTCACTCATATCTTATTATATGCAAATATAAACATACTGCAGTTCTTTCGACTGAAATATGATGTATCAAATATTGTCCAATGGCAGATCCGGGTGTGGGGGCATGCTCCCCGCCAAAAATTATTATTTTTTTTGTTTGTTTGTTTTTGTAACACAATAATATTTACGGACAATCATCACATCTCATCAGGGCAGCGGGTGGTCTACTTATAATTTGTATAAGTTGTGTATCTTATATATATTATAACTATACTTTCATGACGAGTATTACAAAAATGTGTCAACATTTGTGTATAAGAGCCTCGCTTTCTCGCACAATTTAGAACTGGAAAGTTAAAAAAACGGGCAAGAGACGTGAGCCCCCTGTAAAAATTGTGCCCGCAAGCATATTTGATAATCTAAATAAGACTTGTGACGAAAATTTCACCTTATCCTAATGAGAGATAATTTTGGAATCATTCAATTTAAAAAAGTGCAATACAAAGATATCTCTTTTCGCGCTACGGAATGATTTTCCACGGCATGGCAAAGCCGGACTACGAGTCGTTATTTCCAAGTCCTTTTTCCTATCATCATGATCAATATTCTATTTTTACATCTAAAAAAAAAAAAAATCAGCTTAATGATTGATGATATCTAATAAGTGTCTACATACCACAAGAGTGCACGCATGCGTATATAACAATTACCACCTGGGGATAGGTACCGTGTAGTTTCATCAAAGTACACACTCCTAAAGGTAGGATATCCGTTTTGCAATCCATTATACATGTATATATTGTAATATCGTGGTCATTGTGGTATCCGTTTAAGAACTTTCCACTAAATGTATAGGCACTTGAAATTGACTATTTTAGAAATTGACTGTTGATTTCAAATTTATTTTTTAGGCGAATCGTCAAGTGTTATACTTGTGATATGTCAACTTATTTTTAATAATAATATTCTGCATATATATATTTATATATATAAACATAAATATATATATATATATATATATACATGCATACATTAATATATATATAGCAGTGGCGGATCAGGAGGGCCCTAGCCCCCAAAACAGGTAATAAACACGCTTTTTTGAAGAAAAAAAGAAGATGGGCCCCCTCCCCTGGCGCCCAAGGGGTGGTGGAAAAAACCCATCCCGTAGGGAAAAATTTGTGCTCACTACCCCTGGCGCCCAAGGGGGGGGTGATGTTGGAAAAAAAGTAACCCTTTTTCGGGTGCCAAAAAAAAAAAATTGTGCTCACTACACACCCCCACTGAGCGAAAAATCGACCGGCACGATTTTCAAATTTTTGCACGAAGTGGGCCCCTTTTTAGGCCCCCTCCCTTACCGCCGGCTGGATCCGCCCCTGATATATAGTGCTTAATACATCGACGATGTCTCTAAGCGCTTTATATATATTACCGCGGTCATCTGTTTCAGGTTTGCCCGCATACAATGTACGCAAATTCCAGGCACCATTTTTTGGGGTGGAATAATAGACCGTTTAGATTTTAAATTGAGTTTTAGTCGGATCGAGCGATCCGCCTAAATGAGATATTATTGGTTTTAGTAATTTAATTAATCTTACCAATTGACTAGGTCTTCTTAATTTGTTTTAGGGTTCATTTTTTTTTCAGCAAAGCAAATGAGGAGATTGATATTGAGACAAAACTATTGATTTTTATGTAGAATCACAAGTGTTACACTTGTGGCGCCACAAAAATGGACATCAACGACATATCACAAAGCCCAAGATTTCATAGGCGTGATGGATATTTTGTAGTGCTCCACAAATTTCATGGCGTTTGGGAAAGCTTTGCAAAAGGGATACAATACCTTTAATGTAGTTTTAGGTGAGAGTATGTATTACGTTTAAGCGGATCGGATATTGTATGACTAGACAATTTCCGCATAGAAATAGCTTGTACCCCGTAAAACGTAGATAATAAAATAGAATAATGCAAACGTGCAAAATCACAAAAGGTAACTTCAGAACAATGATGTTGTAGTATTTGGTTTGGATTGAATGGTTTACTTTACTTCACTGGTAAGAGAGCATGTGTATGCTTGTAACTGAGAACCAGGGGACTCACGGCTTGAAGTCCTTTCAGAGGAACTTGGTAATGAGGATAAATGCCAATAATAATGACAATAACGATTTTTAAAAAATGGGGAAGCCCGAAGAAAAATGCAATTTTTACGGGAAAACAAATTGCTCAAAGGACTAAATATATTTTTCTAGAAGCTTTGCAAGTTTTCTCACGGATTTCATTATAATGTTATACTTTAATTTTTCATCTTGATTTTCATTTGATTTATTATTTGTATCTATTATTCTTCTCATTTATTAGTACTTTTCTTTGTTGCATATGTATAATGCCTTTTTTATCATTGATTTTGTTTATTTGTTTATTTACTAATTATTTATTTACACATTTATTCATTTATGTATAAATGTAAGGGTGTATGCATGTATGTATGTTTCATTTATTTATTTATTTATTTGTTTGTTTATTTATTCAATGAATTATTTATTCATTTTTTATTTAGAGGGGAGATCTAGATCTACATTCACCAAGTGACACATCCTCAATCAATCCGTGATCTTTTTTTACCCTGAGATTTTCCTTGACTAAGATTATTGTACAATGAACTCAAAGTGCACTGGGTGTTCATGGTTACAATCATTTGCGTGTCACATCCAAACCGGGCCACGTTCAAGAGTATTTTCTAACTTTTGTCGATGAAGTTAATAATTTATCTATATATTCATTCATTTACTTATCTATTCCTATTCATTCATTTACATATTTATTTGTTTATTAATTCAGTTACTTATTTATTTATTTATTATCTATTCACCTGTTCATTGATTGATTGATTTATTAATTTGTTCATTTATTACTTATGTACTTATTTATTTATTTATCTATTTATTTAACTATTAATGTAGATATTAATTTATTCATTATTCTAGACGGACATCTAGATTTACATACATCAAGAGACGCATCCTCAACTAATCCTTGATAATAAGCGCTGAGATTTTCCTTGACTGACATTTTTGTGCTACTGAACTCAAAGGGCACTGTATGTTCATGGTTACAATCATTCGCGTGTCTTCTCCCGGACCACGTACGAAATTTCGGATGTGACTAAATCTCCGGTTTTCGCTGGTCAGTCAACTAACCACCAAGTATACTGAAATTGCCTAAGCTATGAAGACATGATTAATTAGGGAACAAGGAATAATTTTGTTTCCATTGCTAACTACATCTAATGAATGCACGTGACCAGTCTCGATACTGATGAATAAGCATGATTTGGATGTGACATCAAACAACTAAAAATAGGTATGACGAAGATCAAGTTCAAGTTCAAGTTCAGGGGGGTGTTTCACAAAGACTAAGATCGACTTTAAGTTGGACTTAAGTATAACAGGCCGTTCATGCCATTGGTTGCTATCCCAATTGGTCTCTAAATTATAATCTTTAGATAATATTTTTTCCTTCAATAATGAACTATCAAAAAATGTAAACTCTGTAGATGTGAGACCACGATTCGTACGTCCCTTGAAAGACAAATGCCAGTAAATGGTAAGAGCAAACAGTGGCATGAACGGCCTGTTATACTTAAGTCCAACTTAAAGTCGATCTTAGTCTTTGTGAAACACCCCCCAGGTGTGTTTATTTTGTACAATTTGTCAATTCACATAATTATACATATATTGGCAATAATTATGATCTCATGTTAACTGAAATTGAGAATTTGAGAATGTTCCTTTATCTTTGAATTTAAGCCAGTAAAATTAATTTGAATTTTCATATATATGAGTTGCATAGTCGCATTAGGGGGCCCTTTTGATAAAGAAATCAACATAAATTGCTCTTGTTAGGCATGAAAACCCCACCGCTTCCTCCTTTCCCGGCTTTCCTTGGATCCACCGCTGAGTTGAATGAAAATCTTGTCAAAATATCAGATTATGTTTCAACAGCACTATGAACTAGTGATTCATCTTCTTTTATGTGTGTACAATCAGCGTATGATTGTGTGACTGAAATAATACATTAATGTGAGATGTTAAATGAGAGTAAACTTTCTATTACGGATGAGCGCGACATTCATAAAGGTATCGTATACAAAAAATCATGAAATATTCGAAATTAATTAAAAAGTAAAGAGTAAAATTAAATTTAAAATCAACTTGTTAAAATTAAAAACTGATAACATTTCTAGAGACTTTATCAAAATGGAGCACAGTGACTTAAATAGGTTTGGGAAGAAAAAAATATTTTGAAAAACAATGAATATAATTTTAAAGAAATACAAATCAGAACAGAGGTTGAGACAAAAATAGGGCCTACAGCAAAAGAAAACATAATGCATGTACAATTTATAAAAGTAGCCGTCAAGAGATTTAGTTTATCTAATTTTGGGGAATATCCTTTCATTGGTCTTCGTCCTCTGCCATGCGTCATATATGTTCTCAGTCTTTCAGGCTAATCCACTTTTCAATATGGGGGTCAATAGCAATCTAAACAAACTCCAACCGTATTTCCTGTACTATTTGGGTCAAAACACTTTTCACGAGAATCAACCAATCAGCAACAGTGTACAATCGATCTCAACGAGCGTAATGGAGCAGACGTCGGGAGGTGTATTCCTTCGGTAGCCAATGAACGAAGAGCTTGTATTTCTCGGCGGCATAACATATCGAACAGCGACTGGACAGCAGATGGGAATTCGCGTTTTGGGTCATTCAACACTGATGCTCATCTGGCAGTGAAACCATAATATTCGACAATGTCGGTGTTAAACATACAGACACGTAAAGAGTGCTGGAAGTTTTAGGATAACAACGTAAGTTATTAAACCATTTACGCTTCTGTGAAATTAATAATGCTACCTCAGGTTCAGACGTAGACCGAAAAAGTTTTTATCATTGTTTTTGTCTACTTGTAAAGTGTACAAATATACTTTTTAGACCATGAGGACACTAGTTTGAATATGTTTACTTAAGAGATGAACTTCCACTCATTCATAACTTTGCGCACAAGTTTTTTGAGTTGAATCAAAGAACCGATTTTTTTTTTCGTCGGGGGATATGTCTATCAATTCTTTCCATGAGCTCTTAATCTTAAAGTGGTGCGATATCAAAATTGAATCCAAAACAATGACTAACTCGTTGACGCTCCAAAATTTGCCGATCAAAACCATAGTTAAACAAACTGTTGTAGATCAATATACAAAGCATAAATGAAAATACATGTAAATGGTTTAATATGAATCGTATGAAAAATATTTTGTAAATATCTCCCGTAAGCTAAGTAGGATGGGAATTAATAGACAATTTTCACAATTTCTTTTTCATCGCCAAATGCAGGACCTCCAAAGGCAATTGTATACATGTGGATTACGACACAGATGCTAAAACTAAAATTTGATACACACTAACAGTAAGGAGATATTATTTGAAACTTATGAAAGAGAAAGGCCGTGGCTCTTGATCCCAACAGAGCTATATAGCACTCCGCGAAAGGAGAACATGTCGTCAACACCATTGCCCGGATCCGTAGGGTCATTTCCATCGCTAAACATGGACGCCACAATGGGGCATTCGATGCGGACATTGGCATCGGACAATGAGCTGGAGCGGAGTAGCTCCAAACCCGTCGTCGACATCAACATGCCGTCAACGTCGCCGACGTCGTCGTCACTTTCGACGTTACTTCCTACAATAGGACCAAATAACAGCACAGTGTATTCAACGAACATTACTCAAGCAGTGTGGGACCGACCCACTATGATTGGACTCTCGGTGACATTGTGTTTGCTCATAGTTGTAAGTTTGATAGGAAACTCGCTTATTCTGCTAACCATGATTATCTTTAAGCATATGCGGACCAAGACGAATATTTTCATCGCGAACTTGGCTTTCGCCGATCTTGCCGTGACGCTCCTGTGCATGCCCTTTACCTTGACGACAATCATCACAGGAGAGTGGGTGTTTGGAATGGTCATGTGTAACACCAATGCATTCTTTGATGCCCTGTGTCTCGTCGGCTCCATCCACAGCCTAATGTACATCAGTATCCACAAGTTCTTCTCGCTGGTAAAGCCGCTGTCAAGGTTCATCACCCACCGTCGCATGTGGATGATGATTTCCTTGGCGTGGTTGTCGGCGTTCTCTTGCGCCATCGGCCCGCTGGTCGGTTGGTCTTCGAACGAGTTCAAGAATGGCACGACGCAGTGTGGCCCCAAGTACCCTGAGACGACGTTGGAACGATCCCACGCCTACTACGTCCTCATCATCGGTTATTTCATCCCCATCCTGGTCATAATCGTCCTGTATACCTGTATCTTCCAAACCATTCGCCAATACACCGAACGCCTACGCCTTCATTCCTCGATGGACATCCAGCAGATATTTCGGCAACAGAAGCGAATCATCGGCACTCTCTTCATCCTCGTCTTGTCTTTCGTGCTTCTGTGGACGCCATATTTTGTGTATGCAAGCCTTGGGATGTTTTTGGGATTTGACAAGCTCCCTGTTTGGTTGAATATATTTGGGTATTGGTGTGGATACGCCAATTCTGCAGTGAATCCTGTTATATATGCATGGAGGGCCAAATCGTTCCGGGATGCTATAAAGGATTTATGCTGCTGTTGCGCTGGACGAAAGAGACCATTCAGATTAGGTAAACCTCTCTCGTATTTGTTCTTCTCTAAAAGTATGACCCTTGGCTTATGTCATTCATTTTCTCTGCTGTAGACATCTTCCAAATTACCATTTAACGCTATCATCATCATCATCGTCTTTACCATCACCATCATCGTCATCATCATCATCATCATCATCATCAATATTACTGTCATCACCATCATCATCGTCATATATGCAATTTAACATCTTCATCATCATCATCATCATCATCAACATCATCATCATCATCCATCATTGCCATCATTATTGTCGCCACCACCATCATCACATACACAATTTAACATCTTCATCATCATCATCATCATCATCATGGTCGCCATCATTATCTCATTTCCATCATTGTTATCAGCAAGGTTATTCTTGTCGTCATCGCTATCATCGATTTATAATTGTTATCAACCTCACTTATTACTACCTTTATCACTATCACCATCATCAACGTTGTCTTCGTCCAAAAATACATCATTATCATCATAATTATCATTACAAACTTTCGTAAAAGTCGTCGCCACTGCATTATCTTGATCTTCTTAACCCCCCCCCCCCAATCGTCATGGTTTCCACCGTCATCACCAGGATGTTCATCATCGTAAGTGTTATCATCAACAAGCCATAACCAAACGAAAATCAATATTATGTATAATTACTTTTTTGTCAACACTAAAATTCATCCTATTTCTGTTCTTCGTAAACTATGTCTGCCCCTTCATCTTACATGTGAGCGAAGCAAATATCCATGTTGAACGTTCATTGGACAACTAAATACATTGAATGATGATTATCATCATCATCATCATCACAATCTTGTTTTCATCCCCGTTATCACATTATCAACCTCCTCTTCAACATCACCACCCCTCTTACTTGTGATACCATCCAAGTTCTATTAAAACTTTTTTTGGCATTTTTATTCATAATTTTGTAGAGAAAAAAAAAGACAAGCAACCATTCCAGGGTTGGCGATCAACCTACAAAACTTAATATTGCAGTTGATTCAATTCGGTTCGATTAAATTCAAAGTCATTTTCTTTCATAAAAAAATAAATCAACAGATACTCAAATAAAATAATGTATGTACATGCATAGTGACATAAATACTGTTTAAAAACGTATTAATACAAGGAAGAAGGCTCGAATCCCAGTAAGCATGTGTTGGGTATGCCTTTAGAAACCAATGCGATGGATATCAGTTTTTGACATGATGGTCAACAACAACAAAAATAAGGATTCAGGATTTTATTACCAGCATATTCATCATCGTAAGTATTAACGTCATCATCATTATCATCACATCCTTATCATCATCATCAGCAGCAGCAGCAGCATCAAGTTTGTGAAAAGTTGATTTTTCCGATTTATGTTTCTTGAGAATATGACATATTAAAGTTTGCATGTAAACGTATTTAAAAAGCCCCTATTCAACCAATCCACCTTTCATTCGTGAGTAACGAAAAACACAAAAAACACCAAATTGTTTAAGAGCATGATAATTTTACAAGGAAGAAATCCCGGTAATCATTATGTTTGTGTCGGGTACGCCTGTAAAAACCAATGCAAGTGAATATCAGTTGTTGACATGGTCAAATACAAAACAAAATAAATTCAAGATGTTTTATGTTCTACTCATTGATTTTTTATAAACAGAATTACGAATGAAGAGAAAGAATAACGATTATCAAACTGTTTATATGTTACTATCAGTTGCAGCTAGTGATTTGCAACACATTGGATGTTTAGGAAACATTATTTTCTTGTCAGTAAAATCATCTGTTAGGTCGAATATGAATATCAAAGTTAATTTCGCCTTGGAGGGATCATGATATAGTGATTCATTCACTTGACTCTCAATCCAAGAGTTTGGGGTTCGAATCTCAGTCAGGCACTAAATTCCTTTGGCAAGACATTAATCCACATTTGCCACTCTCCACCCAGGTGTTCCTGGTTTTCTGCTGGGGAAATACAAAAAAAAGGTGCAGGGCCCACAGGAAAAGCATTATTAATACTGATGTGGCTGACAGTGGCTCCCCTGGGTAAATAAGGCCAAATTGTAATTTCACATGAGTAATCACTCTCATAAAGTAGGACAAGAGAATTTGTACGACAGAACACAATCATCCTAGATCAATACTCACTCGATACAGAGTAAAGAATGCCTAATGAGAATCAATGAATTGATTACAGAAATATCAAGCTGTAGCAGTTTTTACATCAAATATATCCACTCGACTCACAATTGCACATTAATATGTATAATTAATGTTTATAGGTAAAATTTTTGCAACATATTTATACAAGATGACCCGAATCTGATGATATTGCCTTGGAAAAATAGTTTATTCAGAATCTTATTCACGTTCACTTTTACCGAAAGAAATTATATATGAAAATAGTGTCAAACGTGAACATTATACTCGGTGATGATTTACGATTGGTGTGAACGGTTTCTCCAAATAGCAATCTGTCAAGAATTAATCCCATTTTTTAATTAAAAGTTACCCACCCAACGCATGCATTCTGTCACATCTGTATTGACACACATAAAGAATCGCCCATTTGTGCCCTCATCATTCTCTCTTCTCGCTTCGCAAACAACAGCTCTCTCTCCCTCTCCAGACCTATCACTTTCCCCTCTCTCTCTCTCTATCTCTTTCTCTCTTTATGATTCTCTCCATTTGTACTTCCACCTCTCAGTCTCTATTACTCTCTTTCTCTCCTTCCGTCTTTCCCTCCCTCTCACTCTCTCTCTATCTATCTATCTCTCTCTCCCTCTGTCTCTCCCTGTCTCTGTGTCTCTGTGTCTCTGTGTCTCTCTTCCTCCCACTTTCTCTGTCTCTCTTTGTGATGTTGTACCCCCTATCAATCTCTACTGTCTCCAGTATCATCCAGCCTTCCCCGCCCGTCTCTTTCTGTCTCTATTTGCATTCCTCTTAATTTGAACTCTGTTCATCTCTATATATAACTTTATTTTACCTCCCTAATGCCATCCTTCCCCTCGCCCTTCTCTCTGTATCACTCTCTCTATGTCTGTCATCGTCTGTCTGTATATCTGTTTGTTGCTCTTACTCTCTCTCTCTCTCTATATATATATATCTCTCTCTCTCACTCTCTCTCTCTCTCTCTCTCAGTCTATCTATCTCATTTTCTCTCTCCCCCCTTCCCACTCTCAATCTCTCTCTGCGATCCTCTAAACTTGGCCCCCTCTCAATCTCTATCATTTTATTCCATCCTTCTCTGTCACCCTCTCTGTATCTTCTGAACTTGAACCCTCTCAATCTCTATTAAATTCTTTACCTTATTCTCTTTTCCTCCCTCCCCTCTGCCTTTCTTTGAGTTCCTCGCAATTTAAACTGTCTCAATCTCTATTTATATATTGCACTCCTTCCATCCCTCCCTTCCCCATCTCCCTCTCTCTCCCTCTCTCCCTCTGTCCATCTTTCTTTACGTTCCTTTCATTCGGAACCCCTTGTCATCTCTATAATTTTTCTTTCCCTCTTTCCATTCTTCCCTCCCTTTCTATACTTCTCTCTAGCTGTGTTTCCGTCAATCTGAATCTCATTTCCTTTCTTTCCGTCCCTTCCTGCCTGCTTCCTCTCCTTCCTTCTTTCCCTCCCAATTTCCCCTTCCGGCCCCTCCCCTCTCGATCCCTCTTTGCGTTCCTCTCTAAATCAATAAATTCCATTTCGTCTAGGAAGACATGGAATCCTGTAACCAGGTTAACGGCCTAAACCATCACAGTATATTGATTAATTATTAGTCATCTTGGCCATCAATATGTTACAATCATACTCACAAGTAAGGACAAATGAGTGTCAATATCATTAACGTTGCAATAATATATTATGCACAAATTATTGCTAAACTTTTGAAGTATAGAAAAGAAATGTAGTAATAGGGTAAATACCTGTACTAAAAATATTTTTAAAACAGTTTTAAAAATATTTTTACAACACTCTGCTCCGACCTACTCTCCGGCGACTATCGCGCCTGGCCGTATTTCGTATAAGATAATCGCTTGGGATTCAATAGGGTTTTCGATTAGATTAAGGGCTGGTGTTAAGGTTAGATTCGGGTATAGAGTTTGGTCCATGGGTGACGTTATGAACTCAGTAAGTGTAGGATTAATTGTTACTAGAAAATTCAAAAGAACATAATATGTCGCACAACTTTAGTAAACATCATCACTAAAATGATTTCAAAATATGTTTCTACTCTGAATCATTCCAAGTGATGTACTGTAAATAAGGCCTACACTGGTTGATTCCTGGGGCCCAGGGAGCACGTCTATACTATGTGTGCCCCCCCCCCCTCCCCAGTCAAAGAATCCTCAATCCACCACTTACCCAGTGACGGATCTACGGAGAAGGCCACAAGCCCCTTCTTTGCTTTGAAACCCAAGTCATCCCAACGTCCAAAAATGCCCCTACGAATTTCTTTTTGGTTGCTTGTCAGCAAAATCTAGGAATAGTATGCCCCCTCTCTGTGACAAAATTCTATATCCGCCTCTTCACTGGCCTAGAACAATATTAAGAGCGCCTTCAGGTGCCATTTTGGCCGTGCTGCTGTCTACAGTGTTTGCCTACTTGTCAGTAAATGTTGCGAATCAATCACCAGGAGCCGATGTAGCATTTTGCGTTTTCCCGCGTTTTTTCCTTCTCCACAAACCGAAAATTTTACGGTTGCAATCGACAGACGAGTGTTTGATGGTTAAACAATAACCGACTCATGGTCGAATTTTGGTGGGAATATGGCTTCCTGAATAAACAAACGGTGCACTTTAGCGTTGTCTCTTTATTTTTAACTCCAACGAAATCGTCTATCTTTACTTCGAGCATGGGAAGATAGATGGTCTTTTATGTGAACATGGCGGAAATTAATACGGCAATGCAATTATTTGCTCACATAATATAATGAGAACAAACTATACTACTCTCAAATAATATCTAACGCAATGTGAAGTTCAAAATCATAGAGAAGTAATCTATATATGCAAAAGGAAATACCTTGTTACACTGTTATGTTTTGTATAGACATCTTCTGAAAAGCCGTAATCATTTTTTTAAAGAGATAATTGTGAGAATTCCCAGAGTTTAAACGATAAAGAAAACATCTTTTATTAATTACGTAGCCAATGAACTATTGTCCATCTTTACTCAAATTATGATTTGGATTCATGAGTTTAAGTCTAATTTGAGGTTTACTAATCGCTATCGGGATCTAAATATGCTTATAGTCGTTCATTTAAGTTTTCATAACGTTTTTAGTTTTAATGTTTTGTGTTTTCTTTTTTTTCTTCTTCCAACCTTATTATAGGTGGTGTTTCAAGTGGTGTTGCAAACGGTAAGGACCTTATCGGATATCTTATCGGATACAAACGAAATCATTTTTATTAAGGCTTTAAAGTCATTCACATTTAGACGTTTAATTGCCTTATCATTAATTCTTAACCAGCAGACCCACATGTAAACTGTGGTAAACCATTTTTTCTTTCAAATTTAGTAGCTTGGCATGTCACTTTTCCCTCTTTACCCGTCTCCCTCTCTGTCTCCCTCTGCATCTCACTCTCTCTCTCTCTCTCTCTCTCTTTCTCGCTCCCTCTCCTTTCTCTTTCCCCATCTCCCTCTCTGTCCCCGTCTTTCTGTCTCTACATTAATTTGCCCTCTCTATATCTCTCTCTATTATGTAAGTCATAATGTTAAATCAATTTCGTAATATCATTTACCTCTTAGATGCATGGAACACGCGACGGGACCCGCATCAGTCACCTAACAGATCTGCCAGGGCCAAACCAACCACTAACCTCACTAAGAAGAAGAGCATCAGTCTTCAGAGTCTCAGCAACGTCAACACCCTCATCTTCCCGTATGTCACCTCGTCAAGACCTGCCGCCGCCGAAGACAACAGTATCAGCAACAGCAGAGACACACTCTACGCGGACCACCCCTCCAGGGAGGCGTCAGGGAGTCTCTGGTCTATTGATGGGGGTTCGTATACCAGTGATGTTGCTTACAGAGGGGGAGCAGAAAGAGGAGGAGGAGAAGGAGGAGATGGGTATATTGGGGGTGGTGGTGTTAAGAGGGCGAACAACAACATGACGACATTGGAGCGAGGGCAGAATTTGTTCGAGTTGGCCATCATGGCCGCGGAACAGGAGCGCATGGTGAATTCGCAGTCGTCCCTGGACAGTGTCATCAGTCGAAATGCCCGATGCCTTAGCGATGGTGCAAAGGAAAATCTCGAGATGGATTTCTACGACGTCCGTCCGCGACCAATGCAAGCGCTTTCGTCGTTCAGGTCTTACCAAGGTTCTGCGTTCAAATCTCATCTCAGCCCAGAGAACGAAGACGCGTCGAATATCGCGGACCCCGCTCTCCAAATCTATGGAACATTTGCAGTGGAAATTTGAGGAAAACTGTAAATTCTATAAACAACCATCATGACCATTGCATTTTCAGTATTCTCCAGATGTACATCGATACATTTCTTAGATACGTCATTCTGATCGAATTTGTTCTTAAATTATCTCACCCCGTTCAAGCTATAAGATGCGCTGGGCTTATAATTAGGAATAATATTCTGAATTATGCTAATATACGCATGTACCTGTAATTTTGTTTAATCAATATTAATCTGCATAATTATAGACTTACTATGAACATATCAACTTCATACTGTCATTTGAATTGAAAAAGCATACTCACAGGCAACGATATGATATAGGGTAACAGCTTAAGAAATGCAATGATTATTGCGAGATATTCTTATTAAAACTTACAAATTTGACGCCCTAAAAAACTTTTGTTTTAAATAAATTATGCATGCACACATGCAAACGTTAATTTATTATAGTGTGTTCGCAATGGTAGTGTTTATTAAAGGGTTACTTTATCTATTTTTTCCTCAAAGATTCATTAATTTTATTTTTCATGATCATTTCTGACTACAAAATAGAGTAATGTTGCGGGAGTCGACGTGTCTCCCTTTTTATTTCTTTCTGTTTCTTCAATAATAGTGATGAAAATTGTGATAGTGATTAGCGTAATTATAATTCTATAAGTATTTCAGTATTTTGATGATGATCGTCAGTGACGATGGTGACAGTGGCAATGAAATAACCTCTGCTATTCACGATGATACGTCTACGAGTGGTTTAATCACTTGACTGGAAATGTAAATGTCAAGGGTTCGATCCCCGGCACGGCACTTGTGTCCTTGATCAGGGCATTTTATCTTCTACATTGTTCCTCTCCACCTATAGATGTTAAATGGGTACCCGGTAGGATACCGGATTGTTGATGGGTTTGTATGTACTGTAAAAGGCGACCAGCTAGAATACACCCCAGGGAGTGGAGAATGTGCACTGTAATGTGCAGAATAGTAATTGAATGATCATTGTAATCAATCGTCAGTTTTCGTGCTCATTATTGCTCATGGTTCTTGTCACAATCAATCAATAATTGAAATGATTTGTACAATCAATAATTGCTGATCTTTGTTTATGAAATTTGTATAGCTAATTTAACTCATTTGGGTAGGACAAAAAATTCAGTTCTCATTTAAACGGTCAGAAAATAATATATTATGACAATATTTATATATTTATATGCATTGTACATACAAAAGGTTTATATTTATTTTCTTGTATCATGTATCGTTGTGTCTCAATAAATAAAAGGGGTCCAGATCTCTTTTTTTGCTAGTATAAGATATAGTTGAGAGTAAGTCAACGCCCCCAAATGTAATGACCCTTGTCTTTCTTTACTTTTCTTTCATTTTAAAATTGTTTTGCATGACATTTTTAGGAACTGGACCCTCTTTTAAGAAATCCTGGAGCCACCCCTGAAATCACTTACCAATTTTTCTGAGCCCCTCCCCACCCCAGCCTATACCCACCCTCTCACACGCCCAACAGTACACCTGCCAACCTCTAAATTCCCATTTATCAGCATGACACCAGATGACTAAACTATACTGGACTAGTTTCCTTCCTGTGGTCTGTAATCAACTGTTTTTCTTACTAGTTACAGTTAAAGAGTATCTTGGGAACAGACGGAGCATATTATGCTATCAACTTATATTTATAAAAAAGACCTCACACAAAAGGGTCTTTTAAAAACAATATGAGAAACATATTCATATTTTGTACATCAACAGTTACAACTTTGCGTCTTATACGCTTCTCGACAACGTGTGTTGATCAGGCCCGTAGCCGGGGTTAGGGGCACGTGCCCCAAAATTTCCAAGATCACACACCCATCCTCATAGAGGGCCCCAGGACGTCGATCAATTACCTGTATGTGCCCCCAAACATCAAACTCTGGCTACTTCCCTGGTGTTGATATTTACTCAAGTACACGAAAAGGAAAGGGACAATATCTATAACAAATTCATATTGTTCTTATATTACTCGTAAGGGAAAATAATGGACAACTAGATCTTGATACAGTCGGTCTCCAACGTGGTGATATGATGATTGTATTTGTATATGATAAAGTGCTGAAAGAATATCATCGATAAAATATGAAAATATGAGTTTTCTTTTCTTAGTATTTCCTTTCTATTTTGGCTTATATGTTCTTTTTGAATTAGCACCCCACCCTTCATTCAATAATAAACACATCTTGCCACGTTCTTTACTTTAGGTCTACATTCTATCATGTACTTTACTGTTTTTTTAAACAACAGTATGGACATCGTTGAAGGGATGCACTATCAATAAAGTTGACTTCATGGATGGTTTTAACCTTTCTATAATAGATAACGAAAGTCCATCAAAGATAAAAGAAGGCTGCTTTATATTCTTACTTGCATTTTTCCA
Source organism: Mesocentrotus franciscanus (assembly GCA_037976565.1). Taxonomy (NCBI): domain Eukaryota; kingdom Metazoa; phylum Echinodermata; class Echinoidea; order Camarodonta; family Strongylocentrotidae; genus Mesocentrotus; species Mesocentrotus franciscanus. The sequence continues at coordinate 3,531,478 of CP137672.1, forward strand.
TGTAATACATTTTTGATTTTGCCGAACTTGACGAAAAGTGAGCCGAAAATTTCCCAACAAGCAAAGACAACATAATAAACAAAACAAACATTAAAATAAAATAAAACAAAACAAACAAAATAAGGTTGTCAGATCGTTTAACTTGTCGACCAGGGGGTACTAGTCCTTATTTTCTATTTTTTAAATTAACCAATGACGGACAAAAGAAAGAGTTCATCCACTTTTGTTGTTGTTGCAATTTTCCGACTACGCCTTCTTGCGGGCATATGAAGGGGGTATCACAGCCATATCCAACTCTAGCCACACACATGCGTATGGATAGCAAAATCGGAGGGAGTGGCACCTGCCTGTATGGGCCTACAGATCGTTTCCATGGCTTATCTCCCCTCACCTCTTAAAAACATGCCGTTTTCGTATATTGTTTTTGAATTATTGATTGATTTTAATGCCATAAGATGAAAGCGAAAAAGTCAAGCATTTTAAAAATGTTGATTAATGATTTAAAAAAATTGGGAAAGCTCTATCTTCCACATTAACTTGTGTTCTTCCAAGAACATGACTTATATAACATAATTACAGGATGCATTCACTTTTTTGTTTATTGCAAGCGAGTATCAAACATAATATAGCCTCACAATTCACCCCACCCCCAAAATAGTTCAGCAGGCTATCTAACAGGAATGCAACGAAGATAATGTTATATTATATTCATCCATTGTGTTCAGCACCCATCAACAGTTGTCCACCAAATTATTTTTAAATGACCATGCACTGTTTGTTTCGAAAAAAAAAGAGAATTATCAAAGAGCGGAAAGAACTGACCGTTACCGAGAGTTTAAAGTACCGTTATCCCATGTACAATTTCCTCCCCCATTTCCTTCCGGACATACAGAACAAGTGCTATCAGGGTGGCTGGCAGGGAAAAGACAATTATCAAAGACTGGATAAACTAGTCAAGTGATCAAGAAGAAGGCAAAGGTGTCCCAGAAGAAAACAATACCCCAAAAAGGATTATTGTGAGCGAACAATGAGTGTATGACAATAATTATTTGCTTTTCATAACGTAAGAGAGTGATGTCCTTTCAAATGATACTTTGATTTAATTAGTCCATACACGCTTCGCCGAGGAACATTGTTTTGAAAAACGGCTTGTCGAAATCCATTTAGGGGGCACAGGCGGGCACGTGCCCCCAATTGAATGGTGAAAGGGTGGGGGTGAGAAAGACATATAGAAAGAAAAGGAGCGGGAGAAGAGCGTCGAAATGTGAGACGACTGCTCCAGCACTCTCTGCAATTATGACCTTGTTTATTTTCATGGCATCTTTCAGAGAGGTCTAGGACTAGGCCTCCCCCGACAGCGGTGCCCCTGACCCCCTTCATGGCTGATAACATTATGCCACTGTTGAGGCTCGATTATTATTGTGATTTGGCATTAGTCCTTTTCAGATTCATTTCTTAAATCCATAAGTAATCATTTTCGATCGATACAAGCCTCCAGACATATTTTTTTCAAAATTTCATGGCAGTATTGGTTTGGATCTTTGCCCTCCCCCTTCTCGGGGTCACTCTCTTTGCCTGCATATCTTTAATGGCGGCTACTTTGTACGAAGTCTTTTTCCCCCAAATTTGGCAACTAACATTATCTTCTTTTACCTGTTGCAATTCTTTCATAACTTATGTCGGTTAATTTGAAAAGCTACATGTACCCCCTCAATATATCTTATTTGATGACTTTCGGTATATATGTCATTGATGCCACCGTCTTTTTTCCATTTCAATTTATTCCAACAAAGAAAAACTTTCTTCAACAAGTCAGGCGAGGTTGTTATCTTCTTCTTCTCTCTCTTTCTCTCCCTTTCTCTCTCTCCCCCTCCCTATATCTTTCATTTCTAATATGATCCCTGGCTTCCTCGTCCCCACCTTCTTTCTCAACATCCTTTTTATAAATACTCTTTACTGGCTTGCCTTTTCTTTGTCAGTTTTCGTGTGCATTGTTCACATTTTAATCTGAAAAATTGAAGGACGTCTGCAGAAAAAAAGAAAAAAAGAAAAAAAGAGAGTTATTGGAATTCTCATTACTTCATGATATTGTACTCAACCCACCCTGAGAGTTAACCGGGTAAAAATAGAAGAAAAGAAATTTATTTACGGATCCTATTAAAATAATAAACTTTGAAAATTACTGATATTAGTCGATCAAATTCTGTAAAAAGTTGCAATAAGATACAAAGTCAGGATGAGCATAAATTATTTTATTTACACTTTACAGTCAATATCCCTCTTCATAAACATTCAATGCAATTGTTAAGACTTGCAATATTTACTATTATTGAACAATAGACTTTTATCAACAAAATTAATCATAATTATTTAAAGAGTACATCTCCCTTGACATCAGAATGATTGAGACAAAAATGAGAAATAAATCAGTGAAAGTTTGAAGAAAATCAGTTCAAGGATACAAAAAAACTTTGCATTTTAAAACTTGCAATCAATCAAGGACAAACAGGCAATTCATTGATTTTCTTTGCAAGCAGCTCTCCATACATTTTGTACAACTTCAATAAATGTCCAATGCTCCATCCACAAAAATGATTTTCTCTTAACTGTGGCTTGAGTATATCATTTTTTGACATAATTTGTTTTTATATGTCCCCAAATGAGAGCTTTTCCCTTTTGTCACCACTCACAAAAACGGATATTTTTCACCCTGATCATGTAAAAACCAAGTGGATATATCTACTCATAAAGGAAATCATAAAGTTGCCAATTTCTATTTGCACGATCACAACTTCACAGCTTTATCCTTTGCTAGATTTCCCTCAAATCAGGCTCAAACTTTCAGTAATCTATTTTCTGATTTTATTTCCTTAAAAAAAAACTTGATAATAGGGTAAAAAGAAAATCAAAGGCAAAAAATAATATAAAAGTGTAAACAGTTTCTGACATTGTTACATAAGGCAGGGGAGGGAGAAGGGGGTCCCACATGCCTCCTCCCCTCTCCTCCGAATCCACCACTGCTCATTCTGATCTTTTCTTATTGCACCACTCTCTGAGAGTGTTCTACTATGAAATAGACTATCCACACATTATTGTTTGTACAGACTTGTGGAATTCTTTAACACTGATTGCAAAGAATTTCAAAAATAAAATCAGCCCGAGGCAATTGCAATAGCTCTTCCCATCATCCATCGGAAAGTGTGAACAATACAATGAGGTATTACATAATCAAAACGTGACCTCTATGGGAAACACAGGAAGGGTTTTGAAATTGCCCTTGAGTTGATTTTGTGAAAGTCTTTGTGATTATGTTAAATGGAGTTTTCTGCAGTAGAAAATCATTTCTAATACAAGAAGAAATGAATCAAGATATTTAATTTACTGCCATAGCGCCCTCTACCCAAACTAAATCAGGTATGGTGAAATGTTATCTCATCAATTTTACTTGTTGAAATAAAACTGAAATAGAAGAATATTACAGATACATTTTTGAGCATTGGTCTACCTGTAAGTAAATTCACAGGGTGTGGTTTACTCCCTGACATGGCACTAATGTCCTTTTGCAAGGTATTAATCTACATTTGCCACTCAATACCCAAGAGAGAAATGGGGACCTGGTAGGATGACGAAAGCATTTGTGTTAGGAATTGCCTATGCCCTCACGGTGACCATATGGTTGGAATACTTCCCAGGGAGTGGAGATGGTGCACATTGTGCGTGAATAAAACCGATGACCGGGGTAATAATATCTGTAAAGGGCTTTATTCCGTATTAAGCGCTATATAAATCCACATTATTATTATTATTATTATTGCATATATAATGAACTTTCAGATTTAATGTTAGTCTCGTATCACTAATTGGAGACATATAAAGTAGATAACCTATACACGGTGAATACAACTTGTTTTTGATAGGACACACATTTTCTAGAGACACCAGCACAAGTTACCTCAGGCATAGAATCCATTGGGTTAATATCCAATTGATCTGGCGCTTATCGACCAACCCAATGACACTCAGCTGAAGATCTTGGTTGGTCTATATTCATCTATCACAGAAATATTTGCTCAAAGCCCTCATTCATATTGTCTGTTTGGAGCCAGAAGGGCATGACCTCTGTGTTAAAGAATATGAGTCAACGCCCTTCTGGCTCTCAACAGACGATTTACTCTACCTGCAGCGAAAGGGTATTTGATCCAAGTCGTTATGGAGATTCAATGTCCAATGTCCTGTATCAAAGCCAATGGCAACGAGACAATTCAGTGGTCGATGGGTTAATCACTGACGCATTGACTGATGTTCATCCATGCATCAAAAACATATTTCCCTGAGGTCCTCGCTGATATGCTCTATCCCCAATGAAAGCATATTTGCTCCAAGTCTTCGCTGAATTGCCAATGTCCAATGACAACAAACAAAAGAGAACCACCGCAGTCAAGATGAAGATCATTCTGGAACTGACCACCAGGATGTCCATTCCGATGGGAGGTTCTCTTGGTGATCGCGTGACGTCTGTGTGGGTATAGTGTCAGTGGAAGTTGAAGTAGTGGTCAATCGCCGCAGAGAAAGCTGCAAATCCCACACATCCCGCAACGCCTGGCTTCAGTCCGGCTGGAGAAGAAATATAAATGACACAAAAGCACTAAGTCGTACATATTTTCTTTTCTTTTATGAAAATCTCAGTGAGATATGAAAAGAAGGGGACGATGAGATCTATTCTTCTCTCTTAAATAAAATTAATTCCTCAATGTATAGGTGGATCTAAAGAGGGAAGAGGGATCTCCCTTCTGAATAATTTTCTGTGATGCATCATCTAAAGTCAACTAAACAGTAACAGAAATAGGGGAAGTATACTCTTGTACAGGTATGCAATTTTGTTGTAAAGGTCGATTGTAAAGGCCAATAATGTAACCTCTATTTGGTTCTATTGTATCACAAATCTATCTAGAGGAAGAAGCAATGGCAAGGAGGACCCAGAAAGACAAAGCAAATGTTGAGATCATAGCAAATACAACAACAACCCAACATGAAAAATACAAAAGGGAAATGTAAAGAGAATCAGACAAAACAATACAGAATAAGGGGTAGGGGAGAAAGGGGAGGGAGGGGGAGAGAGAGAGAGAACAATTAGAACAAAAGTGCTGTCACAGGAGAATAGAAAGAAAAAATAAAGAGAAAGAAAAAATAAAGAGAAAAAATAATATTTGGAGAGAGAAAGCTAGAGAAGAGAAAAGATGAGGAAGGAGGAAGAAACAGAGAGTGGAAAAATGAAAGATGCAGGCATCTTGACAGGAAGAGAGAGTGGGAGACAGAAAGAGCAAATATACAAAAGATGCACAAACCTCTATAACCAATGAGACCGCCTGTTATACATCCAGCAATGGGACTGTTCTTGGCATCATGTTTTCCCCTATACTGTAATATGATATGAAAATAATAAAATTAGTGGTGCATAAAAGAAAATAGTCCGCTACTAGTACACAGAACTGTTACATTCTCCTTTTTACAAGTATACCGGTATACCTAATTTAGCAGGCTGTGAGTGCGGGCAGGGCCCTCAGACCACGGACCATCTACTGAGCTGTATGACATGCTGGCTGACACATGCACTGGGAGGGGCCTGGCAGAGACCAATGATGTGGCTCTTACTTATGCTACATAGGAAGTGCTAGATGAGAAGTAGTTGTGTGAAGACTAGAAATGATGATGGTCATTGCAATGCTTACAACTGTCCACTACCCCAGTCGTTCCCATGTGAATCATGAACGGCATATTCAGTAGCTTTTCAATCTCATCATCGCCTTTTTTTATTTATTAGGCAACCAGATATTGGCGTCAACAAATTCCTGGATTAGATTGGATTGAAAGGGGGGATATTTTTAATTAAAACACACAAACTTGGTGTGATGTGTTACTAGTTTTATGGGCCATCTTTCTTCATAGGCCAAAAATACAGACTTCAAACATTTACAAACACCAATAGCAGTCAGTGTTCTACGCAAGATAATCAAGAATATTAGACTCTCAGAAACTGGATCCAAGTGCACTGCACTAGACTAGATAGTGAGTCTAGATCTGAGAGGGCTAATCAAGATGCCCTTGCGCATCACTTTCACTTTCTATGGTCACCCAGGCGTCAACGAACTCTGCTACATCCATGTTTATTAAAATGTAGCTCTTATCCGAGTCATGTGATTTAACTTGGCCTTGGTCGCCTGACTGACACCTGGGTCCTGTGATTAATCCTTTTAAAGAGATTTGTTGTTCATATCTGGTGTTTTGCATACAACTGAGCTACATGTACATCGTAAACATACATTAGTTCCATCCTACACAAGACCAAGAATTTATTTAGTCGTGGCATGTTTCCTGCAACCCGAGACACATACAGTTTTCAGTTTTAGAGTATTTGGTAGGAACATTATTAGTATCATATAGTGTTTTGATGTCAGAGTACTGATACAGTGTACATACACCGTAGAAAGTTCTCAGATGGTAATGTACATGTAATCACTAGTTACTAGTTAGGGCAGTAATGCATTTGCTCCTCTGTAGTCTGTAATAAAATGCATGTAAGGGACTCTGCACATTATGCTTTAGCCAAAAAAGAAAATACAACATTCCTAATGCCCTCTGTGATGCAGTTTTCCAGTGGGCTGACCTCTCCTAGCACCACAGGTTCTAAATCCAATAGCCAAGATTATTTCCACTTATCCAGTGATAAATCACCGTTCTGGAAGGAAAAACAGAAACTTGATCACAAAGGCAGACAGCCCTGCACTGAACAGCTGTTTTGGTGTGCATATTTTCACTGCCTACATTTAAATTCTTCTTGCAGTTGGGTACCGACCTCTTAAATAGAGTATTTTTGTACTTTGTGCTGTGCTTTTGTGCCCTGTGAAGCCAGGTGTGACTGTAACACTGTCCTTCTACTATCCAAAAACTAAAAAGTGCATGTGGTGCAAGTAAAAATGTTTCCCTGCGTACTGTCTACTTTGGCCTTAGTGTGATTATGTTCTCGTGCAACTCACTGATTCTACAAGGCACTCTGTGCAGGCAAACATGGCTCCGATCATGGCAAAGTTCTTGGCATGAAAGAAGCACTGCCTTCCCATGTCCTTTAAGACATCTCTGGCCTTCTGCTTGGCTGCAAGATCAGGATCTACCGGGTTAACGCTGGATGCGAACAGTCCAATAGCACCACCCAATGCAAAACCTGTTGAAGTAACAAAAGGATTAATTTAGTGATACCGTGAGATAACAATGCGGTCCTTAAACTGCAACTTGAAGGCTTGACACCTCATTATCTTGGATTGCAATTTCAAATATAACAAATTCAAACTGAAAAGAATATTTTCACATTCTTCTCATGTTTTATAATAGCCCATGACTTAGCCTATACGCTGAGTAAGCTCGTATCATTTGCCTTTGAGTTGAAAAGTAATCGAAGTGCCTAGGAAGGAATATGTGTGTTAAAGCCCCATTTTACTACTTGTAGCTACTTGCTCCCTCTATATAGAAAACAATGCCTAAGCGGTGCCCGTTGGTCCCCCATGATCCTCTTTTTCTTATGTTAAATGAGAGCTGAGTTGATGAGATAACCACCTGTCAGTGACCACGCTAATCCCTCTAATCCCCCCTGGCCAAACTAGTGCAGAGGGGCTTTAATATCACCTGTAAAATCACATGCAGAAACATACTTTCTTTCACACTGCAATGCTCAGTACAGTCCGACAACAGAATTTGAGATTTGATATTTCTAAAGAATTCACAAGATACTACTCTTGTACTAGATCATAACAAAGTTTGAACCACTGCATTGGAAAGATTTTGAACAAAGAAATAGAATGGCACTTGAATCGGCTGCCTAGCAAAATTTTGATTATGGAATAATTAAGTATGAAATTTAAGAATTCTGTGGATAAAATCAGCAGCAAGCAGCAAATCCAAGTACAACTGCAATATTTTACAAATCATAACACTCTCAGCTTTTAGAAAACAACTGTATTTCCCCTTTTTCTTCTCCCTCTTCGAAAATCTTACCAGTTAGTCAGTTACATGTACCACCACCTTGTCCATGCATGTTGTTCAAACTTTCTGGTTACTTTTTTTTGCTTGTCTTTTAAAGACATTATCATTTCATGACAAGTTTATATGAAAATATGGCCATATGATTTTAATCAGATCGAAAAGTATACATTGTAACATTAGAGCTATGAAACAAGAAAAATCTGAAATTTTCTGATTAGCTATGAGCTGCACTCGCCGTGACATCCTCGAGAATTTAGTTTTTTGTTCTTGAGGATTTTTCATGAAATTTCACACATACATGTAGGTCATACATAGTACATGTATACATGTACATGTGTAGTGGCTAAACTCGTTTTGACCTTGTTCAAACTTAATTTTCCTTTTAGAACACCCTACAACATTTTGGGTGTGGTTAATGTATGTACGTGTTAAACCCAAAAGCCTAATTACTTTAATGGTCATGTGGGTCTTGTATACCCACTCTGAGGACAAAGTAGTCCCGCGATTAACTATCTCTAAATTGTACGTAGGTAGACCTAATGTTGAATGTATATCATTATGAAATTATGATATTTTCTCATGTATGTTACATTGTTTTTACTGCAGGGAGGGGAGTTGGATTAGTGGTTAAAGGGGATGCTGCCAAATGAATCCCCTCCTCCCCCACTAGCCCCTAACCATCCAGGCTACATGACTATGCCCATCCCCTTCTCATCACCCTAAAACAATCCTACCCACTTTTCATAATTAATAAAACCCCTTAAAAAGGCTTAAAACAAAGTAGATCTAGGTAATAGAGGTCTATATCCCCTTTTGTCCAAGCGCGTAGCCAGGATTTAATTTTAGGGGGGGCGGTAGTGAGCCCGCAAAGCGGGCAAATCACTTACAGAGCGTGCGTAGCGCGCTCCCTAGGGGGGTGGGTGCAGGGAGGGGGAGTTTCCCCCCTCCCTCGCGAAGCGCGGAAGCTTTACCGTTTCATTAAATTATTAGAGAAAGAAGACGATTCGTTGTACTGTTCTCGACTGTTAATCCTTGTCTAAATTCAGTTTCCCCCCTCGTGCGGAAGCTTTGACGTTTCATTAATTTATTAGAGAAAGTAGGCTATGTGTTGTACCGTTCTCGACTCTTAATCCTTGTCTGAATTCAGTTTGACATTTCATTAAATTATTAGAGAAAGAAGACGATTCTTTGTACTGTTCTCGACTCTTAATCCTTGTCTGAATTCAGTTCACCCCCCTTCCCACGCAAAGCGCGGAAGCTTTGACGTTTCATTTAATTGTTGGAGAAAGAAGACGATTTGTTGTACCGTTCTCGACTCTTGATCCTTAATTGTCTGGATTCAGTCCCCCCTCCCGTGCGTAAGCTTTGTTGTTTCATTAAATTATTATGTCTGAATTTTCAAAAATGTTTCTTTCTCTGCTCCTTTTTCTTCCTACGTCCTCTTACTTTTTCTCTCTCTCTCTCTTTTTTTTTTTTTTTTTGGGGCGACTAAGTAGTTATGATGCCTCCGACACCATCATATCTCTGTCATAACTTTTTAGTCGATGGGCAGCGCCATCACATGCCATTTATTGGGTAGACTATGGCTGGCAAAAAGGACAAGAAATCCTCCAGCTATGATCTTTCTACACATTCACTTTTTATAATTTTTTATATTTGAAAGTCTTATGAAAATATGCCATGTTTATATCTAAGGCTTTTTCCACGTAACTAAGCTGATTATACGCGTTTATTTCCACATTGTAAAATCCTTGAAGGGATGGGTACTCTGCCACGGCAGGCAAGCCATAGTCAGAAGTGTATTCTCTAGTTTTCAGACCAATATTAATTTCGAGATAAATTCTATCTTCAAATGTGTAAACTGAATAGTTTAAAACATGTGTTTTAACGTTTGAAATGTTGAAGTTTTGTCATTTTAATATTGTGCTGACGCCTAAGACATTGGACAAAACTTTCATAACATCGTATTGTTACTTAAAATAATATAATGGTGTAGACCTATTTTTATAAGCTATCAAATGAAAATAGTGTCTCTAGTAACTACTGCTACCAGCATCAATTCATTTAAACACAGCTTGGATTCTTTTTGGTCAGACAAACACTTTGTTTTAGCATAGTCTGACATCCACGCATGCACTGATTCATAGACCTTTACTAATGTACCAAGCTAGTGATCTGACAGGGAGACCTACAGGATTATCCTACACTCCCGCATAGATGATGATGATGATGATGATATCCGGGGGGTATCCATTTTAAAAACAAAACTGATTCACCGGTCATGAAATGAAATACCCACAATTATATTTTACAAGTAATTCTATGGTATATTCTACTCAAATTTTGAAGTATATTGCATCTCTTATTCCCTGGTACCATTGTCAATCTGTTTTAGTCCTAATTTATTTAAATAATTGCAGTTTTCCTAAAATTACTTTTTTTTAATTCGGTGGAATTGCGACTAGTCTAAGGCTACATGATTATGTCTTGGCTCCTCTTCTTGCCGATAGTATTGATTTCACGAGATGTCTAGCTAGTTAGTACTAGTAGTAAGCTCTTCGTGAAACGGTTTAGGAAGATCAGAGACATCTCTGTAGTTGGCAGATAAAGTTATGACTGTCTTGTCGTTGGTTTCGAGAAACGGGCCCCAGGAGATCGCACATAGATCTATATGCACATATCAGTTATCACCACCCCGCCCGACCAGGCTAGGCTAGACCAGGGGCCATGCTGCCGGAAGTTTAGGGAGACACGTACCGAGAACACCGCTGATGACGGTCTTGAACGTGCAGCTCTCCATAACCCGTTCGATCGTTTGTTCTTCCGGCGATTTGGGAGGAAGGGGAAGACCGAATTGCCTCATTTCTGAATTAAATCGCCTCTTATTCTCGCCTACTAACGCTTCCATCACGTGTGCTAACCGTAAATCTCCAGGATCTGATTCATTTTCCACTAACCCTACTCCTCTTTCCTCGTGTGTTTGACCACTGGGCGCCGCCATCTTGAGATTGTACTAAGTTAATTGCGCATGCGCTGAAAGAAAATTGTCCCCATTTCAGGGGCCCGTTTCTCGAAACCGTCATAAGGACAACTTCTTCACTAAATCAGCGTTAGTGAGCTACTTGTCCGCTACGTGTTTCACGAAGCCCTCTTTGCCAAGATCAACGACAACATCGTGACTAAGTATAGTTATGACGCCTCCGACACCGTCATATCTCTGTCATAACTTTTTAGTCGATGGGCAGCGCCATCACATGCCATTTATTGGGTAGACTATGGCTGGCAAAAAATGACAAGAAATCCTCCGGCTATGATCTTTCTACACATTCACTTTTTATAATTGTTTATATTTGAAAGTCTTATGAAAATATGCCACGTTTATATCTAAGGCTTTTCCCACTTAACTAAACTGATTATACGCGTTTATTTCCACATTGTAAAATCCTGGAAGGGATGAGTAATCTGCCACGACAGGCAAGCCATAGTCAGAAGTGTATTCTCTAGTTTTCAGACCCATATTAATTTCGAGATAAATTCTATCTTCATATGTGTAAACTGAATAGTTTTGGAATGTTGAAGTTTTGTCATTTCAATATTATGCTGACGCCCAAAACATTGGACAAAACTTTCATAACAACGTACGTTTACTAAGAATAATATAAGGGTGTAATTTTATAATATATCAAATGAAAATACCCGGGGGGTACCCATTTCAAAAACAAAACTGATTCACAGGTCATGAAATGAAATACTCACAATTATATTTTACAAGTAATTCTATGGTATAATCTACTCAAATTTTGAAGTGTATTGCATCTCTTATTCCCTGGTACCATTTTCAATCTTTTTTAGTCCTAATTTATTTAAATAATTGCAGTTTTCCTAAAATTACTTTTTTTTTTAATCCGGTGGAATTGCGACTAAGGCTATGTCTTGGCTCCTCTTCTCGCCGATAGTATCGATTTCAGGAGATGTCTAGCTAGTAAGCTCTTCATGAAACGGTTTAGGAAGATTAGAGACATCCGCGTAGTTGGCGGATAAAGTTATGACTGTCTTGTCGTTGGTTTCGAGAAACGGGCCCCAGCACAATAACTATAGATTTGGTAAATGGAGCCAACAAATAGCAAAAGCTAGTTAAGGAAGGTCCCATTCTACACCATAAATTAATTATGACAATAATCAATCATCACAAATATTTTTTTAAATAATAATATAATTTTAAATTTTTTATTTATTTATTTATTTATTTATTTATTTATTTATTTATTTTTTTTTGGGGGGGGGGAAGTTGCTTGTTGAAAATTATATTTAAAAAAAAGATTTGGAACCGGCGAATCTGAAAGTCGATTTTTTACCTATTTTCGGCGGTCTTTGAAAGGCTGAGGAGACCCTTCTCTGTTTTCCTTGGCTGAAATCGGTAATTTTGGTGCGCCCGGCCAATTCAAAAAGATCACCGAAATGGTCAGACTGCAACGACGATCAAAGAGTTCAAACCAACTGCGTTCGACAGGGAAACAAGGATGTTTGAAACATTGAAACACGGAAAAACTTGATTACAGTCATAATAATCGATCTCTCTTGCTGTATGCGGATCTTTGTCAGTCTGCATTCTCTTTCATTCTTTCTCTTTCTCTTAATTTGTTTCCCTGTTTTACTCTCTCTCTCCCTCTCTCTTTCTCTAGCTTTCTCTCTCTCTCTCTCTCTCTCTCTCTTTCTCTAGCTTTCTCTCTCTCTCTCTCTCTCTCACTCTCTCTCTCTCTGTGACTCTGTCTCCCTTGCACCCCAACTCTCTTTCTCCCATTCTCCTGTTTGAAGCAGAAGCAGTTCTTTCTGATTTTATATTCCTGAACTCTGTTCAGCATGCAGGTTGTTTAAAAGGGTCAATCAGATTTGTATATAATGCCGTTTGAAACGTTTTATCTCCGTCATTACCATAATTTTGAACGAGAATGAAAATATTAGACTATTATGCCCTAGACAAAGGCATTCTAGCAGTGTTTTGGGATGAAGAAAAACATCATTCTTTTGGTGGTAAATAACGTGAATGAGTGAAATAAAGTTCGATATTTACTGAGTTGTGAAAGGAGGGCAGAAGGGAGAGATTGGAGAGAGGGAAAGCGAGAGAGAGAGAGGGGAAGAGGGATGCTTTTCACACTGGTAGAAATTGTCTTAGCCCACTTCGTTTCCACTCTCGGTTTTACCAAAGTGGGGTATATAGACCCCGATAGTATACTTATCAGGATTATTTGGCCCCGGAAAAAGCAGGGTAAGCACCGCAATTGGGGTGTTAACTTTTGAAATGCGGTGCTAAGAGCTCTATTGAGAACAGAAGTAAAAATAGTCCGGGGCTTAGGAAAAGAGGTGCTAATCCGGGGATAGCGATTTCGAGTGAGAACAGCGTGGATTTCCTTAGCTCGGGTCTATAATACGCAATTAGTACGGTGATAAGAAAGCCGATTGTAAAAGCGAGAACAAAAAAATAGTACGGGTCTGAGGGTATAGTACGGGAGTGAGAAAACTGAGAGTGAAAAGCATAAGAGAAAGAGAAAGAGAGAAAGAGAGAGAGAGAGAGAGAGGGGGGAGAGAGAGAGAGAGAGAGACAGACAGACAGACAGATTTCAGACATGGTAAAAGGCCGGAAGTCAGCCTTCGGATTTGATGAACAGGAAATTATAATATTAATATTACTAGAGCCCGCGTTTCTTGTCACGAAAGCCTCATTATCTCGATAATTATTATGTCAGATACATATTTTCCTATATTTAATTGTTATTCGGGAAATTTAAACTCCTCACATTTCATCTCATCCACTAAGTCTTCCAATTTCTTCGTCTTGTTGAGCACCTATTTCGACCACTCAGTCTATCTTTTTAAATCTACATCATCTATGATCCTCAAATTCTCCTATACATTGTATCTCAATATTCCTCTCTTTAGTTTAATTACAAGCTGTACAAAATAAACGTATTTCATGGTTCTTATGATATTCAGGTCAGGTCAGGTCATTTGGGCTGACCGTCAGCGGTCTGTTCGGTTGATCTGCTACTGGTACCCTGTAAACCAGTACTACCTGTTCCAGCTAAGCCGGGCCGTCGGTGACTAAACCGACATCCCTATCATAAATCAGGGGGTCTGATAAAGGGGGTAGCCGGCAGGGCCGAAGCCAGAGTTTTTTGGGGGCACGTGCCCCGTGCCTGCCCCCCGTGACTACGGGCCTGGTAGCCGGATACCCTGGTAGAAATTTAAAAAACAAGATCTACCTCTAAGGGCGTATGAGCTCATATATATGCAGAGCCACCGGACATCCATCAGCGGTGGAAGGCAATGGCAAACCATCGCCGTTTTTCTTTTGCCATGTATACCTTGATGATTAGTACAACTATAATGAGAATAAAGCTATGGCACTGGATAGTGAGACCCCCAGGCGTGAAGGCCGTGTCTCAAATGCTACTGGGGAAGAGAGGCCAGATTGTATCAGGCCTTGTACCATTGACGATACTGCAATAAAGCCTGATGGAAGTGTAGTAGCCGATAACCCCAAGGATAATGATATAAGATGTAACCTCTGGAAAACAACACTGAAAGTTGGTACCTGGAATGTCAGGACAATGATCAGTGGGAAAATAGACATTCTAACTAGAGAACTGGAAAGATGTGACATTAGCTTATGTAGTATCTCAGAGATGTGATGGACTGGAAAAGGGCATGTCACAACAGCGAGCAAGCATGTGGTTTACTATTCTGGAACTGAGAGTAAAAGAGAGCATGGAGTTGCAATGGTTGCCTGCCCAGACGTGGCTAGATGTGTTCTCGGGTACAACACTGTTAGTGAAAGAATTATCACCATTCGCATCCAAGGAACACCTATGAATTTCACAGTTATACAAGCCTATGCACCCACCTCGATCTACATCGACTGAAGATGAAATAATTGCCTTCTATGAGCAGCTACAACTGATCATAGACAAGAGAGACATCACAGTGATTATTAGGGACTTCAACGCAAAGGTTGGAAGACAGTGTACCAATACAAATGTGATGGGTAATCAGGGACTAGGAGAGCAACATGAGAGAGGAGATCTGCTAATCGACTGCTGTCAAGAAAATGGCCTGATGATCCTTAATACCCTCTATAAGCAACACCCACGTAGGCTATATACCTGGTCATCACCGGACCAAAGTTACAGAGATCAGATTGACTATATACTGGTCCAAAAGAGTGGAAGAGAAAAACAAATTCCAGAGGTTGATGGAGATGGACTCAGAGGAATCCACTCCGGATGAGTTTTGGCAAGATGTCGATCAAGCAGGTTGTACTAGACACAGCACAGAAAGCAATCCCCAAACATAAGAACAAAAGGAAGCCCTGGCTCACAGAAAAGGTGTTCGACTTGGGAGATCAAAGAAGGAAGGTCAAAGAAAAGGGACTGTCTGGACAACACAGATAGGAGAAGAGAGTATCAGGATTTATCCAGGAAATTTCAGAAGCAGATCAGAAGTGACAAATCAGACTTCATCAAGAAAAAATGCACCGAAGTGGAATTTGATAGCACTACAAATAACACCAAGGATATGTTTAAAAACATCAAGCTTCTGACTTCAAAACCCCAACATGCACGAAGCTCAATGTCCTGAAAATTGAAGATGGCAACATCCTGACAGAAGAAAATGAAATTAAGACGAGGTGGAAGGAATATTGTGAAAGGTTATATGCATCCAAAGATGACACACATGAGGGTGAAGAAGACCAAGAATTAGAGGATGACCCATGCAGACATTCTTCTCTGCGAAGTGGAACATGCAATAAAGAAGTTAAGGAGTGGTAAAGCACCAGGAGTGAACAATATCCGGGCAGTGAGGGAGTTGCAGTCATTCATAGACTGTGCAACAAGATATGGAAAAGTAAAGAATGGCCAGAGGACTGGAAGAGAGCAGTGTTTCTTCCAATACCAAAAAAAAAAGTGATACAAGGGAGTGTGCTAACAACCACACCATTTCACTCATCTCTCATGCAAGCAAGGTCATGCTCCACGTAATTGTGGAAAGAATAAGAAACCAAATTGAAAGTGAATTACCACCTGAGCAAGCTGGATTAATTTAGAAAAGGAAGAGGTCCAAGAAATCGGATAGGAAACTTGAAGAAACATGACGGAGAAAAACGCGGACTTCCAGCAGCCCCTTTCCCTCTGCTTCATTGACTACACCAAAGCGTTCGACTGTGTTCAGCATCAGAAATTGTGGAGAATCATGAGAGAAATGGGCTTCTCTGCACATGTGATCATCTTGATAAAATCTTTGTATGAAGGTCAGGAAGCCACAGTTAGAACAGAGTGTGGAGACAGCGATTGGTTTACAATAGGTCAATGAGTGCGCCAGGGATGTATCTTGACACCATATCTCTTTAACATCTACGCAGAATACACCATGCGGATAGCTTTAGATGACTTTGTGGGGCAGATATCTATTGGAGGACGTCAGATAACTAATCTTAGATATGATGACGAAACCACCCTACTTGCAAGAACAGTAGCAGAGCTTCAAGACCTTATTGAAAGAGTCAAACAAGCCAGTGAGGAATATGGACTGTACCTCAATGTTAAGAAGACAAAGGTTATGGTATGTAGAGGAAAGGATCGATGATCATCATATTCAAGCTGATGGAGAGGACATCGAAGTAGTCAACACTTTCAACTTCCTGGGCTCTCTGATTGTGGGTGGTGGTGGAAGCTCACAAGAAATAAGACGACGTCTCGCCATGGCTAGATCATCTGCCATAAGCCTTACTGACATCTGGAAAGACAGAGGGATCTCAAGGAACACCAAGATTCATATGATGAATGCTCCGGTCTTTCCAATCGCCACATATGGGTCAGAGACGTGGGCGCTTGGGGCAGCAGATAGAAAGAAAATCCACGCTTTCGAAATGTGGTGTTGGAGGATGATGCAGAGGATATCCTGGAAGGATCACAAAGCAAAGGATTTTGTCAAGAACCAAATTGGAACGAAGGCCACCCTTTGCCAGAAGATATAGATAAGAACAAGTTGCAGTATTTTTGACACATTTCTAGGAGAGAAGGTGACAACCTGGAGAAGATCATTACCCAAGGTCATGTTGAGGGTCAACGGAAACGCGGTAGGCCAAAAGTTCGATGGGCTGACGGAATAAAAGAGATTACTGGCATGAACATCTGCACAGCTAATCGCTATGCCCAGGATAGAAGTGGTTGGAACTTCATCACTAGGGTCACAAAGGGTCAGTCATGACTCGTAGGACGACGACGACGACGATGATATTCCGAAAGTGTGCTATAGCCTGAAAACATTTCCAACATGTAACTTTATTAGTTTGTCCAAATGCCAAAACCACATTCAAGTTTAAAGGGCAATCCAACCTTAATGGCAAACTACTGTAAAAGGAAGCAAATGAATCAGAAAAGCTGACTGAGAAAAGTTTGAATGAAATCTGACAAAACATAAGAAAGTTATGGTTATTTTATTTCAAGTTGTAATCACGTTACGTATGAGCAATTAAAATTGGCTGTGACGTAGCGCCGGATAAATTTCCAATTTATTTCAACAAATTTCCAATTTATTTCAACGCGAAAAATGAGTAAAAACCTTAATTTGTCAAAATACAAGATTGGAGGTCGTTTTTTTTTTTAGTCAGTGCCCTTTCCCTTCCTTATAAGTGCCCCTTTTTAGGTGCCAGAAGTAGCCACTTTTTATTTCTTATAAGTGCCCCTTTTACTTTGAAACGTGTCCCTTTTGCTTTCTGATAAGTACCCTTTCCCTTTTGTATAACCTTTCTTATGATTGCCCCCTTTCCACCTTTGATAAGTGACCCTATCCAAATCTGATAAGTTCCCCTTTTACTTTTTAATAAGTGCATGTTTCTTTCTAAGAATTGCCTCTTTTCAGCTCTGAAGAGTGTCCCTTATTAGGTATGATAAATTCCTTTTGTTAGTATCCCTTTTACTTTCTCGGGTGCCCCTTTTCCTATTTAATAAGTGCCCCTGTTTAGAGTAGCTTCCCAAGAGAGAAGGCACTTACGGGAAATTCAGATATTATTGAAACTGTTGTACATCAAATTTATCCAACTTATTTCAAACGTTCTGCAGTATCATTTTCTTATATGGGGGTGAAATAATGAATAGACAACATTGAAAGGAGGTAAAGGAGTTTATTATTGACAATACAAACCAATTTAATTGCCGATTAGTAATGAATTACATATGTCATTGCTTAATAATAACCAAAGGTTGAATACAACAATCAGCACTGCATAATTATCTTTGTGCATAGCGATTTCAGTTCCCCAGAATTTTTCAGATGCTTAAAGTTAAGAATCAAATACATGTACATGTATAACGTCATGATCGTTATAGCAACTTTTATATGTTAATTTCTCTGTTAGATTAATTATGAGCAATGCAAGCGCAGAAAGGTAAACAAGGTGAAGGAAACACATAATTTGAAAGAGACAAAGACAAATGAGAAGTTATGGATATAAGAACATTTTGAAATGAACAGTATTCCCGATGGATACTAATGCACACTCTTTCCAAAATAACAGGGATGTATAAAACAAGGGGAAGTGAACCTGACATCACGTTAATGAAGAAATCAAAAGAAACGGGGGAATAGTTCTAACAAAATGAGAAGAAATTAATTTAATTGTAAAGCTTTTAAGCCCCCTATAGATAGGCAACTCGCCATTTGTTTTATATGGAAAAATGTCCCCCAAAATATCTTCTTTAAAAAAGAAGTTTAGATGATAGTGTATTTGTTTTAAACACAGGTGGACCTATGAGAACATGGTACCATTTCAAATTTCGGCCATAGCTATGACAAAGATAATTGCTGGGTGATGTTTAATGAAATCTTTTGTACAAAGCGAACATAGAGTGGCTGTAAAATGTTTTAAAAAATCAGATTTTTCTCAAACTTATAAAGACCAATTTATCAAATTTGTCTGCATTCGATGAAGTTAGTGAGATTCCTTTTTATTACATACTATTTTATTTTTATGGGTTTAAATAGGATTGACACAAAATTTGTCTATCAACAATATATTAAGGACATAAACTATAAAATTGGAAAAACACAGACAAAACGAAATATCTCAAAAAAGTAAATAAATGAATCGGGTATTTCCGACAAGTTCCATGCCATTTCTCCCATGTACTTTGCCAGAAGGAAAGTAAACATAAAAAACAGAAAACAAGATATCACAGTCCTTCAGATAAAAAAAAATAAACCCTTATTTTGAAGAGTTGTTTTACAATACTTTTGCAACATTAGTAGAAAGTTGAAATTATTATGAAAATGTGGCATTTTCTCTCATGATTCTGGGTAAAATATAAGAACTAGTTTGAATAATCGGACAGTGATCTGAAATGCATTGTAGAAAATAAAGGAAAAATATTCATTGTATTGAACAGCAATACATATAGATTAACTCCTACTGTAAAACAATCTTTTAGTCTACAATTAAATTGTGTCTACATCATTTACAACAACTATCAAAAAGTCAGATTCACATGTAGAGTCATCATCAACAACAAAATCTTGAAAGATAAAAACATCAGAAGTATATCGAAAGAAAGGTTACTTTTTAGAAAGGTTCAATCATTCAAATCCGTCTATATGATCTAAGAATTATCATTTCTGAAACAGTCACGAAAACTCAAATTCATCTAGTTCAAGATATATCTGATTCCACTGGATGTTATATACACTTTATGAAGTCACAGACACACCAGGCATTTTGGAAGCTTTTGAAAAAAAAAAGGCCGGGGATGGGTCCGTTTTTTAACGTATTATGTTGCTCTTAATTCTTAAGCGCGCCTGTTCATACCAGAAAACATAGGTCAGGTCGCACACATCGCACCCCTCCCCCCTCTTCCTACGGGCCTGAAGACAGTGGTATTACACAGTCCAAGTAAAGAGGAGTCACCCATTATTTTCAGTGGAATATATAGAGTCTATCAGAAGTGGAGAAAGCGATCTCTCCTGATCGGTACTGCTGGAGATAGTACCACCGTCTCTCAGGCTTCTTAATCTTGTAATTAATGACGATGTTCTGGACATGCTTCAGCTCGTTAGTGTACTCATCAATGCTGACCAAACCTACATCGTGTTTCAACGCGGCTATCAGAATTGTATTCCCTTGAGACACCGCAGCGAATGGGACATAACCTAATTCCGTTAATTTATATTTTACAACACCTTGTTTGTCAATCAATCGTATTGTATCACTAGATGAGGTGATCAGGTGATCATTATAACTAGTGATTTGCACAGGTATATACCCATCACATGGTATCTCCCTGATCGCCTTCCCACCTGCTGGTGAGAATACCTGGATCCTCTGGGCTTTCCTGTAGCTAACATAGATCTGATCATCACGGTCCACAGTGAGGCTAACTAATCCACCTTCATCGTGACTCAGAGTCTCAAACATTACATTCAAATTATTTGTGTATTTTAGTGTGTATATTGTAATATTGTTTGAGCGATCAAGTAAAACATACCGATCATCAGAGAGAAACTCTACTCCACGAATCATAACATGTTTGAGAACTGTCTGCTGGTGCTGACCATCAGCAGAGAAGATCTCCACGCCACCTGTCGCACATCCCACTGCCATCCTACCGCCTGGTGTACTAACAATGGCATCCATGCTTTTGTTAGTAGGCAAAGCGATGTTTCTTGCAACTGCATTTACGATCTTGCCAAGACCTAGCTCGCCCATTCCAACATTTCTCTTAAAACTGACACTTTTTCCTTTCTTGCTCGATTGCCTCGGCTGCTTGTAGTCAGGATCTTCTTCTTTCAAAGCCTCTTGTAAATCTTGACATAGAGTATCGTGTGCAGCCAAAGCATCCATATCGGACGGTACCTTTGTCTTATTGGTTACCACGTCAGCTATGGTGGTCAAGTGAGTGATGTGTTCCTCAGCCGATTTTTTCATTTCGTTCAGTTCTTTTTCTACTCCTTCGGTCCTACCCTTGACTTCACCAATGAGGATTTCTTTATTCTTTGTTAACTGCCGGACGGATTCTTCATATGCTTTGTTGATATCATCTGTACACTGCTTCTGAACATTGCTCATGTGGTCCTTCTGTTCATCAATGAAATCAACGTATTTCTGAAAGCAAGAGCGTTTCTTGTCCGCCTTGGATTTGAGGTCCTCGATACTCTTCATATGGCTGCTTTCATAAACGGCTGCCTCGATGATCCGATGCCCTTCGTCTTTATGCTCCATGACAACACACCTGAAGCAGGCAAATCTCCTGCAGTCGGAACAGAAGCACTCCTCATCCTCTTTAGGGTGTTTCCTGCATTTACGGTATCTACGTACTGACACATTCCCTGATACGATCTCACTCATGGCTAAGACCTCATGACTAATGAAGTCTGGCCACTGAGAGTGTTTATTGTGGCAAGTGCTACAGAAATACTTGCCACAGTCTTGACAGTAGACAACAGCTTGGGGCTTGTCCTCGGATTTACAATTCGTGCAAAACTGGTATTGGTTCTTCATGTCCTCTATGAGAGACTTCAAAGCTAGACTTGCCGGTAATTTGCTAACTTCTCGGTTTGGGACCTGGGTTTCAGCTCTGCAGACAGGGCATTGGAGCATCTGGTCGTTACCATGGCATTCCAAGAGGTTATCCAGACAGGCCTTGCAGTAGGTGTGAGAACAAGACAGGATCTTGGGATCGGTGAAGGTATTCAGACATACAGGACACTCTAGACTCTGAGCAATAACATTCTTTAATGCATCAGCCATGATTCGAATTCTACAGGAATACGAGATAAAGAAAAAGGAAAAAACATAATGATTAGTGTAGCTTTGATTCATCTGATCATATTAACGAGGAGTGTTTGAATGAAACGCGTACAAAATATGATATTCTGTTATATCTTTATAAAAAATAATCCATGGCATTCATCAACTGAATGTAGTAATGAAAAATGAATTTAAAAAAAAAACTGTTCCATTTGTCGCTCTTCAGTCAATGTACATTATAATGGTGGAAAATTACGATGATGATAATAATAATAATAATAAAAATAATAATAATAATATAGGTTTTTGCGGCCAATTTCACACTTTTTTCATTCAAATTCATGAACGTGCATTCAAATTCACATAGAGGTCGCACGCATGTGAATTCGGGCATTCAAATTCAAAATCGGAGCAATCAATTTCATTTATCGGCACTCTTATTCATCTTCGGTGAAATCAAATTCACGCATGTGCGTACAATTTCCTACTTCGTGCATTCAAATTAACGCGGCGCTCACGATGAGTCTGTTTGGGGCATTCAATTTCATTTTTGGGTGATCAATTTCCTACTACGTGCATTCAATTTAGTGTAATATTGAGAGGGATTTCAAATAAGAGGAAAACTTTGATTTCTTTAAATAGATTACTTGGGATTATTGTTAATCACTGTTACACAGTTTAGTTATTGTTTTTGTTTATCTGACAATAATTGTTGCTCTTTGATAATGTATTTGATTATCATATCGCCAATTATATATAAACATGAATATCCCGTACTACACCTTTCTTTCAATATGTATGTATACAAGTCCTAAATAATTGGAAACATTGATAGAGTTTTATAACATAAAAACTAGTGTTTTGGAGGTGATGTCTGCAATAGTACTGCGGAAATGTATTTTCCCTCAATTAAAAAAAAAATTCTTTGAAATGCATCTTTCCACAAACTTGAATGAAAAGACTTTTTCAATGAAATTGTTCGTTTGTATGATGTATATATACCAGTTATGTGTTTCTGTTTCTCTATCACACCCTTTCTCTCTCCTTCTCTCTCTCTCTCCCATGTCACCCTCTTCCCCCTCTCTCTGTCTCTCTCTCTCACTCTCTCGCTCTCTGTCTCTCCCCAATCTGTCCCCCTCTCCCCCTTTCTCTCCCCTTTCTCTCTCTCTCTCTGTCGCTCTCTCTCTCTGTCGCTCTCTCTCTCTCTCTCTAATCTCTCTCCCTCAACTTTTCTCCCCTTTTCTCTTTTACCAGCCACCCATTTTTGTTATATATTTTTGTTTACCTCTTTTTGGTAGGCCTAATCAGATATGATAAGCTGAACATCAGTCACCTATGGATCCAAAGACACTTCCTATAAAGATATACTTTGCTGATGAAATCACACATTATTAAACACGGATAACATCTCTTACAAGAACAAGTATACTTCACCCATCCAAAGAAAAGCATACACAAGTTTACAATACTCGGACATAACACTGAGTCCACCACCAAATAAACAAAACTTTTGAAATTGTCTTATCTTAGGCATATCTTGGTATGTGCATTTATATATATATATATATTGAATATGCCACGAAAAGTGTGATATTTGTACAATATTTGATGAGTTGAAAGGGATAAAGTAACCGAATGTCATTTTGGATGATATGCACTTCAAAAAATATTCCCCCCATATTTCTTAGGCAGTTTCTGCAGTTTTCATATACACTGTATACAGCTTTTTGTTATATGTGTGTGCCAAGAGTAATATGGCAAGTTATATATTCACGTGTTTAACTTTTTGTTAGCTGAGAGAATTACAAATGATAATAAACAAAGATAATGCAAATGTCATGATAATGAAGCCTACATTATTCGAAAACTGAGCAAAAAAGCTTCTCAAAGACCCCAAAGAAACTAAACGCAATAATTGTTATGAAATTGAATGCACTTAGTTCAAACATGCTTGCTCATTCACGAATTTGAATGACCAACGAGGTACTGTAGCCGGCATTAGATGAATTTGAATGCTCTTTGCACGAAATGTACGCTCTTAGTCAACATTTGAATGACCCGATTTGACAATTGACTGCACGGATAGTGAATTTGAATGACGGATTTTGAATTTGAAAGCTGATTCAACGCTGCGAGTGCAAATTGCGCGAATTCAAATGCTCGGAATATGAAATTGAATGAGAAAAGTGTGAAATTGGCCGCAAAAACCTATAATTATTATAATGATCATGATAATGATGATGACAATAATGATAATAATAATGACAATAATAATAAATATGTCGACAAAAATAACAATAATAATTATCATAATAATGATGATGCCTTGTTTACCCAGCCCTCATCAATAGACATACTGTTCTCCCCGAGGGCCCTGCAATTATAATACTACCCCGGCTTCAGCCAACCTGCCATGATAATGTGCTCATAAGCATTCACGGAATTTCGTCCTACCGGGTACCCATTCAATATACACCTGGGATGGGTGGAGAGTGACAAAGGTAGAGTACTGTCTTGCCAATGGACATTAGTACCGTGGTGGGACTCGAACCGCGAACCATGTGATTCACAATCAAGCAACCTATCCACTAGAATAGACCACAACACCTCTACATGTTTCGCAACAAGTCATGCTAGTAGGCTTTTTTAAAGATCTGACGTACACAAGTCATACATTGCATCAGTTGAAGCACACGGTTAAAGGTAAACCGTCGGAAACAAAACAAAAACAATTCAAACACGAGTCTCAGAAAAAATAGTTTACAATTTCAGCATTTTTTCATTGAAAAATAAAAATTTATTATTTCTTCATTAATCTGAAACCAAGTGTCATATATTGATGATCATGTCATACCATTAGTCACAATTGCAGAGCTGCACATGCGCCGAGCGACATAAACTTGCTTTGGAATCTTATACCAAGAGTATCAACGTGTGCTAATTATCTGTCTCGAGTATTCATCTGCATGTGTACCTTTAATTTAAAAAATATGAAAATAAGAGTACATAACACCAAGTATTACAAATTTCGTGAAATTTGAACGAAAAAAATATGATCCGTGATCTGCCTTCAGATATGATGCAGATAAAAAATACCTTATTCTTAACATGAGGTTCAGGCTTTGAACAACTCTAAAACTTAGTAGGCAGCATTTTGTATTAACTTTAAAGCTGACGAAGTATCAATAGCAGTAGTATAAACATGTACTTATGCACACTGGAATATACTATTACAAAATGTTATCATGATTGTACAGAGGGAATTATATTGCTCTGGTTTAGCAGAATCATATGCTGAAATGTTAGCTATGTTAAAGGTACTATATGTCCCATTTGCAGGCCAAAAAAATGAAAAGGTTAAATTCCAACGGCATTTGAAAGACAATACTAATTTAGAACTTCCCTAAAAAAGGGGGCTTGAAAATGTCTTTAAGTGGGAAAATAACGACTATTAGTTGTCGACTTAGGAGCTATAGAGCCAGTTAGTAATAGTCTGATTTTTCAGACCATAGTACCGAATGGTCGTACGTTTTATGCTGCGCAAAGATTCAATCAGTTTAATTTTGGCCATTACAAGAAGTGGGTTATTGATGTAGACAAATGCTCATGTACCCTTTACAGCTCATTTTATGTATGTTATTACCAAAGATGAAAAACAGCCAGTCAGTCACTCAATAGTGTCTGACAGTGAAGTCTAGCAAGTAAACGGGTTTCCTTGCATAATTTGAATATTAGGACACTGCTAACGTTTAAATTTCACAGATAGGACATACATGACATATTCATAATTCCTGCAAAGTTCTACAGAATTTGATGTTGGCTGCAAAAGGGACATAGTATCTTTAAATGGCAATCCAACACTTGTATAAGATTACTTGAATGAAAGCAGAAAAATAACAGAAACAGAATGGCAAAAGTTTAAAATGAATCGGACAAATAGTAAGAAAGTTATGAATGTTGGAAATAAGAGATCACTATTATGCGAATCTCAAATTGGTAGTTTGGTCAGTGGATTGTGACGCAGGACGTGGATAACTCTCCCATTTGCCGTGTACAAAAATATAAATAACATCTGTTTTTCTCGTAAGTTCCTTCTCTCTTGGGGCAATACTCAAAATATATTATCGATAGCGTATTATTATAGGTCCTCTAAAAAGAAAAGACCCTCTTGAGCCATGAATTTTTGAAATATTTGAATTTTAGTAATTTTTTATGTTGGAACAGATGGGAAAGTAGTCCGGCACTACATCACATTGACATTACCGCTTCAGCCAATTTGAAGTGCCCATGCGTAGAGTGATTACAACTTTCAAAAAATCATAACTTTCTTATATTTAGTCAGATTTAATTGAAACTTTCACCAGTTTGCTTCTCTGATTTTTCTGCCTTCTTTTAGAGTAGTTGTCTATTTGGGTTGGATTTCCCTTTAAAACTCGCATAATAACCTGAAATATTTCCCAAGTGTATTCATAACTACATAATATTTCAGATTAATAATTCATGACAACTTTGTAATTCTATTCCCAATAACATACTTAAATCGTCACATTTACCCCAGGACAAACAAACGTTACGCCAGAGGTCACGATCAAAGAAATTAAAGTCTTATGGTCGGGTTTCAAAGCTCTATTTTGTTTCTTCATTATTTACTAAACTGATATCATTTCCTAAACACCCGTCATTCTCATCTTGGTCTCAATCACTCTCCATTTATCACGTCAAATACATCTAGACCCAGACCCAACTATTTAAATCTAAGGAAAATCATTAGCTGGAATGTAAGCTCTGTTTATAAGAATTGCATAATAACCTGAAATATTTCCCATGTGTATTCATAACCTCATAACATGTAACAATGATAAATAATGACAACTATGTTATTCAAATCACAATAACATACCGAAGTTTTCTAATGCGACAATCGTTATTTCCGGGTTCACGATCAAGGACATTAAACTCTTATGGTCTGGTTTCAAAGCTCTGTTTTGTTTAGTTTTATTTTTGTAGCCTGTGTTTTCATTGTTTACGTAATTGATATCATTTCCCAAACACCCGTCATTCTCGTCTTGGTCTTAGCTCGATTGCTCTCCATTTATCACCTCAAAGACATCTTGACCCAGTCACCCAGACCCAACTATTTCAGTCTAGGGAAAATTATGATTTTACAAACCAGATTTTAAAAAAAGTGTCTGGGAGTCAGCCTAATACAGTTAAAAACAGACAATGTAAAATGAAAATATTGCAAAACTGCACTGCATTTATTTCGGAAACGACAATTACATTTTTATTCACTCACCTTTTTCCATCATTAAAAATCAGTCAAGGTGTTATATCAAATCAGAAAACATTTATACTCTTTGCTTTTACAATGTCTATTTTTAATGAATGGGAATTCCCACTAACCTTTGACAGACTACCAGGTTGGGGTGGCCCAATTAAACCTCGTTCTTAGTTTGTCAGGCGTCTGTATGGAGCAAATGAATGATCAGCGCCCCCCCTCACACACAGACACACACACGCACACACGCACACACGACGACACGCACACGCACACACACAGACACACACACACACACACAATACACAATTTTCTAAATGACGTTCGTGCCGGGCTGAGATTCGAAACATCAACTCTTGGATTGAGAGTCAAGTGAATGAACCACTCTACTACGACACCTATGTAAATCACTTAAGCTGAAGTTTACCATGTGCATTCATATCTACATAACACGTACGAATAATAATTCATGACAAATTTGTTATTCAATTGTCAAGCCTTATTGGCTTTTACGGATGCACCATTTTCCATTTGTACTATGGTTTATACTCTCATATTTTCTTTATATTTTGAATGCTGTTATGTCAATTTATATGTAGTTTTGATATTGTTATCTGTTATGAAATTCCATATTTTATCTTTGTATATATTATCATGATGATGGAAATAAAAATGTCAATTCAATTCAATTTATTCTAATCGCAATAACATAACAAAACTTAATAAAACATTACCAAATTTCTCTTGAAAATGACACTGACATTTAAATTCACTCACCTCTTTTTTCGCAACTACGTTATCGGCCTACTTGTTATATGAAATCAGTAAACCTGTACACTCTTTGCCTTTACAATAAATGGTGCACTGATCATAATTATTAGCAGTACATGTATGTATTTAGTTTGTCGATCTATTTTGGTACTGGGAATTCCAAGCAACCTTTGACATACAAGCAGATTGAGGTTTTAATCGTCCAAAAAGTGATCGCCCAATGAAAACTCGATATCATTTTATCAAACATCTGTAGAGCAAATATATCCACGTGTCAAACTTGAATTCTATTTCTGTTACCCCCATCACAAAAAAAAACATTCTCAAGTTAGAGTCAAATTACTTTTGCTAGTTTTTACCTGAGGATCACTTGAGCCTACATGTAGAATGTAGGCTATCAGGTAACAAATTACAATGGACTGAGCATTTTAAGCTTTGTCTAAAAATGACATATTTCTGAGGTTTCCTTTGTAGGTGCCCATTTTTGTTGGTGCCCCCTCCACCACTTTTTTGGACGCACTTCCGCCCCTGGATGATGGGTGGGATATTAACTTATCATCGCATTGCTCAAAGTGTGAAGGCAATCAAGTAATTTGTTACAGTAGGTAGATGCAAAGTACTCTACCCTCATCAAAATCCCTCATGAATAATCAACATAACAAAAAACAAATAACAATGGACTGAGCATTTTCCAAAAAATAAATTTTCGGAATCCCTGAATGGACTGAGTATGTTCATTACTGGGTAAATGGACTGTCCATTTTTGTAAGAATAATTTGGAACCCCATAATAAGACTAAATTAATGGCTTGTTCAGAAATGGCCCGGTAGCGTACTTTTCTTACACGCAAGCGAAGGGAATTAATGAAGGGGTTCGAAAGGGGGCAGTTGCCCCCCAAAATAAAATTCAAATGTGTTTTGAAGTTAAATAATTTCGCATTGCAAGAGTAAAAACAATGTCAAAGATTTTTTTTATGCCAATTTTCTGTTATATCATTACGCTTATATTATTTGTATTATCTTGTCATTGTTTATTTTATGTGAAAAAGAAAATAAATTGGCTCTGCATGGAGCGACTACTATTTCTAATTCGATACCAGTGATTTACAAATGTTGCTAAAATGACATGATTTACAGGTGTTATGTCTCACTTTTTTGTAAATTATACTTTTTTTATGCTTTTGCTGGAAAATGACAAATTCCCAAATTTATAGTCAGGCGAAAAACCCCAAAGAGTCCCTTCTTACATAGGGAAGGTGCCCCCTTTTACTTCAGATCAGCGCCCCTTTTTATTTCAAATAGTCACCCCTTCCACATTCTTAGAAATGCCTCTTACCAACTCTGATAAGTGCCCCTTTACCTCTGATAATTGCCCTATTAAAATCTGAGAGGTGCCCATTTTACTTTAACAAGTGCCCTTTTCTTTTGTAATAAGTGCCCCTTCCTCTTCAGATAAGTGCCCCTTTTTATCTTTGATGAGTGTCCCTTCTCACTTCTGATAAATGCCCCCTTTATTTTGACACGTGCCCCTTTCCCTTTTTGTCTTTCTAATAAGTGCCCTTTTTCCTTCTGATAAATAAGAGCCACCTCCCCTTCCCATAAATGCTCCTACTCACACCTCTGATAAATACCTCTATTACAATTTCAGAGGTGCCCCTTTTCCTACTATAAGTGCCAATTTTCCTTTGTAATAAATGTCCCTTTCTATTCTCACAAGTGCCCCTATTCATCTCAGGTGAGTACCCCTTTGCAGGTACAAGAAGTGCCCCTTACCACCTCTGATAAGTGCCCATTCACCCCTTATAATTGCCTCTTTTCAAATCTGACAGGTGTCCGTTATATTTTGACAAGTGCCTCTTTTTGTTCTTATAAGTTCCCCTTTTCATCTCCTGTGAGTACCCTTATTCAAATTTGAGAGATGCTCCTTTAACTTTGTAATAAGTGCTCCTTTTTATCTCTGATAAGTGCCTCTGTTATTTTGACCCGTGTCCCCTTATCCTTCCTAATTAGGGCCATTTTCCTTCTTATAATTGCCCCTAATTCTCCTTTCTAATAAGTGCCCCCTTTTAGTTCTCATAAGTGCCCCTTTTCATCTCTGGTGAGTTCCTCTTATCAGGTTCGAGAAGTGCCCCCTTTTCACCTCTGATAATTCCCCTTTTTATGTTGACATGTGATCCTTATCTTTTCTAATTAGTGTCATTTTCCCTTTGGATATGTGCCTCCTTTTCTTTTCACCATAAAATGTGCTCATAATTTCGCTCCAAGCTCGCTCGCATTTAAAGTTGATGTAATTGTATGTTTCTTATTAAATATCTTGTCAGTCTTTCATGTTTAGATTGCGCTTGAAACCCTATCAGAATTGTTTTTCCCCCTCTTTATAAGGTGTTAGTTTTCGCACTGCGACCTCACAAATTAAATTTTTTTTGCACACTCGCTTCGCTCGCTCGCAAATTAATATGTTCAGACCATCACACCCAACTGCAAAAGTATGATACTTAAGCAGTATATTGGACCATGTAAAGAGAGAAACAAACATTGAAATCATCCTTGATAATGTAGGGGTATATACCAATGTCTAAAAATGGCATATTTCACTCTGAGGTTTCCCTTTGTAGGTGCCCATTTTTGTTGGTGCCCCCCCCCCCTCCACCACTTTTTTGGACGCACTTCCGCCCCTGGATGATGGGTGGGATATTAACTTATCATCGCATTGCTTAAAGTGTGAAGGCAATCAAGTAATTTGTTACAGTAGGTAGATGCAAAGTACTCTACCCAGTGGCGGATCCAGGAATTTCTTACCGGGGCACAAAATCGCATGGGGTGAAATATATGAAAAACGATGGAGCGAGGCGTCAGCGGCGAGGAGCGGAGCGACCAAGCGGGGACGGTCTGGGAGGGGGCAGAACCCCCTCCCTGAGTAGGAAGCATTTGCACTTTTAGAACCTTATTAGGTGCATTTTCAGGCACTTCCTGGAGTAATATGACGTAAAATTGCTTTCTCCTACCCCCTCAAAGAGTAGGGATCCAGAGGCGGATGATGGGATCTAGCTTTTGCTAAAGGGGGTGGACCCAATGACGACACGGAGCATCGTCCACGAGCCGCGAAGCGGTGAGGCGATTTTTTTTGTTGTTGCTATTTTGAACCCCCGTAAGTGATGTTTTCTGGCATCTCTGACACAATGGAGACCATAAAAAGCAGTGCATGACAATTACGTCTTTTAAAATCAAGTAACAATTTAAGGGGAAGGGGTTGACCCAAAGACGATGTAGAGCATTGTCCAAAAGCCGCGTAGCGGCGAGACGATTTTTGGGGGTGCTATTTTGAACCCCCGTAAGTGATGTTTTCCTGGCATCGATATACTAACACAATCGAGACCATAAAAAGCAGTGCATGATAATTACGTCTTTTTAAATCAAGTAACAGTTTATGGGGGGTTCGACCAAATGACGATGCGGAGCATCGTCCACAAGCCGCAAAGTCCGAGCCGTGTAGCGGCGAGGCGATTTTTGGGGGGCTATTTTGAACCCCCGTAAGTGATGTTTTCCTGGCATCTACTAACACAATGGAGACCATAAACAGCAGTTCATGATAACGTCTTTTTAAATCAAGTAACAGTTTGAGGGGGGTTCGACCCAATGACGATGCGGAGCATCGTCCACGAGCATCGAACTCCGAGCCGCGTAGCGGCGAGGCGATTTTTTGTGGTTGCTATTTTGAACCCCCGTAAGTGATGTTTTCCTGGCATCTATATACTAACACAATGGAGACCATAAAAAGCAGTGCATGATAACGTCTTTTTAAATCACTTAAGTAACAGTTTAAGGGGGTTCTACCCAATGACGATGCGGAACATCGTCCACGAGCCGCAAGGTCCGAGCAGCTTAGCGGCGCAGCGATTTTTAAAAAAAAACCCCTAACCCCTCCCCATCCCCCCCCCCATAGATCCGCCACTGGGATCGTTTGCAAACTGGAAGCAATAAGCATTACATGTAGGCGATGGAAAAAAAGTGCTTGCGAAACGGATAGAAACTTTGTGGTATGCTCTTTGCGGCCACAGGGATGACAGAAAATAATATGACAATGAAACCAGCAACTGTGGCAGGATTAATGGCGGGGACAATCTGCATGCTGAAAGAGCACTTAAAATAGGTATATCGGAAAATGAATTCAAGACTAAGTTATAAGTTAGAGGTTAGAAGTTATAAAGGAGATAAAATCTTTGGTATTAGTCTTGTTCGACTTAAAATTGCATGCCCCCTCCGCCCCTTACCCGGTAAAAAAAACACCTTCTTATAATATCATCACCCTTTCTTTCTTTTCCCTTCTCATTATTCTCTTTTCCCCCTTTTCTCTCCTCCGTCTTTCCGCCTTTCTTCTTTTTCCGCCTTTTCTCTCCTCTCTCTTCCCCTTTCCCCTCCTTTTCTCCTCTCCCTTTTCTTTCCTCCCTCTTTCTTCTTCTTTCTCTCTTCCTTTTTTTCTTTTTCCTCTCCTTTTTCTTTCCCCCTTTTTCTCCTTTTCTTTTTTTTGGCCGGGGGACACGTGCCCCCTGTGCCCCCCCCACTGGATCCGCCACTGCTACCCTCATCATAATCCCTCATGAATAATCAACATAACAAAAAACAGTACGCCCTAGACGTAGTTTGTAGGCCCGTATCTTGACCGTTATCGTCAATATCCGCTCCCCCTCACAAAACAATTGCCTACTACGCCGCCTGGTGGTGATGCGGATTTTTGTTCTTCCCCCAAGTTTTGCTCATTACGACACTGCCTGGACCCCCTGGCTTGTCGAGTGTCTACTTTAAGGGACGTGTGCAGTATGCCAAGTAATGGGATGTCAGCTTTAGAGTAATCGGATAACTTTGCTCTAGTTGGCTGAATAGCTTCTTTGACGAAATGTCTCTTGAAGACGGTCTGTGGGATGATGGTCACACTCAATCCGGCCGGTATCGACGGTCATGTCTATGTCCACTCTTCCGGCGAGCTGAACTCTGCATTTGACTGAACTGGGAGGCTTTGAGTTCACTGTCAAGACTTTATTTGCAACGTGTTGAACATCCCGGACCTTACTACTGCGACAAACTTTTGTGTCATTGTCCAATTTTTCCACATTTATGATATTTTGTGCGTTTTGCTCTACAATTGTCATCACATGTGAAGTGATTCTTACTTCCACAGTTTCTGCAACCATAATGTGTTCTCTGTTCTATTTTGTTCCTTTGCTGTCTACACTCCACTTTATTTCCTTCGTTTTCCTCCTGTGCAGTTCGTGCGCATTCTCGCTGTCACCTTCACGTCCTTGAGCAATTACTTTGGAGTCTCGCTGTGCATCTTCAATGCATCTACTGCAGTCAAGTACTTTCTGTAGATTTAAGTCCGATTCTAACTTGGGAGTATTCAATTTCAACAAGGAGGAGAATGTTGTGTTTAGACATTGTACAACCTTCCTCTAATTTAATGTAATGCTAATTAAGTCAAGTCCCTGCCCAAGTCTGGTTGTTATGCGTGCTTTTATATAATATGTTCAGATGCCATTGATATTGTGTTTGCCAATAGCCCTAGTGCCACTATAACACATGTTCACATTCTTTGATACCCTGTTGATCTGGTTGATTTCATGTATGCATACCCTGTTAATTGAATTAGAGAGTCTTGATCAAACCTTCACAGCAACCACACCCTTGTCTTATGTGTCTCTATTTTGAGTTGTGTTTCATTTAGAACCTACGATATAACAAAGATGATTCATGATTGATTGAAGTAGCCAATTAAATGATGAATTTCTATGGCATGAGCCAGGAGAGTTGAGACATTATTGTTACCTGATTTCCACCTTATTCACAATATTTAGAATTTTACACTAACAACGTTTAAATGCTATGTTCTACTACAAGCTATCGAGTTATTTTTACATAATACTACAATTTTAGCAAAAAATGGGCGGCCTGCAGATTCATGAGGAGATGGCACATCAGTTATCATCACCCAACTGGGCCGGGTTTAGGGAGACACATACCGAGAACACCGCTGAAAACTGTCTTGAACGTGCAGCTCATAACCGATTCAATCGTTTGTTCTTCCGGCGATTTGGGAGGAAGGGGAAGACCGAATTGCCTCATTTCTGAATTAAGTCGCTTTTTGTTGTCCCCTACTAACGCTCTAAGCCTTCCATCACGTGTAATAACCGTAAATCTCCGGGATCTGATTCATTTTCTACTAACCCTACTCCTTCTTTCCCGTGTGTTTGACTACTGGGACTTTACTGAGTAAATTGCGCATGCGCTGTGCAGCTAGAATACATCCTTTTTTTCCTTTTCATTTCCTTGCATTTAATTTAATTTAATTTATTAATTACCAACATTTCGGATTCGTTGCATTTCAGCACAATAACTATATAGATTTGGTAAATGGAGCCAACAAATAGCAAAGGCTAGTCAAGGTAGGACCCATTCAATACACCATATAGTTATTATATATATATTTTTTTTTGAGGGGTGCTTGTTAATAGCAGTAATAGTAGTATCGTATTTTTTCAAATACTTGTTTTTCTTCACATGCCGGCTGCCCAATTTAAGTGTGATAGATGACAAAATGGGTAATAGATTTTTTTTTTTAATAAAAAAAAGAAAGAAATCTTATCTCGTGGTATTGATCCATTTTGTTTGGTCTGATGGAAACTGAATGCAACATTACTCTATAAAACGTGTATGATGAATGCGAAATCATGTAGGACAAAACAGGCCCCATTCCCCATACGCTGTTTGAATATTAAACACAAAGAGGGCCACCTTCTGTCATTGGGCTTAGATTCTGCAAGGTAAAAGTTTGGTGTAAATACATTGACAAGACGCCGTATTTTATATTCTTATTGATGCAGCGTCCTAACCAACCCCTATCCCTAAATATATTTTGTTTTAAATTACATGTACCAGTATAGGCCCGTATGGTAGGAAAAAAGTAATCTCATACTCTGCCAACACGAGTTTTCTTTTTAATTTTCGATCAGACACAGTGGCGTATCCCGGAACTTGGCCTCATGCACGAGGGGCAAAACATCTCAGCTTAAAGGGATAGTTGAGTTCTTGTTTAAGACCGCAAATGCCTTCAAGGTGCATGGTTATTGCTCTTATTCTTATGTATGACATTTCTAGTGCTATTTTAGGACCTAAAATTGCTATGAAGGTAATTTTAGACCCCCAAATGTGTGAAATTTAGCCAATACGATCATACCAATTCAGCTCCATTTTCAAAAAAAATACGGTGACCGTTAATTAATTAATAATAACAATACACGGGCCGGCTGGTTTTGCGTATTATAACCAACACGAAAAAGCCAACATCGTCATTGGCTGGATTAAAACGTATAAGGCGCGTTTTTTCAACGGCTGGTTCAAATTATCGAATATTTGTGTCCCACCAAAAATATTAGAAGTCGTTTTATTTATGGATATTTCAGCCGTCTCTGAACCGATTTTGTCATTTAAATTGTATGTTCTTCCAAATTTGACACTCAGTTTTTCATTATCTCACAAAAAAATATTTTGAGTAGCGCCCTCTGCAACAGAACTCAACTATCCCTTTAATGTGGTCTATATACTTTTTATCCAGAATTCACTTTTTGAAGGCCTTGTATGGTTTGCTGTCACCGATCGAGGGAGGAGGCATTACCCAAATTGACTATGAGAATATATGACCATGGCGACTGCATCTCCCCATTCTTACTTACAATTCTGTCCTAACCTGCCAACTATTGGGTTAAAAATAGTTCCTGCATTTCCTTTACTTGGTCGGCAATCTGCCAAGAGGGGCTAACTGTCCTCCCTTGCCCCTCCTTTAAATTAGCTAGTAATGATGCATGTAGTTATTATTGAATAAACTGTTATATAAGCATTGGCTTCAAGAATGCACCAACCGAGACTGTTGCCTTGAACAAAAAGAGAAGACGTACCTTAAAAAAATACTGCTCACTAAATATTGGAATCTAAAGGTGATATTCTAGAAAAAACGCCATCCCCCCGATGGTAGACCTAGCATGCCCTTGAGTAAAAAATTATCCGCACGCGTATCGAGAAAAGACCGTCGGCGAACAATATTTATCATCAATTCCATCTGCGATTCAGTTCAGACGGGCGGATGACGATTCTTCCACCATGGCCTTCAGGTGCTGTCTTTGCGTCATCTCCCTTTGATGTGGTTTTCTCCCGATGGCACTAACCTGCAAGCTAGCCAAAGACAGTTGGTATTCTAAGGGTTACATATATAAACCGCGGTAAGCATACACTCAGCAAGAAAATCTGGCCTGCATCATAGGGATACAAGTTTTGCATCAATATTGTGGAGCATGTTAATACCATGGGAATGAGAATTGTGTATACTCCGTTTTTGTCGCCATTCATTGTCAGGATCTATCCCTTTAAGATTGTTATTCGGAATGATATTTTGAAAGGCGGAAGGGAAGGTTTTTCCTGTACAATCAGCCCACAGCATCCGCCAATGCGCCCCGGTATCACATGTGATTAAGGTAAGAGCTCAAAAGGATAATGTTGGGGAAAATGTTTGCATAAAAAATTGATACAGTCATAATAATCGATCCCTCTTGCTGTATGCGGATATCTTTGTCCGTCTGCATTCTCTCTCATCCTCTCTCTTTCTCTTATTTTATTTCCTTTTTCCCTCTCCCTCTCTTTCTATCTCTCTCTTTCTCTCTCAGTGACTATTTCTCCCTTGCACCCCCACTCTCTTTCTCCCATTCTCCTTTTTGAAGCAGGTGCAGTTCTTTCTGACTTTCCATTCCTGATCTCTGTTCAGCATGCAGGTTATTTAAAAGGGTTAATCAAATTTGTAAATAACGCCGTTTGAAACGTTTTATCTCCTTCATTTCCATAATTTTTAATGAAAATGAAAATATAAGACTATTATGCACTTTAGATGAAGGCATTCTAGCAGTGTTTAGAGATGAAGAAAAACATCATTCATTTGGTGGTAAATAACGTGACAGTGTGAAATAAAATGTAATATTCACTGAGCTGGGAAAGAAGAGAAGCAGGGAGATTGGAATGAGAAGAGAGAGAGAGAGAGAGAGAGAGAGAGATGCTTTTCACATTGGTAAAAATTGTCTTAGCCCGTTTTCACACTCCCTTTTCCCAAAGTGGGGTAGCCCCACAGAAAGTATACTTGTACGGGATTATTTGGCCCCGGAAAAGCAGGGTCGATCAGCACCGCAATTCGTGTGTTAACTCTTGAAATGCGGTGCTAAGAGCTATTGAGAACAGAAGTCAAAATAGTCCGGGGCATAAGAAAATCGGTGCTATTCCGTGAAGGTGGAAACGCTGTGTCCAATAATATATAGTCCATGGATTTCCTTAGCTCGGGTTTAAGAGGCAAGTAGTACGAGGCTAAGAAAACCGATTGTAAAAGCGAAACAAAAATAGTACGGGGCTAAGGGTAATACTGGAGTAAGAAACCGAGTGCGAAAAGCATAATAGAGAGAGAGAGAGAGAGGGGGGAGGGAGAGAGAGAAAGAGAGACAGATAGATAGATTTCAGACATTTTAAAAGGCCGGTAGTCAGCCTTCGGATGTGATGAACAGGAATTACCAGAGCCGGTGTTTCTTGTCACAAAAGCCTCATTATCTCTATAATTATGTCAGATTCATATTTGCCTATATTTTATTGTTATTCGGAAATTTAAACTCCTCACGTTTCGTCGTATCCACTAAGTCTTCAAATTTCTTCTTGTTCAGCATCTATTTCGACCATCCCTCCTTCATTTCCTTCCTCTCTAAAAACATCTTTTTCCTTCAGTCTATCTTTTTATATGTGCATCATCTATGATCCTCAAATTCTCCTGTATATTTTGTCGTAATTGTATTTCTTTATCCCTCTCTTTGGTTTTAAAAGCTGTACAAGATGAAATTATTTCATAGTTCTTATGATATTCCGAAAGTTTGCTATTTTTTTAACATTTCCAACATGTAACTTTATGAATTAGTCCAAAACCACATTCACGTTTAAAGGGCAATCTAACCTTAAAGACAAACTGCTGTAAAAGAAAGCAGAAGAATCAGAAAAGCGGGCTGAGGAAAGTTTGAATGAAATCTGACAAAAAATATGAAAGTTATGATTAATTTATTTCAAGTTATAATCACGTTACGTATAAGCAAATCATATTGGCTGTGACTATCCAATTTCTTTCAACACAAAAATAGATTAAAAACATCAATTTGTCAAAATACAAGATTATGGGTCTATTTTTGTAAAGAGGACCTAGAATAATATGCTATTCAAAATGCAATTTTAGTTAGAGGCGGTGCTCGGATAGGCGCCCAATTCACTTTGAAATGCGCCCTTTTCCTTCGTAGTAAATTCCCTTTCCCTTTCTTATAAGTGCCCTTTTGAGGTGCCAGAAGTACCCCCTTTTACTTCTGATAAGTGCCCTTTTGCTCTCTGATAAGTACCCTTTCCTTTTGCATAACCTTTCTCATAAATGCCCTCTTTCCACCTCTGATAAGTGACCCTCTCAAAATCTGATAGGTTCCCTTTTACTTTTTAATAAGTGCCCCTTTTCAGCTCTGATGAGTGTTCCTCATTAGGTATGAGAAATGCCTTTTAGTATCCCTTTACTTTCTCAGTTGCCCCTTTTCCTTTTTAATAAGTGCCCCTGTTTTAGTAACTTCCCAAGGGAGAAGGCACTAACGGGAAATTCAGATATTATTGATAATTTTATACATAAAATTTATCCAATTTATTTCAAACGGTCTCCATTCTCTTTCTCTCATTTCTTGCTTTAAAAAATGAAAATATTACTAAGATTGGATTGCCCTTTGATGCGACTCTCTTGCATAAAAGCTTTTTCACCTGTGCGATATATGAAATAGATGTAAAATTCAGACTGAATTTGATGTGAATCAAAATTTATTTGGTAAGCAAAATAAAACTATTTACAATACCTCATAAAATTTTGGGTGGCTATTGTATTGCTGTATATTGTCTTATATCCAGAAAACATAAACATTATCTACATGTAGTAAGCAGAAATGTTTAAAGTGGTGCTAAATTTTGAGGAAGATGGAATAACGACTCGATCATAAATTCACAATAGACATTATATCTGCATAAGAAACTGGAGTACATTTCATGTATAACAGTGGTACAACTATATATGTTGCACAAGCTCCATCTAGCGTAAAAAAACTGCTGCCCCCCCCCCTTATATACACTTGCACGCCCCGCCCCGCTATTAGATTTGATAAAATTCCTTTTTAGGGGGTGTTCGTCAGACAATTTGACTTGTGCCCCTCCCCTGCAAATCATCCCGTAGACACCACGGATTTCATATTGTGTTTTGTAAATATATTTCATCAATACATATATTTTTACTATATAAAATATCGTATTAATAACTATAGTTTTGTTTCAATCCAATTCAATACATCATTGCATTTAAAGAATGACATACATAATTGTACATGGAATATTACATTGTTACACGAAAATAATAGAATACATGTATATACATTGGTACAAAAATATCAAATTTGCTTGGTGGGCAGCAGCCAGAAAGGGAGTGACCTTCATAAGTGGCCGACCTAAAGAAGATATAATTAACAGTTAAATACATGTACCACATTTCAATCACATGACAAAACACAACATTCCTACAACAAACATCACAGTGCATGACATATGACAGATCAATGAAATGGAAGAAAAGTTCTAATAAAGATTAATATTTTGCAAGAGTAACTTTAAGTTTCTTTTTTTAATTACTTTTATGTTAGTTTTGTTATTCAGTTTGAAATCTTTTTTAATTTTTATTATCTTGGTTTGAAGCTGAGTTGATAAACTCTCTGAAATATCTTTCTTTAACAGACTTCTGCGTTTGTTGTTGATAGAATAGCAAAACGTTTCGAAAAATCGAAGTTATTTTCCCTCATACAGAGACTTCTCCTCCTCCTCCTTGCACAGCCGAAATGAAACACCAGGCCAGCTTTTCACGAAAACGTCATTAAAACAAGTTCACCGAAATCCCGTTGAAATGCGTGTATTATAGTATTATATATTAAAACGCGTTTCGAGGAGATGTCGGTAAAATTGCACCTATGACGGTCTCGTGAAACGATACCCAGACCAACAAGAGACCGAACAGGAAATGGCATTAATAGACAGAGCGGAAAAGAAATGGTCGATTTTGAAAGGTATGTGGGGTTGTTTTGGAGTCGGTTCGGCGGTGTGAATGCAGTATCATGGTCTCATATGGGGGTGAAATAATGAATAGACAACATTGAAACATAGGTCCTCCGTGAAGGGCCACTCTTTGTAAGGAAAGGGAGGAACTGGAGTTTATTATTGACAATAAAAACAAAATCAACCGCCAGTTTCCCATGTCCACTGCTTAATGTTAACATACAACAGTCAACATTGCATAATTATCGTTGTGTATAGCGATTTCAGTTCCCCAAATTCAGATGCTTAAGGTTAAGCTTCAAATATATGTACATGTATAACGTCATGATCGTTATATGCTCAACTTATATTTCAAATTCTGGTAGATGAAGTATGAGCAATGGCACACGAAGAAAGGTAAACAAGGTCAAAGAAATACATAATATGAAAAAGGCGAAGACTAATACACTGTACAAAGTTATTGATAGTTATGAAATTAAAAGCATTCTCGGAGGATACTAATGCACATGAAAAGGGCCAAATTCACCTAGTTCAAAATATAACTGATGCCCGTTTTTACTTTGAAACATGTCCGGTCACACATATCGCACCCCCCCCCCCTCTTATACAGGCCTGTAGACAGAGATATCATACAGTGCAGGTAAGGAGGAGTCTCCCATTATTTTCAGTGGAATATATAGAGTCTATCAGGAGTGCAAAAAGCGATCTCTCCTGATCGGTACTGCTGGAGATAGTACCAGGACCTCTCAGGCTTCTCAATCTTGTAATCAATAACGATGTTCTGGACATGCTTCAGTTCGTTTGTGTACTCATCAATGCTCAATGAGCCTTCACGTTGTTTCAACGCGGCTATCAGAATTGTATTCCATTGAGACACCGCAACGAATGGGAAATAACCTAAGCCCGTTAATTCATATTTTACAACACCTTGTTTGTCAATCAATCGTATTGTATCAAAATATGCGATGATCAGGTGATCATTATAACTAGTAATCTGCTCAGGTTCATACCCATCACATGGTATCTCCCTGATCGCCTTACCACCTGCTGGTGAGAATACCTGGATCTTCTTGGCTTTCCTGTAGCTAACATAGATCTGATCATCACTGTCTACAGTGAGGTCAGGAAATCCACCTTCATCGTGACTCAGAGTCTCAAACATTACATTCAACTTTGTGTACTCTAGTGTGTACAGTGTGATATTATTTGAGCAATCAAGTACAACATACCGACCATCAAAGAGGAACCCTACACCATGAACCATAACATCCTTGAAAACATTCTGCTGGTGCTGACCGTCAGCAGAGAAGATCTCCACACCAACTCCATTACATCCCACTGCCATTCTACCGTCTGGTGTACCAACCATGGCACTCATGCTATCCTTAGTAGGCAAAGCGATCTTCTTTTCAACTGCATTTACGATCTTACCAAGACCTAGCTCGTCCATTCCAACGCTTCTCTTAAAACTAACACTTTTTCCTTTCTTGCTCGATTGCATCGCCTGCTTGTAGCCAGGATCTTCTTTTTTCAAAGCCTCTTGTAAGTATTGACATAGAGTGTCGTGTGCAGCCAAGGCATCCATATCTGACGGTATCTTTGTCTTATTGGTTACCCCGTCAGCTATGGTGGTCAAGTGAGTGATGTGCTCTACAGCCGATTTCTTCATTTCGTCCAGTTCCTTCTCTACTCCATCGGTCCTACCCTTGACTTCACCAATAAGGATTTCTTTCTTCTTTGTCAACTGCCGGACTGATTCTTCATATGCTTTGTTGATATCATCTGTACACTTGTTCTGAACATTGCTGACACGCTCCTTCTGTCCATCGATGAAATCAACGTATTTCTGAAAGCAAGAGCGTTTCTTGTGCGCCTTGGATTTGAGGTCCTCGATACTCTCCATATGACTGCTTTCATAAACAGATGCCTCGACGACCCGATGTCCTTCGTTTGTATGCTCCATGACAACACACTTGAAGCAGGCAAATCTCCTGCAGTCGGAACAGAACCACTCCTCATCCTCTTTTGGGTGTTTCCTGCATTTGCGGTATCTACGTACTGACACCTTCCCTGATACGATCTCACTCATAGCTGAAACCTCATGACTGATGAAGTCTGGCCACTGAGAGTGTTTGTTGTGGCAAGTGCTACAGAAATACTTGCCACAGTCTTGACAGTAGACAACAGCTTGGGGCTTGTCCTCGGATTTACAATTCGTGCAAAACTGATATTGATTCTTCATGTCCTCTATGAGAGACTTCAAAGCTAGACTTGCCGGTAATTTGCTGACTTCTTGGTTTGGGACCTGGGTTTCAGCTCTGCAGACAGGGCATCGGAGCATCTGGTCGTCACTATGGCATTCCAAGAGGTTGTCTAGACAGGCCTTGCAGTAGGTGTGAGCACAAGACAGGATCTTGGGATCGGTGAAGGTATTTAGACATATAGGACACTCCAGACTCTGAGCAATAACATTCTTTAATGCATCAGCCATGATTGGAATTCTAGAGGAATACGAGATAAAAGGAAAGGAAAAATCATAACGATGAGCTATTGAGCTTTGATTTATCTGATCGTATTGAAGAGGAGTGTTTAGTATTTTCTCACGCCTTTTCCCTACAGAATAAAACACGTACAAAATATGATATTCCGTTATATCTTGATAAAAATGATTCATGATATTCATCAACTGAATGTAGTAATGACAAATGAATTTAAAAACAAACTGTTTCCTTTGTTGCTCTTTAGTCAATGCCCATTATAGTGGGGGATAATAATGATGATGATGATAATGATAATAATAATGATAATATTAATGATAATGATAATAATTATATCAACGAAAATAACAATAATCATCATAATAATAATGATGCCTTGTTTACCCAGTCCTCATCAATAGACATATTGTTAATGTCAGAGGTAAAAATGTCAGAGGTAAAAATGTCAATGCCAGCAAAGACTGTTATGACAAGAAAACATTAATACGGATGCTTTGTCTCCCTCATCAATACTTTATTACAAAAGTTTAACAAACAATATCAAAGCTTCGCTTTAAGAATGTCAGATAGTAGGCCTACAAGTGGTTAACGTTGAGACATATCTACCTAGGTATTTTGTCATGTACTTTCGACCATAACACTGGGTAACTTTATAAACAAAAAAAATCATGTTTGTGATTAAGAAACGTGGGAGAAATACAGTTTAAGTCCCTTAATTTCAACTGTTTTTTTCTGCCAAATTCATGATGCATTTTGATTAATGTGTAGACTTGTACGAATATGCTCCTGCAGGAAACTGTCATATACAGTGTATGCCAGCTCACCTTTTATAAATCCTGCACCAAATATCCTTCAAACAATATTATCATATATACAAGCAGTATCATGATGCTATAAATGTGTACAGTAAATGTTTCTGATATGTTGCTCATGAATAAATATTTGTCAATTTCAGAGTTTGATCTCTACAGCCGGTGGCGTATCTGGGGTACTCCGTCAGGGGGCGGCAAGCGACCGAAACAAAACAAAAATGCGATGCAAATTTTCACTTCTGGCGAGCGAGCGAGCAAAAAATATATTTAAGTAATGTTTGGTATATAAACTGGTATTGTTGCAAGTCGGGGTGGGCACATTCATTTGTTAGCGACGTTAATTTCATTTTTGCAAGCGAGCGTAGCGAGCAAGAAATAAATCACTTCTTTTTTAATAATCGCCACTTAAACTTGGTTCAATTGTCCCATACCGGGTGCGGGAACAATATTGTGTTTAGGGTGATTTTACACCCATTTTAGCTAGCGAGCGAAAATACACCTTTCTCTCAATGAATTGCTATATAAAATTTGTTTCATTGTTGCAGGTCGGGGGCGGGCACAATCGTGTTTAAGGCAATGTCAATCCCATTTTGGCGGGCAGGCAACCCCCTACATTTCTCTTTTTAATGATATTGTAGCAGGTCAGTGGTGGGCACATAATTCCACGAGCTAGCTAGTGAGCGTAGCGAGCGAGCGAAAAAACACTTCTCTTTTATTGAGAACATGGTACATAAACTTGGTTTCATTGTTCCATGACAGGGACGTGATTATTAAAAGCGATGTTATTTCTATTTTGGCGAGCGAGCGTAGCGAGCGAGCAAAATTTTTGTAATGATAATTTGTTCATAAATTTTTTTTTTGTTGCAGGTCAGGGCTTACACAATTATGTCTAAGGTGATGTTAATTCCATTTTGGCGAGCGAGCACACCAAAACTTCTTTGAATACATTTGGTACATAATTATTAACTGGTTGTTGCAGGTTGGGGCGGGCACGTTAGCGATGTTAATTTCATTTTGGCGAGCGTAGCGAGCAAGAAACAAAATCGCTTCTTGTTTTAATAATTGCCAATTAAACTTGGTTCAATTGTCCTCAATGAATTGGTGCAGGTCGGGGGTGGGTACAATCAAGTTTAAGCCAATGTCAATCCCATTTTGGCGGGCAGGCAAAAAAAAACCCACATCTCTCTTTTTAATGATATTGTAGCAGGTCAGTGGCGGGCACATTTGTTAGTAAAGCATAATTCCACTTCGGCGAGCGAGCGAAA
The DNA here is from genome assembly GCA_037976565.1 of Mesocentrotus franciscanus. Lineage (NCBI taxonomy): Eukaryota > Metazoa > Echinodermata > Echinoidea > Camarodonta > Strongylocentrotidae > Mesocentrotus > Mesocentrotus franciscanus. The sequence continues at coordinate 3,576,113 of CP137672.1, forward strand.
AAAATCACTTCTCTTTTACTTTTAGTGAGAACATGGTACATAAACTTGGTTTCATTGTTCCATGTTGGGGCGGCACAAGCGTGATTTATAGTAAAAGCGATGTTACTTCATTTTGGCGAGCA
>CP137672.1:3576734-3712324 GCA_037976565.1 Mesocentrotus franciscanus
TATTTTGGCGAGCGAGCGTAAATTTTTTTTAATGATGATTGGTACGTAATTTTCAGGTTTTTTGTTGCAGGTCGGGGCTTACACAATCATGTTTAAGGTGATGTTAATTCCATTTTGGCGAGGGAGCGTAGCTAGCGAGCAAACCAAATATTCTTTGAAATAACGTTTGGTACATAATTATTAACTGGTAATTTGTTGTAGGTTTGTTGGCGATGTTAATTGTAAAGACAGCGTAGCAAGAGAGGGTAAAAAAAAATCAATTTTCTTTTAATGTTGATTAGTACATGAACTTGGTTTATTGTTGCAGGTCAGGGCGGGCAAAATCATAAAGGCGATGTTAATTCCATTATGGCGAGCAAGCTCGAACCAAGCTGTAAAATACACTATTCTTTCAATAATAATAATTGGTAAGTAAACTTAAGTTTTTTGTTGCAGGTTGGAGTGGACACGATCATGTTTTAAGATGATGTTAATTCCATTCGGCTAGCGAGCGTAAAATATAATTGTCTTATGATGATTGGAACATAGATTAACATCTACCCTAGCAGGTCGGGGCCTTATTATTCTTTTTTACTGATTTGCTGCAAGTTGGGGCAAGCACAATCGCGCTTAAGGCGATGTTAATTACATATTTGGGAGTGAGCGTATAGCGAGCGAGCAAAAATACTCTTTTCTTTCAATGATAATTGGTATATAAACATAGATCTTTATGTTGCAGGTCGGGGTGACACAAATCAACTCATATATCAATCACTAAAATCAATCAATTCATCAATTCTGGCGAGCGAGGAAACAATATCTCTTAAAATATAGTTTGGTACTTATTTACTGGGATTATTGTTGCAGGCAAGGGGGCGCACATATTTTGTTAGAAATGTCAATTCCATTTTGGCGAGCGAGCATAGCGAGCAAGCAAAAAACAATTCTCTTTTAATAGAAATTAATACATAAACTTGTTTTTATTGGTGCAGGTCAGGATGGGCGCAATTGCGTTTAACGCGATATCAATTCCTTTTTGGCGAGAGGGCGAAAAAACACTTCCATTTTTAATGATATTGTTGCAGGTCAAGGGTGGGCACAATTGTTTTCAAAGCAATGTCTATTCCATTTATTCGCGAGCGAGCGTAGCGAGCGGAAAAGAATTAGTCTCTTTTAGTAACATTTGGTTCATAAATTGGGTGTTATTGTTGCCATCGTTGAAGGTCGGGGACCGTCGGGGCAGGCACAATTGTATTCTAGGCAATGCTAATCCTTTTCTTTTTCAGGGGGACGAGCAAGTGAAAACAATTAATACAAAATAGGCTAGCAAGCAGCTCGCGCCAGCGAATAGTTTCGAATTTGTAATATCACTTATATTTTCCTATTTTCATTTGTCTTTTCAGGGCCGTATGCGGAATATTTTTCTGGTGGGGGAGGGGGAAAGATGCGTAAAAAGTTTTCGAAGAAACTCAAAAGCGAAAGGAGTGATGAGGGAGTTCGAGCGACCGAACTGGTCATGAGGGTACTTTTGCATTTCAAAAAGTAGAATTGAAGGATTTGGTATAGGCCTACACTACTTGTGAGCTTTGTTAAACATTTTCAGAAAAAAACTGTACGTTTTCAAAATATCTGGGATCAACTGCCCCCGGTGCGTACGGCCATGTTTTTTTTTCCCCATTTTTTTCTTTCCTTTTCTTTTCCCTTTTTCTTCCCTTTCTCTTCTCCTTCCTTTTTCTTCTTCTTCCTTTTTTCTTTCCTTTTCCTTTTTCTTTTTTTCTTTCTTTCTTTCTTTTCTTGTTTTTCTTTCCCCTTTCTTTTTTTTCTTTCCTTTCCTTTCTTTTCTTTTCTTTCCCCTTTTTTTCTCTTTCCCTTTTCCCCTCTTTTTTTTTCCCTGGAGCCCGTCAGGGGGCACTCTGCCCCCTGCCCCTCAGGTACGCCAGTGCTCACAGCAAATAATTATAGAACGATGTAGCTTAAACAGAACCTCTGCAAAGCTAGCGCGCGCTTATCTGGAATGTGATGGTGCGGTTAGCATTTGATGTAACATTGGCGGCTTTCTGCTTTGTATCGAGTATCAAAGCTGCTTATTGATGTTCTCCCAGACTATTTATACCGCAATAATGATCAACGTTCAACTCCTTTAAAAGCGCGCTTCTCTGGAATGTGATGGTGCGGTTAGCATTATACGTAACATGGGCGGTTTCTGCTTTGTATCAAAGTATCAAAGTATTCAGTGAAATTGTTGGAAATATGCATTTGTAGGAAATTACATTTTATAGTAGTCATTGCCACGCTGTTAAAATGTCCATCAATCTTCAGAAGGGACAGTGAATTGGTGGGGGGCGGAGGACTCACAGCGTGATATCTCATCCTTTTTTTGGGGCTGTGATGACTTTTCTTTTCATTTAATGATTACACCATCGAGCCACAACGCGGCCTATAATTCATGGCCAAACTACTCGATTTTAGACATTCTTTTTTCCAGAAGTTTGCTCAGTGTACCAGTATCACTTGCTTAGACAAAGACATATGAGGGGGAGGCAGTCGGGTCACTATGCCCCCAAAAGAAGGATACACCCCCGTCTCCCCTCGGCAATAATCGGGAAGAAAGGTAAATAAAAGTTAAAGAAACAAGAAAATAAAGCAGCGCTGAAATTAATGACCGCAGAGAATCCTTAGTTATATCTTTTCGATAAGCCTAATATACAACCATTACCAATATTTAACCTGTAACATTTTTACCTCTGACATTTTTACCTCTGACATTTTTACCTCTGACATTTTTACCTCTGACATTTTTTCCTCTGACATTTTTACCTCTGACATTTTTACCTCTGACATTTTTTCCTCTGACATTTTTACACCGAGCCGTTTTCCCGAGGGCCCTGCCATCATATTACTACCCCGGCTTTAGCCAACCTACCATGATATTTGCTCATTATATTGCTCTAGGTTTGGCAGAATCATTAGCTGAAATGTTAGCTATGTTAAGAATCGCATTATAACCTGAAATATTTCCCATGTGTATTCATATCTACATAATAACGGATATATAACGGAATATCATATCTTCTTCAATCACTTGTCAACAGTCTGAAAAAGTTGAGAGAGTTCAGAGGCGTGTGACCAAGATCATTCTCGGTTTCACCCTCTCACCTATGATGAAAGGCTAAAGAGTCTTACCCTCCCTTCGAGCACGAAGAATTGATCTTGATAACATATTTGCCCACTCGCTACTGACGTCCCGACACAGAGACTTATGCCTGGATTACATTTGCCCCGGGCGCCGTACGATGAATTAGTCTACGATTTTTCGTGCGATTTTAGGGGCATCGTAGGAGGCTACGGGCTACGATGTTTGTGTTTACATTATCTACGAGCATCGGGCCATTTCTTGTTATGGCCCTTGCGGGCAGGCCGGGGCAAATCCGTACAGAGGCTGCTCGGAGATTGTACGGAAAGCGTGCAATTTTAATGCAGTAGCCGTGCAGTCTCCGCAGTCTCCGCAGTCTCCGCAGTCTCCGCAGCCTGCGCACGGAAATCGTACGGAGCCCGTTCAGCTTCCGTGCAAAGGTTGCGCGGAGAATGCGCGGTGACCGTGCAGCCGCCGTGCCGTTTTGAAGCGTTTTTTGGCCTCCATGTTCACCGAAAAATCGTGCGTTTGCTACACGATCAGCGTGAGTCCTCCGCGAGATGTCCGTGCGGGGATTGTGCAATGACACCTTCGACATGTCTACGGGCTACGGGCTTACGATTTTTCAAATTTGTATAACTTTCCGCGAAACAAAATTGTAGAGGCCGCGGAGCCCGCGGGTGAATCCGTACGAAAATCTCACGGCCGCCTCCTGCCTCTGTACGGAGGCCGCACGGAATAGGGAATACGGGTAGGATACGGGCTCCTTAGACTAATCGCAGGCCAAATGTAATCCAGGCATTACTTCCACCATCTAAAGATTCCTTGCCCAATTTTCGCCCCCTCCGTAATAATCAAGGTTTGGTCATTCCTAGGTGCAGGACTAGCCGGTATAACAATTATGCTGTTCCTTCTCTTGTTCGTACAATTAATAATCCTTGATTCTCTCTCTCTCTCTCTCTCTCCCTTCTCTCTCTCTTCCTCTCTCTCTCTCTCTCCCTCTTTGCATTACTCCTCAGAGTCATTCTAATTGACACAAGTCATTCAAAATTTGGTATACCTTATATTTTAATAATGCCATTGTATAACTGCTTTTTAAAGTCGATTCTAGTTTGTAAATATATATTTCTGTGTGGTAAGTTGGTAACCCCTTCAACTCAAACGTAATTATGTTAATTCAGGTTGTAAGGCTTTTATCGTTGCCTATTTTCAAAATATAATTTTCCCCTATATTTTCGATTGTTTGGTTACTCAACATTATTATTGTATGTTTATCTGTTACCAGCAGTTTAGTAATTCGACGATCTTGACCATTTCTTTCTCTTAGTTTATTTTGGTATTGTATTGATTGAAATTTGTCATCTTTATTGCCATCTTGTACTTGTTATACCTGTCTGTTTGGCTCACTATTGTATATTTACTGTTTGTATAAGATTATTGTATTACTTGTAAACATGATCAGTTTTGGTCCTTGGACCTATAAATCATGTATATTTAAATGTCTTTTTAAACCGAAACAAAAATATAAAAAATAACATGTACGAATAATAATTTATGACAACTTTGTAATTCAAATCACAATAACCTACCAAAATCGTCACATTTCCCCCGGGACAAACAGACTCTGAGAAGTTATACTTATTAAACAATATCAATATGATCACACGTCTTCTAATGCGACAACCGTTACTTCCGGGTAGACCGGGGTCACGATCAAGGACATTCAAATCTTATGGTCTGGTTTCACAGCTCTGTTTTGTTTAGTTTTATTTTTTTAGCCTGTGTATTCATTGTTTACTAAACTGATATCATTTCCTAAACACCGGTTATTCTCATTTTGGTCTTAGCCCAATCGCTCTCCATTAATCACCTCAAAGTCATTGATACCACTGCATTCTACACCATGTAGCGAAGAGTTCAGTGATGAAGACCCAGGCTATAATCTATCTATTTCAGTCTAAGGAAAATGATGATTTTATAAACCAGATACAAACAATGCCTCAACATTGTCTGAAAGTCTGCCTAATGTAGTCTATATACGTCAATGTAAAACAGAAGTATTGAAAAATGTTACCAAATTTCTCTTGGAAATGACACTGACATTTTTTAGTTCACTCACCTCTTTTCCGTAACTATCGGCCTACGTATTATATGAAATCAGTAAACATGTATACTCTTTACCTTTACGATGTAGTGGTGCACTGATAATAAGTAGTACTCTATACATGTATACATGTGCTTAGTTGATTAATCTATTTTCAGGTATTGGGAATTCCCACCAACCTTTGACAGACAACCTGGTTGAAGGTTTATTCGTCCTAAGAGTGATCGCCTGAAAAAAACTCGACCTCATTTTGTCAAACGTCTGTAGAGCAAATATAAGCCCGTGTCGAAATTGAATTCTATTTCTGTTACCCCCCCCCCCTACACATTACAAAAAAAAAACACTCTCAAGTTAGAGTCAACTTACTTTTGCCAAATTCTCGTGGAACGGCCCTCCTTCGAGATTTCAGTTGGATTGTTGAAGATGGCGACAGTGTCGGATACCTGAGGCTTATTTTGAACCTACTTGTAGTTTATTGGTTACCAGGTAACAAATAACAATGGACTGAGCATTGTACCAAAATATATTTTCGGAATCCCTGAATGGAATGAGTATTATCATCACTAGGTCAATGGACTGTCAATTACTGTAAGAAATAACTTGGAACCCTATAATAAGACTAAAGGCTTGTTCAGATATTGCCCGGTATATAGTTCGTATAGGAATAAGAATTTAGCGGCCCCGTATAGTGTATTTTTATATTTACACACAAGCGAAGGGAATTTTACGATTAATTCCAATGAAACCGCTCGCGAAGAGTAAGCAATAGGGGTGAGGTCTACATGTCATATGGATGAGATTTGCCTTTCTTCCTCAGAAAATTGTGTTAAAAAAAGAAATCATTACGACTAAAAAATTGCTATCAATAGCACGTAATTTCTGCTATACAATGGTGATGTTACTAGGTGTATACCATTGCACCAATGTTATTTTATGTTACTGCGAAGATTGATAAGATTCCAGGTACTAAATTTACATCAAGGAGAAAGGTTGCTCTACATTTTCTTTGAACACTTGAATTTTTATGGAACATGTTTGTATTTTTAATCTTAAAATATTAATAATATTCTATACATCAAGACTTCTGAATTCTACATCATGTAGCGAAGAGCTCAGTGATCTACAGGTATAGTATACCTAGTCTATCTATTTCAGTCTAAGGAAAATGATGATTGTATAAACTATATACGAAACAATGCCTCAAAAGTGTCTGGAAGTCTGCCTTGTATAGTCTATATATAATTTGTCAAGCGTCTGTAGAGCAAATATATGCCCGTGTCAAACTTGGATGCGATTTCTGTTACCCCCACATTAAAAAAAACACTCTCAAGTCGTAGGCTTAGGAACCGGCCCCCCTCTAATTTTGGGTGGTGGCTAAAGTATCTGTGAGCCCCCTCCCCCAATGATTAATAAAGTAAAGTGAAGAGAAGAGAAGAGAAGAAGCGTTTTCAGCAAGAAAATTTCATATTGGTGTCAACGATAGAGCAGACCATAATAGATGCAGCTAATGGCAGGAATGTTGTTATCCCAGATGAATTGAAGGAAGTGTACGCTCAAGATATAGACTTCCCAGCATAGAAAGCCTCCAGGATGTGTGTGCAAGTGAGACCAAACCTATCAAAACTATTTTAACGAGAAATCAGTCTACAAGAGATCATACCAATAAGTACACAACCTTTTCCAAATTAACCTCACAATCCCGGTAACAACTTCGTCACCTCAGAAGCACCATGACTCAAAAGAAGCTGAACCAAAGCTTAGTTCTACACATCTATAAGGCCCGTATACAGATGCACTGAACTTGGAAACCATGGCCCGGGACTTTGTAGCTAGAAACACAAGAAGACAAACTTTTTGGATCATTTGAAATGTCTATAGCACCTCAAAGTATGGCTTGCGGAATGCACAAATATTTTGTGAGGCATGTCGATAGTCTTCACTACAACTCAGGGCCGCGGAACTGCGGGGCTCTGGGGCTTGAGCCCCCCCCATACTTTTTGAAAAAGTATGTTTAAGAGTAATAGAAAGAAAGAAAGAATAGTAAACTGCCAGTCTCACAAATAAGGTATAAAAAATAGGGTCATCTGACCGTCATTAAATGCCTAAAACCCAACGCCACTTTAGGCTCCACTCGCGTCGCTCGCTACGCTCTACCTGATCGTAAATACTTTAGCCCCCCTCCCACTTTGTACTTGTTTCATTACTAATACTATTATAAATGTCTGCAAAACTCAAACCATCAACATACGTCCAGCATTTACTCCCTGAATCAAGTGGTGCATCATTAAGTAAAATTTAAAACCCGATTGGGCCAAGTTTAGTACCCTGATGAACACAACCATGCAATTCTGAATTATATGAGAGAACATTAACATACCTGCTGTTTATAAGTATCGGCTTGCATGGTGATATAGTTATACAGAAGCCTCCCCATCTCTCACATGGTGCAACTGTAGTCCATAAGCCTACTTATATAATTATACCTGACACACTGTTGCCAGTTGCGGAAAAAAGTCTAAAATCTATGGAAAGATGGACCTACGAACTCCAATGTTAATGATCCACCCAATAAGGAGGGTGTGATCAACAAGATCAAATGCCATCATATGTGTTCATATACTGCAATGTATTTCATTGGTACATGGTTATCATAACTTTAATAACATTTTGTTGAAAATCAATCAATTTTGTTGTGATTTTTTTTTGGAGTCATTTTATGCTGTGCAGACAAATTTCACAAGTTTCAAACTAGATTGTATGCATGTGAAGGGCTGAACCGCTTATTATGATGAGAATTTTCTTTGTGTAAATTTTAGTTCAGATATCAAATGTGCTATTGAAGTTATTGAACAAGATTCGAATTCTGAGTCAAAATTAGGACAGCTTCCGCGCTTCGTGGGGGGGATACCCTTTTCCCGCACCCTCCCAAATCCTAAAAATCTTCATAAGCCTATGCAAGTTAGAGTCAAATTAATTTTGCCAAATTCTCGTAGAACGATCCTCCTTCGAGATTACAGTTGAAATTAAGGCGATATGGAATCTCTTATCATCTGACTAAATATCATGCTCATTTTGTGAGACATCGATATAGCATCACCTTCATAAGAGAAGGTCGAATTGCTCATCAAAATGATCGTAATTATTCAGACTGATAAAAATCAAATTTCTGTAATAATATATAGGACAACAATACATGTACTTGAATCCTGGAGAATGAATCTTGATTCTGGAAAGGAATAGACGATTAGAGTATGCTTATGTACGATTAATCTCTAGATTATTCGCGACGACAAACAAAGGATTACATTTTTGCTATACAGGCAAGTATTAAACAACAATGATCTTCTATCGAGAATGCTTAATGTACAGGTAATTACTTTAATTCACGGCCTAGCTAAATAGAAGCTTTTTAGCGAAAAGCAAGTTTTACCGTTATTAAACAAATACATTACAAAAACAAGAGAAAGACAATTTAGGCCAATACTCAAGATCAAGGATCAAATTGCATCGAGCGATGATTATCCATGATGCAAATTATTCTTAGGCGTGATCTTTGAAACCTGGTGAAAGTTTTCTTCTCAGGATTGCTTCTGAGGCTCTCGTGAAAGTCAAGCAGGAGGATAGGAGGAACGAGTGAAGATGAATGTATCTACAGGATCAAGCTTCTCCATGTTGGCAACTCCATTGAAAGGTTAGTTAATTTTAATCTCGCTTCTCTCTTCATTCCTCCTTTCTTTTCCTTATCCTATCTATTTTCTTTCTCACTCTATTTCGTGTTCTGATATACATGTATTTCATTTAAACATTTAATTTCAATTGTTTGATCTTGATGCTTGTATCCTGAAGTTTCTCGCTTTCCGCAAGCCCGGGGCGAACAGCTTGCAAAACTTCGGTGATGACGAAACCTCGCCGTTGTCGGCTTCGACACACTCGACGTGAACGGTGCTGCATGTCCTGGATTTTCAAATCTATAGTTTGTTGATGAGGTCCATACCGAAGAGTTTTGACCTTTACGTACGGCGAACAATGTAGCATCGGCTTGTCGAGTGCCTACTTTGACGGACGTATGCAGTACACCAAGTTCTGGGATGTCAGCTTTAGAGTAGTCGGATAACTTTACTCTAGTTGGATGAATGGCTTCTTTGACGAAATGCCTCTCGAAGACGGTCTGTGGAATGATGGACACACTCGATCCGGATCGACGGTCATGTCTATGTTCACTCTTCAGACGAGCTGAACTCTGCATTTGTCTGAACTTGTATGCTTTCAGTTCACTGTCAAGACTTTATTTTCAACGTCTTGAACTTCCCAGACCTCACTACTGCGACAAACTTTGGACCAGTGTCCAATTTTTCCACATTTATGATATTTTGTACGTTTTGATCTGCAATTGTCATCAAATGTGACGTGATTCTTACTTCCACATTTTCTGCAACCATCCTGTGTTCGCTGTTCTATTTTGTTCCTTTGCTGTTTTTCCTCCACTCTACTTTCCTTCGTTTTACTTCTGTACGATTCGTGTACATTCTCGCTGTCACCTTTACGTCCTTGAGCGATTACTTTGGAGTTTCGCTGTGCATCTTCAATGCATCTACTGCAGTCAAGTACTTTCTGTAGATTTAAGTCCGATTCTAACTTGGGAGTATTCAATTTCAACAAGGAGGAGAAAGTTGTGTTTAGACATTGTACAACATTTTCTGCAACCATCCTGTGTTCGCTGTTCTATTTTGTTCCTTTGCTGTTTTTCCTCCACTCTACTTTCCTTCGTTTTACTTCTGTACGATTCGTGTACATTCTCGCTGTCACCTTTACGTCCTTGAGCGATTACTTTGGAGTTTCGCTGTGCATCTTCAATGCATCTACTGCAGTCAAGTACTTTCTGTAGATTTAAGTCCGATTCTAACTTGGGAGTATTCAATTTCAACAAGGAGGAGAAAGTTGTGTTTAGACATTGTACAACCTTACTCTCATTTAATGCAATGCTAATTAAGTCAAGTCCCTGATCAAGTCTGGTTGCTATGCCTGCTCTTATGTTCAGATGCCATTGCTAATGTGTTTGCCCATAGCCCTAGTGCCACTACCACACGTTCACATTCATTGATACGCTGTTGATTTGGTTGAGTTTATATATGTATACACTGTGAATTGAATCAGAGTCTTGATTACTGAACCTTCACAGCAACCACACCCTTTTCTTCTGTGTCGCTATTTGAGTTGTGTTTCATTTACAACCTATACGATATAACAAAGATGATTCATGATTGATCGAAGAAGCCGATTAAATTTTAATGAATTTCTATGGCATGCATGAGCCAGGAAAGTTGAGACATTGTTACCTGATTTTCACCTTATTCACAATATTCAGAATTTTAAACTAACAATGTTTAATGCTATGTTCTACTGCAAGCTACCGAGCTCTATATTACATAATACTACAATATTAGCGAGAAATGGACAGCCTGCAGATTCATCAGGAGATCGCACATATCAGTTATCAACACCCCACCCGACCAGAGGCCATGCTGCCGGAAGTTTAAGGAGACACGTACCGTGAACACCGCTGAACACTGTCTTGAACGTGCAGCTTGTTGTATATTCAACTATATGGTATTTTACCGTTGAGGGCACTATCATGAGTCAACGTACTGTGTACAATGTCGTCACGCATACACCCTGGAATAAAGTAACAATACACATGGTACTTTCTGGTGTTATTTCGGTTATTTGAGTTCTTAATGCTGGAGGCCATAATGTTACATTTAGTGATAATGTTCAGTTCTTAGGGTTAACTATGGATGAGCATTTATCTTGGAAAAATCATTTATATGCTGTATGCAAAAAGTTGTCCCGAAGTGTAGGTGTCATTTATAGATTAAAATTTATTTTACTCGAAAGAGTGCTGAAACATTATATAATAGTCTTATTCTTCCTTATTTGACATATTGTAATGTCGTTTGGGGAAACACTTTTAAGTCATATCTTGATAAGTTGAGAGTATTGTAGAAATAAGTTAACAAATAGAATTAAATATGTAAAATATAAGTATTTCAAACAAAGTTTCGTTGATTCTGAAGGTGATACCAAACAAACATGGAAAATTATAAATGGTCTTTTAGGCACAAAGTCTAAGAAAAATGAAATTCCAAGTACTTTACAATATAATAATGAAACAATTGATAATGATACAGATATATGTGAATCTTTTAACGAATACTTTATCAACACAGGTCCAAATTTGACATCAACACTTGATATTCCTACTGGCGATTTTAAACAGTATCTGAAGAAAAATGAATCTACTGCTTTTTTTACTCCAGTTACTCCAAGAGAAATAAAAAACATTGTAGATAAACTAAAGAGTAATAGATGTAGTGGTTTTGACAGTGTTGATGTTAAGATGGTTAAAGGAGTTATACATTTGATTTGTTATCCACTGTGTGCAATATTCAATTCTTCATTGGAAACTGGGATCGTACCAGATCAGCTGAAAATTGCTCAAATTATTCCTATATTTAAAAGTGGTACTAAAACTGAAATATCCAATTATAGACCTATATCACTTCTTCCAGTATTCTCTAAGATATTAGAAAGAGCTGTGTATAATCGTTTATATTCCTTTTTGAATCTACATAATATTTTGAATAATTCACAATTTGGTTTTCGAACAGGGCACTCCACATCCTCTGCCTTAGCTGATTTTACATGCCAAGTTTCTCAAGTTTTTGATAAATCGGAAATCATGATGGGATTGTTTTTAGATCTAAGCAAGGCCTTTGATATTCTTGATCATAATATTATACTTGCAAAATTATTCAACTACGAAATACGTGGTGTGTTATTAAATTGGTTTAAGAGTTATTTAACAAACATAAAACAATTTGTCAAAATTAGAGGTAATACTTCGTCTATACAATCAGTTGTATGTGGAGTGCCTCAAGGCTCTATTTTAGGCCCGCTTTTATTTATTCTTTCTATAAATGACATGTGCAATATATCGGACAAATTAAAATATATCTTATTTGCAGACGACACCAGTGTGTTTATGTCTCATAAAAATATTCAAACTTTACAACAGGAATTCGTTAATGAAATAAACAAGCTATTATATTGGCTTTCTTTGAATAAATTAATTTTGAATGTTAATAAAACTAACTACATGGTATTTACAAAACAAAAACAAATAGATTTTAATGAGGTTGATCTTCAGGTGAATAATCATGACTTTCAACGTATATCATTAAATAAATTCCTCGGAATAGAAATTGATTCTAAACTTACATGGAATGAACACACTGGTGCTGTCTGCAACAAGATCTCAAAAAATATTGGCATCTTAAACAAACTTAGATTTCTACCAAAATGTGCTTTAAGAATTTTATATAATACTTTAATTCTTACTCATTTATATTACTGTTCTGAAGTTTGGGCCATGACAAGCCAAACCAATCCGAACAGAATACTTAAAATGCAAAAGAAAGCCATCCGATTAATTTCAAATTCACACTACAGAGCTCATTCAAAACCTATATTTTATAAATTAAAGCTTCTCAATGTATTTGATATCTGTAAATATCATATTGCAGTCTTTATGTACTTGTGTCGAAATGAATCATTACCATGTGCACTTTTAAAGTATTTTAATTTGAATTCGAGTTTTCATAAATATGAAACTAGAAATGCTTCTAATTTTCACCTACCACAAATTAAAACAACTTTAATGAAAAAATCGATATATTTCGATGGTCCTAAAATTTGGAATTCCATTCCCCTAAATATAAAAAATTGCAAAAAGTCTTCAAACCTTTAAACGAAAATATAAAATGTATCTAATTGAATTGTACGTGCAATAACTCACCAGGCTCTTTACCCTCCCCTCCCCCTTTTTCTTTTTTATTCATGCTTCCAATAGTTCAACATTTAATTTGCATATTATTAATATTATATATGAGGGATGGACTCTAGCATAAGGACCATACTCCTTTTAGCTCACCCCTTCACTCTCATTATGTTATGTTGTTGTTTTCTTCTGGATGTATGATGTTTTACGTATGTTTATTCTGTATTTGTAAATGTGACTATAATTGTATATATTCTGTATTTTTAATGATGAGTGTAAATAAATGAACTTGAACTTGAACTTGAAGAAGGCAATAAGGCTTATTACTAATTATAATTATAGACATCCAAGTTCTCCATTGTTCCTTCGACTAAGAATGTTACCATTGAGCGGACTTGTGTCGTTCAATTGCGTATTATTTATGTTTAAACTTCAGTCTATGCCGCATGAATGTACGTTAACAGATTTATTCCGTCAGAACTCACAAATTCATAATTATAATACACGTCAAAGGCGTTTTATTCATCAGCCTTTTGCAAGAACAAATGTCACCTTGACCTCTTTCCATATCTCTTGCATTAAAGAATGGAACAGTTTGCCTGATGATATCAAAAATAGTACAACTCTTTTTAGGTTTAGAAGGTTATCTAAAATGTACCTACTTGAAAGACTGACATAATTTTTCTTTGTATCTTAATGATTTCTCATTCTCAATGCTTCTTGACCATTTAGGACCTAGTCATCAGTGTGTTTGGTGTGTTTGGTGTGTGTGTGTGTGTGCGCGCGCGCGTGCGCTCGTGTGTGTGAGTACCTGTGTGTTCTATACTCTGTAGCTTAGTATTTCCATCCCTTGTATATACGTTACATTCTTTTTATTCACCTTGCCATAATTTTAATGTATGTATTTTAATGACTATAGGGCCCCGCTCACAAGCTTAGCTTCTAAAGGGGTCCTAAAACCATTTATTTTATGAAGTAATCAAGTTAATTTATGTTAATTAATGTACTGTTATCAGTCTCTTTTTATGTAAAAGATTATATCATGTTTTGTGTGGTTTTGAATAAATGAACTTGAACTTGAGTCACCACCAAACACGACATCGAGTGGCGACAACTCCGGGCAGAACTCAGAACAACTCCGCAGGAGACAGCGGCTGACAAAACAGCCAGCATATCTAAAAGATTACAAACTCAATTGAACTAGTGAATATAAAGAATTACAAGGAACAACCGTTCTAGGATGTTTGTCAACTCAGACCACTTTCTAGCAAAGTTTATAAACATGTCATTTTCTCAAGTAAGATTCAAGTAAGTTCATCTGTGGAGTTGGTGTGTATATTAAGTTGTAAATATATGCTTGTAGAAGTTGCTTCAGTCATTTTATACCTCAGTGATAATTGGATCACTTGTTATATCCATAACATGTGACCTGTTTTTTTTAGGAATACACACAAATACATATATATACTTACAATACAAAGAACAGGTTTTGAAAGTTCATATAAGATTCTCAAACGTTTCAGTACGGAATGAGGGTAATCTACAGGGTCAATCCTCTACATACATTAATTCTATCCATGACTGCGTCATAGAGGACATTGTCATACACCGCAACCTTATGTCTGATCATCACTGTATCCGCTTTGTACTGAAGTGTCCCAAGCCAGTGATGTGCAAAGTAAAGTGGACTTTTCGGAACTTCAAAGAGATGGACGTTGAAGGCTTCAAGGAAGCACTGGTTGTCAGAGTCAACAACCCGCTTTCTATGACTGGAGATGTCAATTCACTTCTTGCTGCCTATGTCGACGAGTTTGCCCCGCAGAAATCATTTCTTCGCTCCACTAGGGTTCGTAATCCTTGGTTCAATGAGAAGATCCTTGTTGCACGCCGTGTCAGAAGACGGGCTGAACGGTAATGGATCAAAAGTTCTTCTGAGACAGATCACACAGCTGTTAAGCTAGCTAACAGGCATGTTAATGAGATCATTGTTAAGACCAAGCAAAATTACATAATGGAATTACTTTGTAAAGTTAGTACCGTTTGAAAACCAGTTAATAATCTGCTCCACAAGAATGTAAAACTTCTCCCTGTGTATGACAATCCTACTGATTTAGCAAACCGTTTTACTTCGTTCTTTTTCAATAAAATAAGTGATATTCACAACAATGTCACAGGCACACCTCCACGGAATGAGTTTGAAACTGTCAGCGTAGATAATATCAAACGCATTATAATCCATATGTCTAATGCTACTTCTATGTTAGATGCTCAACCGACTTGGCTTTTGAGAAAACTTATCAATTGTAATGTTCCTGCCTTGACTTGTATTGTAAAAAGTTCTTTAGCATCTGGTATCTTCCCAGAAGCTGCTCACGAGGCTGTAGTTGTACCTATCATCAAGAAACTCAACTTAGATAATGATACTTTACGTAACTACAGGCCTGTTTAAGTAATCTTTCACATATTGCCAAACTGATAGAAAAGTAGTAGCTATTCAACTCACAGACCACTTAAACGATAATAACTTATATGATCCAATGCAATCAGCATACAGGTCCAATTTCAGCACTGAAACAGCTCTTTTGAAGCTACAGAATGACGTTCTATCATTTTTTTTATCAACGGAGGTCAGTTTTCTTAGTATTATTAGACCTTAGTGCAGCTTTGATACGGTCGATCATGTTATATTACTGAATCGTTTTCATATATCAGGTGTAGCTCTTAGGTGGATGAAGTCACATCTAACTGGTTGGTCATCCAGGGTAAATATAGCTGGGGAACTATCTGACCCATGGGTAGCTGACTTTGGAGTTCCTCAAGGGTCAGTTCTCGGACCGATCCTTTTCAGTCTATATATCACCCCATATCTGACATTATTAATAAAGATGGTTTACAGTATATTTGTTATGCTGATGATATTCAGTTGTTTACTTCTTTTGATCCAAGCTCTTCGGAAAAACATTAACAAAACACTTCACCAAATCTCACAGTGTATTGCAGAGATGAGAACTTGGATGTCGTCCAACTATCTCCAATTGAATAATAACAAAACTGAATCCATGGCCTTTTGTTCTTCTGCTCGCCATCTGCAATACATATCAGATGTACGGCTTAAAGTAAACGATCAATTCATTCCCCTCTCCCCTAAAATTACAGATCTTGGTGTATGCATTGATACTATGTTCAAATTGACCTCTCATGTAAACCACGTAGTCCGTAATTGTAATTATCATCTCCGCAATTTATGGAGGATTCGTAGATTCATTGATTTAAACACATGTCACCATGCTGTCCGAGCTCTAATTCTTTCTAGGTTGGATTATTGCAATAGTCTTTATACTGTTTTATCTGTTAAAGATAGAAGGAAACTTGAAACTGTCCAGAATCGTGCCGCTAGATTAATCTTTGGCCTTGGGTCAAGAACTCATACTTCACCTTTACTTAAGGAGCTCCACTGGGTACCTCTTTACCAACGTGTTCTGTTTAAATTCTGTTTGTATGCTTTTAAATACTCAATCATTTGGCACCTGAATATCTTAATGACACCCTCCAAATATATACACCAATCTTCGTTCAGCAACCGACACATGTAAACTTATCATTCCCAAATCTAGACTCTCAGCAGCTGAAAAACGTTTTGTAGTAGCTGCATCAAAGACTTGGAACAGCATCCCTCTTTCCATAAGGGAAATTACCTGTCTTGTCACCTTCAAAAGATCCCTCAAAACTCACCTTTTCCCCCAATGATCTATGTGATATACTTCCTGTACTGTACATTTTTGTCCTCTTTTCATATATTTGTATTTGTAATCGCTATGGTACTTATTGTTTTTAGCGCTCCTAAATATTCGATATTATTATTATTATTATTATTATTACAGAATAACATACATACGTGTACATGGAATAATACATTGTTACACACAATAAGAGAATACATGTATATGCATTGGTACAAACATATCAAAATTGCTTGGTAGGTAGCAGACAGAAAGGAAGTGACCTTTATAAGTGGCCGACCTAAAGAAGATATGATTAATAGTTAAATGTATGTACCAAATTATAATGACATGACAAAACAAAACATTCTTACCACAAAAAAATACACATCACAGTGTGAAATATATTATACAATAGATCAATGAAGAAAAAAAAAGTTGAGATTAGATTGATATTTTGTAAGAATAACTTTAAGTTGTTTTTGTTTTAATTACTTGTTATGTTTGTTTTGGTATTCAGTTTGAAGTCTTGGTTTAAAGCCGAGTTGGTTAACCCTCTGAAATATCTTTCTTTAACAGATTTCTTCGGTTGCTGTTCATAAACTAGCAAACCGTGGCAGAAAATCGAAGTAATTATCCCACACACACACTCTCACTTCCTTGCACAGCCGAAACGAAACACCAGGCCAGCGTTTAAATAAACCGTCATTAGCACAAGCTCACCGAAATCCAGTTGAAATGCTGTATTATAATTAATACGCGTGTCAAGGAGATGTCGGTGAACTTGTACTTATTACGGTCTCATGAAACGATGCCCAGACCAACAAGAAACCGATCAAGAAATGACATTTTTACACAGAATGGAAAAGAAATGGTCGATTTGAAAAGGTTTGTGAGGTTGTTTTGGAGTCGGTTCGGCGGTGTGACTGCAATATCATGGTCTTATATGAGTTTGAGTTTGAGTTTGAAGTTTATTATCCAAACAAAAAGTACATCAATATTACAATCAAATGTGAATGTTTAACATTGAAAGGATAAATGGGACCAGAAAATAGCATTAAATGCTAATCGTGTCTGGTACCACTAACACACAAAAGTATCACAACAATGAATGAGAATGTAATGAATAAATATGAATAACTATTGAATACACACTTAAGCTACAAACTATTCTACATCTAGGCTAAATATGCTCTGTGATTAAATACAAAGCTTTAGTATTTTACACTAAATAAAAAGATAAATAATTATATAACATACTATTTACAAATAGGCAAGAAACTTCGGTTCAAAGTTCAAAACAATTATTCTAAGAAAGCAAGACACGGATGCTTTTTCCCGTACAGATAGGGGTAGATCATTCCAAAAGCATGTGCCTCTGAATGACATTGAAAATTTACCCTGCGTTGTCCTTACTTTAGGCACACTCAGCTTCTTACTTTCTCTTTGTCTAGTCTCATATTTGTGCTCTATGAAACAGCAATACTGAATTAGGGACTGCGGCAATTTATCATTCAATTATTGATACATAAAAACACAAATAGATAGTTTATGGAGTTGATACACATTCAATAATTTTAGCTCCCTAAATATCGGTTGTGAAGGAGTCCTAATTGGACTAAACGTTATAACTCTTATTGCCATCTTTTGGCTTAATAATAAACACTTCATGTTTATTTCATAATTACTTCCCCCAAACCTCAATTCCGTAGGTCATATGCGGTTGAGTTAACGTTTTATACAGTAACAATAAAACACGCCTTGGCACAAACTGTCTTAATCTATATAAAACACCAACCTTTTTCCTAATACACTTATTAACCCTTTCGATATGAGGTTTCCACGTCAAGTGTTGATCTATATAAATTCCTACAAATGATGCAACATCAACCCGGACTATTTCAGCCTCTGCTATTTTAGTACCCCTTGAGTTACTACTTATTGCCTACTCCCTTTTATTAACAAATAATTAGTCTTTAAGAGATTCACTGTAAGTTTATTCACCTTACACCATATGGTCACCTTATCAAGATGCATATTCATTTAATATATCCATATCAATCAAATTCAGTCTCGGTGGAATGTATGAAACAAATTAGAATCATCCGCAAAAAGTCTAAAATTAAAATAATTTGTTGAGTTAGGCAAATCGTTTATGTACATCAAACTCAGTGTAGGTCCCAACACGGAACCCTGAGGAACGCCACATGTTATTATCTGCCTTAATGAGCTATGCCCATCATAATTCTCAAACTGAAATCTACTAAAAAGATCTTTAAACCACTGAAGAGGCAAGCCCCTTATTCTATAATGTTCTAATTTACCAGCCAATATTGCATGATTAATTGTATCAAAAGCTTTCTGGAAATCTAGGAATACACCAAGTGTTACACTGCCCTTATCCAGTGATTTAAGCACATCATTAACCAAATTAATTAAGGACAATTTAGTACTATAATGTTTACGAAAACCATACTGGTGCTTATACAAGACATCATTCCTTTAAAAATAATCAAGTAGCCTCTTTTTTTTTACTAATTTCTCAAATATTTTGGGGGTGAAATAATGAATAGACAACATTGAAACAAAGGGCGTCCATGCAGGGTTACTCTTTGTAACGGAAGGGGGGTTAAAGGAGTTTATTATTGACGATTAAAAAAAAATCAATTGCCATTTACAGATGCCATTGCTTAATAATAACCAAAGGTTAAATACAACAATCAGTACGGCATAATTATCTTTGTGTATAGCGATTTCAGTTCCCCCAAGTTATTCAGATACTTCAAGTTAAGAATCAAATACATGTACATGTATACGCACGATCGTTATAGCAACTTTTATATTTTAAATGAGCGATGGCACGAGTAGAAAAGTAAACAAGGTCAAGGAAATACATAATCTGAAAGAGACACCGACAAATAAAAAGTTATGAATATCAAAACATTCTGAAATGAACAGCATTCCCTGTGGATACTAATGCACACTCTTTCCAAAATAACAGGGATGCATGATAAAAGGGGAAGTACACCTGACATCACGTTCATGAAGAAAACGTAAGAAACGGGGAATGAATCTAAAAAAAATAGGAAGAAATTAATGTAAATGTAAAGCTTTTAAGCCCCCTATAGATCGATAGACAACTCTATAAAATGCGATCACATCTCCATTTGTTTTGTACATGTCTATAGAAAATGGCCAAGACATATCTTCATTTTTTTAATACAGTTTTGATGATAGTGTATTTATTTTACACCCAGTATACCCTATTAGGACATGTTAAGAATTTTATATATCGGCCACATACAGGTATGACAAAGAAAATGGCGAGGTGGTTTTTAATGAAATCTTTAGTACAAAGTGAACAGAGATTAGCTATTAAAATCACAACTTTTCAGATTTTTCTAAACTTATAAAGACCATTTGCTCCAAATGGAAACACAGACAAAACTAAATATTTGAGCAACAACAAAACAATAGTGAATCGGGAATTTTAGACAAGTTACATGCCATTTCTCCCACGTACTTTGCTAGACGGAAAGTGAACATGGAAAACAGAAAGCAACATATCACAGTCCACCAAATTAGAAAAGAAACCCTTATTTTGGTTTTACAATACTTTTGCAACATACATCATACAATCAATAGGTCGACTTTCAAAAATCTTAAACTCTTCAGTACACAACTTGAGAAATTGTAAGAAGTAAAAATTATTATGAAAAAAGTCACATTTACTCTCATAATTCTAGCTGAGTAAGAAATATAATGTAATTTGATTAATCGGACGGTGGTCTGAAATGTATTGTAGGAAATAAAGAAATTAAAAATTTCATTGTATTAAACAGCAATACGATCACATAGTTTTCATAACTAGGGCGATTATTTCCTACTGTAACTTTTTATTTTATTTTAGTCCACAATTAAATTGAGTCTACATCATTTATATATTTACAACAGCTACCAAACGTCAGATTCACATGTAGAGTAATCATCTACAACAAAATCGTGAAAGATAAACACATCAGAAGTGTATCAACAGAAGTATATAAAAAACAAACTACTTTTTATATTTTAGAAAGGTTCAATTATTCAAACTGGTTAACATGATTTAGGAATGTAATTTCTGAAATAGTCATAAAAACTGCATTTTACCTAGTTGAAGATATAACTGATTCCATTTGATTTACACTTTATGATGTCACAGAAAAAAAAAACAGGCCTGTTGAAAGCTTTTGAAAAAGGGGGCAGGGATGGGTCCATTTTTCAATGAAATATTATGTTAAATTTGTCAGGGTGCCTGATTTGACCAGAAAAAGAGAGGTCTGGTCACACACGGTCACCCCCACCTCCTCCTCTAAAGGCCTGAAGACAGTGATATCATACAGTGCAAGTAAAGAGGAGTCATTCATTATTTTTAGTGGAATATATAGAGTCTATCAGGAGTGCAGAAAGCGATCTCTCCTGATCGGTACTGCTGGAGATAGTTCCAATTTCTGTCAGGCTTCTCAATCCTGTAATCAATGACAAGGTTCTGGACATGCTTCAGCTCGTTAATGTACTCATCAATGCTGACCAACCCTACATCGTTTTTCCACGCGGCTATCAGGATTGTATTCCCCTGAGACACAGCGGCAAATGGGAAATAACCTAATTCCGTTAATTCACATTTTACAACACCTTGTTTGTCAATCAATCGTATTGTACCGAAAGATGCGGAGATCAGGTAATCATTATAACTAGTAATCTGAAACCCATCACATGATATCTCCCTGATCGCCTTCCCACCTGCTGGTGAGAATACCTGGATCTTCTTGGCTATCCAGTAGCTAACATAGATCTGATCATCACTGCCTACAGTGAGCTTAGCAAATCCACCTTTATCGTGACTCAGAGTCTCAAACATTACATTCAACTTTGTGTACTCTAGTGTGTACAGTGTGATATTGTTTGAGCGATCAAGTATAACATACCGATCATCAGAGAGAATGCCTACTCCACGAATCTTAGCATCCTTGAGAACTGTCTGCTGGTGCTGACCATCAGCAGAGAAGATCTCCACGCCACCTGTTCTACATCCCACTGCCATCCTACCGTCTGATGTACTAACCATGGCACTCATGCTATTCTTAGTAGGCAAGGCGATGTTCTTTGCAACTGCATTTACGATCTTACCGAGAGCTAGCTCGTCCATTCCAACGTTCCTCTTAAAACCGACATTTTTTCCTTTCTTGCTCGATTGCCTCAGCTGCTTGTAGTCAGGATCGTCATGTTTCAAAGCCTCTTGTAAGTCATGACATAGAGTGTCGTGTGCAGCCAAAGCATCCATATCTGACGGTACCTTTGTCCTATTGGTTACCACGTCAGCTATGGTGGTCAAGTGAGTGGTGTGCTCTACAGCCGATTTCTTCATTTCGTCCAGTTCTTTCTCTACTTCTTCGGTCCTACCCTTGACTTCTCCAATGAGGATTTCTTTCTTTTCTGTCAACTGCAGGACTGATTCTTCAAATGCTTTGTTGATATCATCTGTACACTGCTTCTGAACATTGCTCACATGCTCCTTCTGTTCATCAATGAAATCAACGTATTTCTGAAAGCAAGAGCGTTTCTTGTCCGCCTTGGATTTGAGGTCCTCGATACTCTTCATATGGCCGCTTTCATAAACAGCTGCCTCGATGACCCGATGTCCTTTGTTTGTATGCTTCATGACAACACACCTGAAGCAGGCAAATCTCCTGCAGTCGGAACAGAAGCACTCCTCATCCTCTTTGGGGTGTTTCCTGCATTTACGGTATCTACGTACTGATGATGCCTTCCCTGAAACGATTTCACTCATGGCTACGACCTCGTGACTGATGAAGTCTGGCCACTGAGAGTGTGTGTTGTGGCAAGTGCTACAGAAATACTTGCAACAGTCTTGACAGCAGACAACAGCTTGGGGCTTGTCCTCGGATTCACAATTCGTGCAAAACTGATATTGGTTCTTCATATCCTCTATGAGAGACTTCAAAATTAGACTTGCCGGTAATTTGCTGACCTCTTGGTTTGGGATCTGGGTTTCAGCTCTGCAGACAGGGCATCGGAGCATCTGGTTACTACCATGGCATTCCAAAAGGTTGTCCAGACAGGTCTTGCAGTAGGTGTGAGAACAAGACAGGATCTTTGGATCGGTGAAGATATTCAGACATACAGGACACTCCAGACTCTGAGCAATAACATTTTTTAATGCATCAGCCATGATTCGAATTCTACAGGAATACGAGAAAAACAAAAAGGGGGAAAAGATAATGATTAGTGTAGCTTTGATTCATCTGAATGTATTAAAAAGGAGTGCTTATCATTTTCCTCACGCCTTTTCCCTACAGAATAAAACGCGTACAAGATATTATATACCATTATACCTTGATAAAAAATAATTCATGTTATTCATCAACTGAATGTTATAATGAAAAATGAATTTATTCAACAAACTTTCTCCCTTTTTGCTTTTCAGTCAATGTTTATTTTAATGGGGGGAAATGATCATGATAATAAAAATGATAATGCTAATAATAAACAAATATACTATGCACTGAAAGGCTCTAGTTTAAATTATGGATAGTGCTATTTCTGTCACCAAGGAGTCCATAATTTCACTAGTGGCTTGAAATAGTGCATGATATATTTGTTTTATATTTTTCAAACCAACCTTCATAAAAACAATAATAAAAAATAATAATTCTGTCACCGAGGAATCCACAAATTCAAGACCGAAAGCTGGCGCTATACAAGTACTACAGTGGTGTAGTGCAGTTACTGCGGCTCAGCGCAAATTGCACAGCGTGAGCGCCGTGACACCGCGAGAGTTGCCCGCTGGAGGCATTTGAAATCATGTGCGCTCGCTGAATGCTTGCCTAGTAGTGCATGTGAAGAAAATATCTATGACGTCATCCATGGTATAGTGCCATGGTATAGTGCATTATACCATGCATGACGTCACGGTTTATGCAACACCTACTAAGATTCTTACAACCTCATTGGTCAATTATTAATCACATGACATGCGATGAAAGTAATGTTAAACAGCATCATTCTCCAGGCATGCAATTCCGTTTTATCAATTTGCACCATTGAACGCTGACGTCACTAACGACTTCACCGTGCAGTGAAACAAATGGATCAAACAAAATTGCACTCTGACGTCACAATAAACATAAAGCATGGTACGCGCATGGTACGTGCATGGTTTGCTGCCTCAATAGTGCGCGCTCACTATCGGTAATTTCATCTATAAAAAAAAAAATCGCTGAGATTTAGACTACGGCCTAAGAAAACTGTTCTTTAAAAACAAAAAATTGTTTTAAGCCCGTTAACATCCGAGGTGTTGTATAAAACAAATAGTATACAAATAATGAATGCTTATGAGTTCAATAGTGCGAATATTTGCATGAGTTGAAAAATTAACGTTCTATTCAACGAGGCGTCAGCCGAGTTGAATAGAATTAACGTTAATCTTTCAACGAATGAAAATATTCGCACTATTGAACGAATGAAAAACATTCATTATTTGTTTTATACAACATCAAAATAGATCTAATAGAACGTTAATCTTTCAACAAATTATATGCTTTACTCCTTATATTAAAGATAAATTAAAATGGAATCCAAGCCTTCTCGATTACATTCAGATTGCCCTCGCGTCAGATGCACGCAGCTAATATAACAATGGGATACGCGCAGGGCAGAGAGGTACGCAGACTGCATATAACCAAAAAATGCACGCTCGTTGAATAGTACTACGGCGAATAGTACCGAAATTGCACGCCCGTGCAATAATATATCTATTGAATATCATGTGAGAAACAATCCTCCAATCAAATGACAAGGATCCACGTAGGTGTTTTATAAATGATAATAGCACAATTTTCTTATCGGTAACACCATAGCAATGTTATGTTTGGTGACATGATGCCATGTTGACCAATTACTGAACAGGATTTCATTCATTAAAAATATAATAATACTAATGATGATGGTAATAATATTCATAATAATAATGATAACAATAATTATAATGATAATAACTATACAGACAAAATTATCAATAATCATCATAATAATAATAATGCCTTGTTTACCCAGTCCTCATCAATGTACATACAGTTTTCCCCAAGGGCCATGCAATTGAATTACTACCCCGGCTTTATAGCCAACCTACCATTATAACGTGCTCATAAGCAATCACGGAATGTACTATAAACGCCTTGAGCATTTGATTGTCAAGTGGATTTGGCGCCTTACAAATCATTTGTATTATTAGTATGTACTTATGCGCACTGGAAAGTTTTATTTAAACAAATTATCATGATTGTATACAGAGGGAGTTATATTGCTCTGGTTTAACAGAGTATAGCCAGAAATATTTCCCATGTGTGTTCATAACCACATGACATGTAAGAATAATAATAATTCAAATCACAATAACATACCAAAATCGTCACATTTTTCTCCAGGACAAACAATAAGAAGTTATACTTATGAACGATATCAATATGATCCCAATTTTCGTAATGCGACAAACGTTACTTCTGGGTTCACGAGCAAGGGCATAAAACTCTAATGGTCTGATTTCAAAGCACTATTTTGTTTACTTTTTATTTTTGTAGTCTGTTTCTTCATTAATATTGTTTACTAAACTGATATCATGCCCTAAACACCCGTCATTCTGAACTTGGTCTTAGCTCAATCCCTCTCCACTTCAATATCCATTCAAAGACATTTAGACCCAGACCCAACTATTTCAGTCTAAGGAGAAGAAGAAAAAAACTCAAAAGTGTCTGCTTAATATAGTTAATACGACAATGTAAAACGAAAATTTTGGAAAATGTTACTGCATTTCTTTTTGAAATGACACGGACATATTAATTCACTCACCTTTTTTCCATCATTACATACCAGTCAAGGTGTTTTATACAACTCACTCCTAGATCCTATTCAAATGATTGGTCATGCGCGGTCACGTGTGATTCATTTACTGAGACTATCCCACGTTTTTCATGAAAAAGCGTGAAATAGTTTGCAGTACTATCCAACGTTTTTTTTAATGCATGTACATGTACACGCAGTAGTGCGCGTAGAGGTGAGAGGACTTTATAGTCAGGTGGCTTAGTGAAATTATCGTTACCGGCCGGATACAAGCGCCATTTTTGGTACAGGGCTTCCTTAGGACCTACTAAACGATATTAGGGTAAGAGCCCCCGGCAAAAATTTCAAATAGGGGTGTGGTGGGCAGGGGCGTCGTCCCGGAGCCCCCAAATAATAGATAAGGTGAAATAACATTGATTTGTTGTTGTACAAATGCAATTTTTGGTACAGGGCTTCCTTAGCACTTACTGAACAATATTAGGATACAAGCCCCCTTCAAAAATTTCATGTAAGGGTGTGGTGGTCGGGGGCGTCGTCCCAAAGCCCCCAAATAAGAAATAAGGTAATATAACATTCATTTGTTGTTGTACAAACGCAATTTTTGGTACAGGGCTTCCTTAGGACCTTCTGAACGATGTTATGGTAGGAGCCCCCAACAAAATATTTATAAAGGTGTGATTTGGGGGCGGGGGTGTCGTCCCAGAGCCCCAAAATAAGAAATAAGGTAAAATAACATTGATTTGTTGTTGAACAAACGCAATTTTTGGTACGGGGCTTCCTTATGACCTTCTGAACGATGTGAGTGTAGGAGCCCCCGGCATAATATTCATATATGTGTTAATGGGGGCGGGGCGTCGTGCCAGAGCCCCCATGTTATATATAATGTAAGATCACATTGGTTTGTGGTTAAACGACCGTCTGTTTTTGGTACAGGGCTCTCTTAGGAATGGACCTACTGAACGATATTAAGGAAGGAGCCCCTGGAAAACATTCACATAAGTGTGAAGGGGGCAGGGGCGTTGTTCCGGAGCCCCCACCTCATATACAATGCATAATCACGTTGATTTTCTTTTACCTGAATTCTGAATACTACTGAAAAGAAATTCATATAAGGGTGTGGGGGCGGGGGCGTCATCCCGGAGCCCCAAAATAATATATATGGTAAAATAACATTGATTTGGTGTTGTACACATGCCATATTTGGTACAGGGCTTCTTAGGACTTACTGAACGATATTAGGGTTGGAACCCCAACAAAATATTCATATATGTGTGATTTGGGGGCGGGGCGTCATACTGGAGGTTCAAGATTCAAGATTCAAGATTCAAGATTATTTTATTGGTCCATGCATGCAAACATTACATAGAAATTTTGCTTCCAATGGCCTTTTTTGACAGTGAAAAATACAAATGATAGAAAATGCAATATAACATTTAACAATAGTAGACGATATACATAAATATGGATAATCATTTATAATTTGCATGTGCCCCTCAATTTCATATTGTCTACAATTACAATGCGTCAAAAATTACCACGTCTCATAATATTTCCATAGCCCCCATCCGCTTGCTGGGGGCTGAAGGTTTCTTCTTGTCTCATTGATAGAGTTTGATGGTCTCGATTTGTCTGACAAGACAATGGTCAGCCTTTCAAGAACCCCTGAAAGGCTCAGAGTCAACGGTCATCTTCTAAAAGGGATGCTTGGCTAGATAAGCAAATGCCTATGTGGCATCATCGTACACTTTCCAAGCCTGACTGACTTACTTCTTTCCCTTGCCATGAAATGCTGATGTCGTGTCGCAACCCGAATATGAGTGTAACACAGAAGGGCTTGTGACTTTGACTCTCCCAAACTCCCACAGATGGCATTGATTTGGAAGTATCTGTATTTCTTCCCCGTACCGTATGCCACCCAGATGTCAGTTAATGGTTGAGTCTTGAGGAGATCATAGAATTTGCCGACACGGATGACTACAACATCAGTGTTTACTGTTCACACAAGGACAGTCTTTGCTCCTTACCATATAGTGCATGCAGAATATGAACCATAATCCTTTTGTCGGCTTCTTAATTTGTGATTGCAGTTTCCCATGCCGAAGCTAGATCCAACATATGACACAGTTTTTTGTGATGTGACAAACACCTCTTTGCCATGTGGTCAGTAGAACTCTCTCACTTTGGATGTAAGAAAGGCAACAGTTCTTTCTTATTGATTAGGTCACAGAAAATCTATCCAATTGCCTGGAAGCTTGGTCTAGCCAGACACTTTCCTATGGATGCCAGTTCCTCTCTTTTCACGGGTAGACTCTTTTTAACTTTCTGGAATGTAAGTGTCCCACACAAGATCTAATCTCTTGGTAGTCTGCAGTTGCTTCTCGAGGTATGGAATGAAGACTTCGTTGGCGTACCCATCAAAGCACTGACGCCGATAACAGGCAGACAGTGGACAATGACAGCTCCATCGAAGACTTTACAGCAATATGCTGATGGTGCCTCTGGTTGGTCAGGCTTTTCAAGGCAATGCAGCAGGTCAGACTTTGTACCTGGTAGATGAAGATCAGTACCGAAGTCTGAGAGAGAAGGAGGGAAGGACTGTATCTTGTGTGCGAAGAATTCATCTAAGTCACTCTCACGGCTCTGAATAGCGATGTAGAGTTGGCCGAATAGTGCTACATTGTTATGAAGCACTTTGATATTCTTGTCTTTCTTCTGTACTATCTTGCAGTGGGAATTTCTGAAGAGTGCCAGTGAATTTCTCTTGATTGGATCGTGGATTGAGTGGGTGCGCTCATCAAGCACGGTCTTGAAAAACTCTTGGTACTGGTTTCCTTGTAGTCTCCTACAGAGTGCGGACTGTGATAACAACGGCTCTGTCTGTGCATTTGCAACTGTCAAGCGTTACCAGATCATTAAACTCATCCGAAGATGGATTACCCGTTTGCCTGATGCTTGTAGAAAGGGCATTGACTTTTTTCTGGAACGACTTCTGTGATGAGAGACCTTGCTCATGCCATGGTGCTGGAAGTTCTTAGGATTCTCCATATCATCTTCCGTGAAGTACTCTTCTTCAAACTCTTTCAGTATTTTAGCCATTTCTGGTCCAGAGAGTATCCATTGTCTAAGAGCAGCAGGGTTTTCCAGGAGTCCAATAGCTTCACCTGCATCTTTCGCAATCTTGTTCTCTTGCTCATGGGCCTGGTCAAAAGGGATCGAAGAAAGCTTGTTTGATGTTTTGGAAAGAACCCAGTGTGAGTGTTGATCAAACTCCTTCTTGACAGTGGCTGGTAAAGACTTCATATCTGGAATGTGGACAGGCGTCCACCTGGAATAGTTCACAACTTCACATGGTCCAAGGCGAAGGACCTTCACATACAGTGGGAAGTTTTTGATCTGTGTGAGCTCTGATGAAGATGAGTATGAGGGCTTCATATTTCATGATCTGGTCCGAGAACATGAAAGTAGGGATCTTCTTCAGCATGTGATCTCTCCACTCCTTGGCTGATCGTTAATTCTTGGGGCCTGTACTTGGCATGAGAACCTCCTGCTCCTAGTGCAAATTGTTGAATTACGGGGGAGGGGTCATATGATGAGGGGTTCATGCCTTCGATTGGTTTGACACTAAATGGTGCAAAGAGTGTGTTAGGAGGAGGGCTTTTATAACTGTATAAACCAACCCTTCCGCATGCATCATGAATTATTTCTTCTTTTCTTAAATCCATGTCAAATAAAAAAGGTAGTGATTTAGTATCACATTCCAATGTTTAAAATGTAAAAATACAGTGGCAGTGTCCTGTAGATCAGTTTGCAAGGCTACACCCCACTTACCTTAATTTACTGTTTGACCGTGTTCTACTGTTATTTTGGATAGGACTATTTACTGGCAATTCACAACATTATACCTCCAGCGTATGCAAAGTATTCAGGTTAAACAAATGAACGTGATTGTGTGTGGGGGGAGGGGGGGGGGTCCGGAACAACGCCCCTGCTCCCTTCACACTTATGTGAATGTTTTCCAGGGGCTCCTTCCTTAATATCGTTCAGTATGTCCTAAGAGAGCCTTGTACCAAAAATAGGCGATCGTATAACCACAAACCAATGTGATCTTATATTATATATAACATGGGGGCTCTGGCACGACGCCCCGCCCCCATTCACACATATATGGATATTATGCCGGGGGCTCCAATCCTCACATAGTTCAGAAGGTCATAAGGAAGCCCTGTACCAAAAATTGTGTTTTAACAATAACAAATCAATGTTATTTTACCTTATTTCTTATTTGGGGGCTCTGGGACGACGCCCCCGCCCAAATCGCACCTTTATAAATATTTTGTTGGGAGCTCCAACCCTCCCAATGTCCAGAAGGTCCTAAGGAAGCCCTGTACCAAAAATTGCATTTGTACAACAACAAATCAATGTTATATTACCTTAATTCTTATTTGGAGGCTCTGGGACGACGCCCCCGCCCACCACACCCTTACATGAAATTTTTGCAGGGGGCTTCTATCCTAATATTGTTCAGTAAGTGCTAAGGAAGCCCTGTACCAAAAATTGCATTTGTACAACAACAAATCAATGTTATTTCACCTTATCTATTATTTGGGGGCTCCGGGACGACGCCCCTGCCCACCACACCCCTATTTGAAATTTTTGCCGGGGGCTCCTACCCTAATATCGTTTAGTAGGTCCTAAGGAAGCCCTGTACCAAAAATGGCGTTTGTATCCGGCAGGCAACGATAATCAATAAATTTGACGCTAATTTAGCCACCCGACTATTAATACTGTGTGTGCATATGGGCCTATATGCTTGCGCAGCACTATGCGTAATTGGGTATAGAGGTGAGTGCATGCGCTTACTATAGCTATGTGTGCGCACTAAATTAAGCCTTATTTAACTTGAGATTTAAAACTGTCACGAAACAATATTGATTTAATTCTCTTTACATCAAATAACGTAGGATCTAGGAGTTTCGTTGTATAAAACAAATGATGCATGTTTTCATTCGTTCATTATATGATCTATCCGCCCTCGTTGATGCTGTGTGTATCTATCGCACTCAGCCTAACGGCTTCGTGCAATAGATACACACAGCCTCAACTCGAGTGCGGATAGATCGTATAATGAACTCATGCGCATGCATCATTTGTATAATATCAAATCAGAAAACATGTATACTTTTTGCCTTTACAATGTCTAGTTTTAATGACTGGGATTTCCCCCAACCTTTGACAGACAACCAGATTGAGATCGCCTAATAAAATCTCATTCTCAGTTTGTCAAGCGTCTGTATGGAGCAAATGTATGCTCTGCCCCCCCCCCACACACAATACACAATCTTCTAAATGTCGTTAATGCCAGGCTGAGATTCGAAACATCAACTCTTGGATTGAGAGTCAAGTGAATGAACCACTCTACTACACCTCCACTACTACAACACCTATGCAAATCACGTAAGCTGAAATATTTACCATGTGCATTCATCTACATAACATGTAAGAATAATAATTCATGACAAATATGTTATTCAAATCACAATAACATACCAAAATCGTCACTTTTACACCTGGACAAACAAGCACTGAGAAGTTATACTTATGAACGATATCCATATGATCCCAATTTTATAATGTGACAAACGTTACTCCTGGGTGTTACGATCAAGTACATTACAGTCTAATGGTCTGGTTTCAAAGATCTGTTTTGTTTAGGGGAGACGGAGGTTGCAGTCTGTTTCTTCATGGATTCCCAAAATGATTCTAAACACCGGTTATTATCATCTTGTTGTTAGCTTAATCGCTCTCCATTAATCACCTCAAAGACATCGAGACCACTGAATTCTACACCATGGCCATGTAGCGAAGCGTTCAGTGATCTAGACCTAGTCTATCTATTTCAGTCTAAGGAAAATGATGATTGTATAAACCAGATACAAACAATGCCTCAAAGGTGTCTGGAAGTCTGCCTAATAATATAGTTTATATTTATACGTCAATGGAAAACGAAAATATTGAAAAATATTACCAAATTTATCTTGGAAATGACAATGACATTTTAATTCACTCACCTCTTTTTCCGTAACTATGTATCCGCCTATAGGTGTTATACGAAATCAGTTAACATGAATACTGTTTACCTTTACGATGTAATGGTGCACTGACCATAAGTAGGACGATATATATGTATGACTATATGTGCTAATTGTGCTTAGTTTCTATTTTCAGGTATTGGGAATTCCCACCAACCTTTGACTGACAACTTGGTTGAGGGTGTATTCGTCCTAAAAGTGATCGCCCAATAAAAACTCGATCTCATTTTGTCTAGCGTCTGTAGAACAAAATATATGCCCGTGTCAAACTTGAATTCTATTTCTGTTATACTCCACCCCCCCATTACAAAAACAAAAATTCTCAAGTTAGAGTCGAATTGCTTTTTGCCAAAGTCTCGGGGAACGGTCCTCCTTAGAGATTTCAGTTGGATTGTTGGAAATGGCGCTAAACATTCTAAATATTTATTATAGTTTTGGCTACCTGAGAATCATTTGAACCTACATTTAGTCTAGTATGTTGGTTACCAGGGAACAAATAACAATGGACTGAGCATTGTACCAAAAATAAATTTTCGGAATCCCTGAATGGATTGAGTATGATCATTTCTGGGTCAATGGACTGTCCATTTTTGTAAGAAGAACTTGGAACCCCATAATAAGACTAAATTAAAAGCTTGTTTAGAAATGGCCGGGTAGCGTACTTTTTCTTAAACGCAAGCGAAGGGAATGAAAGAAGGGGGCTTGTAGGGGGGGGGGCAGTTGCTCTCAAATAAAATTCAAATGTGTTTTGAAGTTAAATAATTTCGCATTACAAGACTGAAAAACAATGTCAAAGATATTTATATGCCAATTTTCTGTTATATCATTACGTTTATATTATTTGTATTATGTGAAAAAGAAATTAATTGGCTCTGCATGGAGCTACTACTATTTTTAATTCGATACCAGTGATTTACAAATGTTGCTGAAATGACATGATTTTCTGGGATTATGTGTCAATTTTGTGTAAATTATACTTTTTTTATGCTTTTGTTGGAAAATGACAAATTCCCAAATTTATAGTCAGGCGAAAAACCCTAAAGTGTCCCTTCTTACATAGGAAAGGTGCCCCATTTTACTTCAGATAAGCGCCCCTTTTTTATTTCAAATAGGTGCCCCTTCCACATTCTTAGAAGTACCTCGTACCAACTCTAATAGGTGCCCCTTTACCTCTGATAATTGCCCTATTCAAATCTGAGAGGTGCCCATTTTACTCAGTAACAAGTGCCCTTTTCTTTTGTAATAAATGCCCATTCCTCTTCAGATAAGTGCCTCTTTTTATCTTTGATGAGTGGCCCTTCTCACCTCTGATAAGTGCCCCCCTTTATTTTGATACGTGCCCCCTTCCCTTTTTTTCTTTCTAATAAGTTAACTTTTTCCTTCTGATAAATAAGAGCCACCTCCCCTTTACATAAATGCCCCTACTCAAACCTCTGATAAATACCTCTATTAAAATCTCATATGTGCCCCTTTTCCTACGATAAGTACCAATTTTTTCCTTTGTAATAAGTGCCCCTTTCAATTCTCACAAGTGCCCCTATTCATCTCAGGTGAGTACCCCTTTTCAAGTA
Organism: Mesocentrotus franciscanus; assembly: GCA_037976565.1. Lineage (NCBI taxonomy): Eukaryota > Metazoa > Echinodermata > Echinoidea > Camarodonta > Strongylocentrotidae > Mesocentrotus > Mesocentrotus franciscanus. Next base: position 3,610,065 of record CP137672.1, read on the forward strand.
CAAGAAGTGCCCCTTACCACCTCTGATAAGTGCCCATTCACCTCTTATAATTGCCTCTTTTCAAATCTGAGAGGTGTCCCTTATATTTTGACAAGTGCCTCTTTTTTGTTCTTATAAGTTCCCCTTTTCATCTCCTGTGAGTGCCCTTATTCAAATTTAAGTGATGCCCCTTTTACTTTGTAATAAGTGCCCTTTTTTATCTCTGATAAGTGCCTCTGTTATTTTGACTCGTGCCCCCTTATCCTTCCTAATTAGTGCCATTTTCCTTCTGATAATTGCCCCTAATTCTCCTTTCTAATAAGTGCCCTTTTTTTATCTCTGGTGAGTTCCCCTTTTTATGTTCACACGTCACACGTGATCCTTTTCTTTTCTAATCAGTGTCATTTTCCCTTTGGATATGTGCCCCTTTTTCCTTTCACCATAAAGTGTGCTCATAATTTTGCCCCAAGCTCGCTCGCATTTAAAGTACAAGTCCACTCCAAAAATAACTTGCCTTTAATAGTAGCAGAAAAATCAGACAAACCAATCAAAAAAAGTTAGAGCAAAATTGGATAACTAATAAGAAAGTTATGAATTTTTAATGACATGAAAAACTTTGAAAATCACTACACAATTTGGCAACTCACTCATGAGTCTGTGACGTCATGTCTTCACTATCCACTAATTATTTTCTTTATATTGATAATATAAATTTCCTATTTTCCCCCTAAGTATCTTATTATGTGTAGATGCACTAATAAAGAGTAATTTTTTTCCAGTTAAATCATGAAAAATGTGAATTTTGATAAACTATTCATATAAAAATCAATAATTATGAATATACAATATTCAGAAAATAGTATCAATTCTTCAAAGTTCATAAAATTTTTGTGAAATGTCATGCAAGCAATATGATACAAATCATATAACCTGGGCAAAGGCATGGGGAAATCAAGTTTTGGGGGATAAAAGGGGAAATTAATGGATTAAACTATATAAAGCAATTGACAAATAGTGAGGACATGACGTCACAAACTGAAAACCAAATTGGCAATTTGTGTAGTAATTTCCATTGTTTTTTAGTTTTACATACTTTTTCAAAAATTCATAAATTTCTTATTAGTTATCCGATTTTGCTCAAACTGTGTTTGATTGGTTTATCGGATTTTTCTGCTTCTATTAAAGGTAAGTTATTTTTGGAGTGGACTTGTACTTTAATGTTGATGTAATTATGTTTCTTATTAAATATCTTGTCTGTCTTTTATGATTAGATTGCGCTTAAAACCCCATCAGAATTGTTTTTCCTCCTCTTTATAAGGTGTAGTTTTTCGCACTGCGACCTCTCAAATAAATATGTTCAGACCATCACACCCAACTGCAAAGTATGATGCTTAAGCAGTATATTGGACCATGTAAATAGAGAAATAAACATTGAAATCGTCCCTGATAATGTAATCACAATATAGGGGTATATACCAATGTCTCAAAATGGCATATTTTCACTTTGAGGTTTCCCTTTGTAGGTGCCCCTTTTTGTTGGTGCCCCCTCCACCACTTTGTTAGACGCTCTTCCGCCCCTGGATAATTTTAATTCAATTCAATTCAAATTAGGTTTTATTCAATCTCGTCAAAAAAGTCCAAACACAGTTATATTTTATGGTAAATACTTTATTCAAAAAAACAAATATTTTGATAAAATGTTGATTTTCAGTCACTTTCAGGCAGATACGCTTTACCTTGAACAAAATTGCGAGTTCACAGCATACATACAATTATATAAAAAAAAGCATTCAAAAACATATATATATATATATATAAAAAAACATAGAAAATAGGAGAAAATATATCAAAAAAAATAAGTGTTTACATCAAAACATCAAAAGCATTACATTGTAACAAAAACAAAAAAATACAAAAAACAAGTTTATTGCTGGCATGTCAGGTGAGTGTACTGAAAATAAAGTAATTAAAAAGATAGAAGCTTTATAAGAAAAGATGGATTGATTAAGGCCTTCTGTTTGGTACTGAGATAATAATTGTCATAGACAAATAAAATGTATACAAATACGTGAACTCAATTAACTGTAACATACGAAAAACTGCGATAAAATGCAATACAAATTCTATTAAGATGATATAATAAGTATAAAAAAATATTAAAATTGGAGTCTTGGTAGTGTGCTTATCACAAGTGTGACATGAGTACAATACATGTATAAACATATTGCACATGAAGAAAATTTGAATTCTGTAGGTATTATTGGTCACAGTAAGAATAGCAGATAATTAGAGAATGTTGTACTGAAATTTTGAAAAAATTTGAAAAGTAGCAAGTTAAAATAGAGAAAAGTAATGAGAAAGTGAGAGGAAGGATAAAAGTACATGCAATATCAAAAGAAGAATGAATGGAAGAACCTACTATGCCATTCATCATGACAGTAAATATTGCACATAATTATTATTGCTGAAATACATGTACATATAACATACTGGTAATTACATAAGCCTTTATCTATTATGCGAGTGTCGAGTGAAAGATGAGATGGGAGAATTTCGGTACCTCATAGTTCTCATCTTAGGCAAGGACAAATCAAGTGCATTTCGTAGGGTACGGCTACAGTCACTGAATCTGCTCTCAGGCAGGAGATGTCGACGAACTTTAGATTGGAGGAGTGATTCTGCAAATCTTACTTGTCAAGCCCCCTGTGGATGGTGTCAAGCAGGTTGGCCAAGTATAGTGCGTAACTGACGATCCACGAACATTACCAAACTGGCGGTGGTCAACAAACGGGCGGATGCTGCTCATGATCCAGTCCGCGAGGAAACCTACAAAGATACGCCGCGCTAACGTGGGGGTTATGGAGATTGGCCGGAGTGGGTGGGGTATTAATTTATCATCTCATTGCTCAAAGTGTGAAGGCAATCAAGTAATTTGTTACAGTAGGTAGATGCAAAGTACTCTAGCCTCATCAAAAGACCTCATGAATAATCAACATAACAAAAAAACAGTACGCCATAGACGTAGTTTGTAGGCCCGCATCTTGACCGTTATATCGTCAATATCCGCATCCCCCCTTACAAAACAATTGCCTACTATGCCACCTGGTTGTCATGCGGATTTTGTTCTGCCCCCAAAAAATATATTTGCTCATTACGCCACTGCCTGAACCGCCTGGCTTGTCGAGTGTCTACTTTAAGGGACATGTGCAGTACACCAAGTACTGGGATGTCAGCTTTAGAGTAGTCGGATAACTTTACTCTAGTTGGCTGAATAGCTTCCTTGACGAAATGTCTCTCGAAGACGGTCTGTGGGATGATAGACACACTCAATCCGGTATCGACGGTCGTGTCCAACACTTCAGGCGGGCTGAACTCTGCATTTGACTGAACTGGTAGGCTTTGAGTTCACTGTCAAGACTTTATTTACAACGTCCTGAACTTCCTGGACCTTACTGCTGCGACAAACTTTTGACCAGCAGCGTCCGATCTTACCACATTTTTGACATTTTGTGCGTTTTGCTCTGCGATTTTCATCAAATGTGACGTGATTCTTACTTCCACAGTTTCTGCAACCATCCCCTTTTCTCTGTTCTATTTGTTTTCCTTTGATTGCTGTCTACCGGCCCTCCACTCTACTTTCCTTCGTTTTCCTTCTGAGCACTTCGTGCACTGCACATTCTCGCTGTTACCTTCACGTCCTTGAGCGATTACTTTGGAGTCTCACTGTACATCTTTAATGCATCTACTGCAGTCAAATACTTTCTGTAGATTTGAGTCCGATTCTAACTTGGGAGTATTCAATTTTAACAAGGAGGAGATTGTTGTGTTTAGACATTTAACAACCTTACTCTTTTTCAACGTAATGCTAATTTAAGTCAAGTCCCTGCCCAAGTCTGGTTGTTATGCGTGCTCTTATGTTCAGATGCCATTGCTTTTGTGTTTGTCCATAGCCCTAGTGCCACTACCACATGTTCACATTCGTTGATACCTTGCTGATTTGGTCGAGTTCATGTATGCATACACTGTGAATTAAACCTTCACAGCAACCACACCCTTATCTTCTGTGTCTCTATTTTGAGTTGTGTTTCATTCGTTACACTAACAATGTTTAAATGCTATGTTCTACTACAAGCTATTGAGATCTATATTACATAATACTACAATATTAGCGAAAAATGGGCGGCCTGCAGATTCATGAGGAGATGGCACATAATCAGTTATCACCACCCAACCCGACCAGAGGCCAAGCTGCGTGAGGTTTATGGAAACACGTACCGAGAACAGCGCTGAAAACTGTCTTGAACGTGCAGCTCTCCAATCGTTTGTTCTTCCGGCGATTTGGGAGGAAGGGGAACACCGAATTGCCTATTTCTGAATTAAGTCGCTCTTTATTGTCCCCTACTAACGCTTTCAAGCCTTCCATTACGTGTAATAACCGTAAATCTCCGGGATCTGATTCATTTTCTACTAACCCTACTCCTTCTTTCCCGTGTGTTTGACCACTGGGACTTTACTGAGTAAATTGCGCATGCGCTGTGCAGCTAGAATACATCCTTTTTTCCTTTTCATTTCCTTGCATTTAATTCAATTTAATGTATTCATTACCAACATTTCAGATTCGTTGCATTTCTTTTCTCGTGGTATTGATCCATTTTGTTTGGTCTGATGGAAACTGAATGCAACATTACTCTATAAAACGTGTATGATGAATGCGAAATCATGTAGGACAATACAGACCCCATTCCCCATACGCTGTTTGAATATTAAACACAAAAGAGGGCCACCTTCTGTCATTGGGCTTAGATTCTGCAAGGTAAAAGTTTGGTGTAAATACATTGACAAGACGCCGTATTTTATATTCTTATTGATGCAGCGTCCTAACCAGCCCCTATCCCTAAATATATTTTGTTTTAAATTACATGTACCAGTATAGGCCCGTATGGTAGGAAAAAAGTAATCTCATACTCTGCCAACACGAGTTTTCTTTTTAATTTTCGATCAGACACAGTGGCGTATCCCGGAACTTGGCCTCATGCACGAGGGGCAAAACATCTCAGCTTAAAGGGATAGTTGAGTTCTTGTTTAAGACCGCAAATGCCTTCAAGGTGCATGGTTATTGCTCTTATTCTTATTTATGACATTTCTAGTGCTATTTTAGGACCTAAAATTGCTATGAAGGTAATTTTAGACCCCAAAATGTGTGAAATTTAGCCAATACGATCATACCAATTCAGCTCCATTTTCAAAAAAAATACGGTGACCGTTAATTAATTAATTAATTAATAATAACAATACACGGGCCGGCTGGTTTTTGCGTATTATAACCAACACGAAAAAGCCAACATCGTCATTGGCTGGAATAAAACGTATAAGGCGCTATCTCGTTTTTTCAACGGCTGGTTCAAATTATCGAATATTTGTGTCCCACCAAAAATATTAGAAGTCGTTTTATTTATGGATATTTCAGCCGTCTCTGAACCGATTTTGTCATTTAAATTGTATGTTCTTCCAAATTTGACACTCAGTTTTTCACTATTATCTCACAAAAAAATATTTTGAGTAGCGCCCTCTGCAACAGAACTCAATTATCCCTTTAATGTGGTCTATATACTTTTTATCCAGAATTCATTTTTTAAAGGCCTTGTATGGTTTGCTGTCACCGATCGAGGGAGGAGGCATTACCCAAATTGACTATGAGAATATATGACCATGGCGACTGCATCTCCCCATTCTTACTTACAATTCTGTCCTAACCTGCCAACTATTAGGTTAAAAATAGTTCCTGCATTTCCTTTTCTTGGTCGGCAATCTGCCAAGAGGGGCTAACTGTCCCCTCCCTTGCCCCTCCTTTAAATTAGCTAGTAATGATGCATGTAGTGATTATTGAATAAACTGTTATATAAGCATTGGCTTCAAGAATGCACCAACCGAGACTGTTGCCTTGAACAAAAAGAGAAGACGTACCTTAACAAAATACTGCTCACTAAATATTGGAATCTAAAAGGTGATATTCTAGAAAAAACGCCCCCAATGGTAGACTTAGCATGCCCATGAGTAAAAAATTATCCGCACGCGTATCGAGAAAAGACCGTCGGCGAACAATATTTATCATCAATTCCATCTGCGATTCAGTTCAGACGGGCGGATGACGATTCTTCCACCATGGCCTTCAGGTGCTGTCTTTGCGTCATCTCCCTTTTGATGTGGTTTTCTTCCGATGGCACTTACCTGCAAGCTAGCCAAAGACAGTTGGTATTCTAAGGGAGACATATATAAACCGCGGTAAGCATACACTCAGCAAGAAAATCTTGGCCTGCATCATAGGGATACAAGTTTTGCATCAATATTGTGGAGCATGTTAATACCATGGTAATGAGAATTGTGTATACTCCGTTTTTGTCGCCATTCATTGTCAGGATCTATCCCTTTAAGATTGTTATTCGGAATGATATTTTGAAAGGCGGAAGGGAAGGTTTTTCCTGTACAATCAGCCCACAGCATCCGCCAATGCGCCCCGGTATCACATGTGATTAAGGTAAGAGCTCAAAAGGATAATGTTAGGGGAAATTGTTTGCATAAAAAATTGATACAGTCATAATAATCGATCCCTCTTGCTGTATGCGGATATCTTTGTCCGTCTGCATTCTCTCTCATCCTCTCTCTTTCTCGTATTTTATTTCCTTTTTCCCTCTCCCTCTCTTTCTATCTCTCTCTTTCTCTCTCAGTGACTATTTCTCCCTTGCACCCCCACTCTCTTTCTCCCATTCTCCTGTTTGAAGCAGGTGCAGTTCTTTCTGACTTTCCATTCCTGATCTCTGTTCAGCATGCAGGTTATTTAAAAGGGTTAATCAAATTTGTAAATAACGCCGTTTGAAACGTTTTATCTCCTTCATTTCCATAATTTTTAATGAAAATGAAAATATAAGACTATTATGCACTTTAGATGAAGGCATTCTAGCAGTGTTTAGAGATGAAGAAAAACATCATTCATTTGGTGGTAAATAACGTGACAGTGTGAAATAAAATGTAATATTCACTGAGCTGGGAAAGGAGAGAAGCAGGGAGAGATTGGAATGAGGAAAGAGAGAGAGAGAGAGAGAGAGATGCTTTTCACATTGGTAAAAATTGTCTTAGCCCGTTTTCACACTCCCTTTTCCCAAAGTGGGGTAGCCCCACAGAAAGTATACTTGTATGGGATTATTTGGCCCCGGAAAAGCAGGGTCGATCAGCACCGCAATTCGTGTGTTAACTCTTGAAATGCGGTGCTAAGAGCCCTATTGAGAACAGAAGTCAAAATAGTCCGGGGCATAAGAAAATCGGTGCTATTCCGTGAAGGTGGAAACGCTGTGTCCAATAATATATAGTCCATGGATTTCCTTAGCCCGGGTTTAAGAGGCAAGTAGTACGAGGCTAAGAAAACCGATTGTAAAAGCGAAACAAAAATAGTACGGGGCTAAGGGTAATACTGGAGTAAGAAACCGAGTGCGAAAAGCATAATAGAGAGAGAGAGAGAGGGGAGAGGGAGAGAGAGAGAGAGAGATAAATAGATAGATTTCAGACATTTTAAAAGGCCGGTAGTCAGCCTTCGGATGTGATGAACAGGAATTACCAGAGCCGGTGTTTCTTGTCACAAAAGCCTCATTATCTCTATAATTATGTCAGATTCATATTTGCCTATATTTTATTGTTATTCGGGAAATTTAAACTCCTCACGTTTCGTCGTATCCACTAAGTCTTCAAATTTCTTCTTGTTCAGCATCTATTTCGACCATCCCTCCTTCATTTCCTTCCTCTCTAAAAACATCTTTTTCCTTCAGTCTATCTTTTTATATGTGCATCATCTATGATCCTCAAATTCTCCTGTATATTTTGTCGTAATTGTATTTCTTTATCCCTCTCTTTGGTTTTAAAAGCTGTACAAGATGAAATTATTTCATAGTTCTTATGATATTCCGAAAGTTTGCTATTTTTTAAACATTTCCAACATGTAACTTTATGAATTAGTCCAAAACCACATTCACGTTTAAAGGGCAATCTAACCTTAAAGACAAACTGCTGTAAAAGAAAGCAGAAGAATCAGAGAAGCGGGCTGAGGAAAGTTTGAATGAAATCTGACAAAAAATATGAAAGTTATGATTAATTTATTTCAAGTTATAATCACGTTACGTATAAGCAAATCATATTGGCTGTGACTATCCAATTTCTTTCAACACAAAAATAGATTAAAAACATCAATTTGTCAAAATACAAGATTATGGGTCTATTTTTGTAAAGAGGACCTAGAATAATATGCTATTCAAAATGCAATTTTAGTTAGAGGCGGTGCTCGGATAGGCGCCCAATTCACTTTGAAATGCGCCCTTTTCCTTCGTAGTAAATTCCCCTTTCCCTTTCTTATAAGTGCCCCTTTTGAGGTGCCAGAAGTACCCCCTTTTTACTTCTGATAAGTGCCCCTTTTGCTCTCTGATAAGTACCCCTTTCCTTTTGCATAACCTTTCTCATAAATGCCCTCTTTCCACCTCTGATAAGTGACCCTCTCAAAATCTGATAGGTTCCCCTTTTACTTTTTAATAAATGCCCATTTTCAGCTCTGATGAGTGTTCCTCATTAGGTATGAGAAATGCCTTTTTTTAGTATCCCTTTTACTTTCTCAGTTGCCCCTTTTCCTTTTTAATAAGTGCCCCTGTTTTAGTAGCTTCCCAAGGGAGAAGGCACTAACGGGAAATTCAGATATTATTGATAATTTTATACATCAAATTTATCCAATTTATTTCAAACGGTCTCCATTCTCTTTCTCTCATTTCTTGCTTTGAAAAATGAAAATATTACTAAGATTGGATTGCCCTTTGATGCGACTCTCTTGCATAAAAGCTTTTTCACCTGTGCGATATATGAAATAGATGTAAAATTCAGACTGAATTTGATGTGAATCAAAATTTATTTGGTAAGCAAAATAAAACTATTTACAATACCTCATAAAATTTTGGGTGGCTATTGTATTGCTGTATATTAGGTGATCATTATAACTAGTAATCTGCTCAGGTTCATACCCATCACATGGTATCTCCCTGATCGCCTTCCCACCTGCTGGTAAGAATACCTGGATATTTTCAGCTTTCCTGTAACAAACATAGATGTGAGCATCACCGTCTACAGTGAGGTTAGCAAATCCACCTTTATCGTCACTCAGAGTCTCAAACTTTACATTCAACTTTGTGTACTCTACTGTGTACAGTGTGATATTGTTTGAGCGATCAACTATAACATACCGATCATCAGAGAGGAACCCTACTCCACGAATCTTAACGTCCTTGAGAACTTTCTGCTGGTGCTGACCATCAGCAGAGAAGATCTCCACGCCACCACTACTACCACATCCCACTGCCATCCTACCGTCAGGTGTACCAACCATGGCATTCATGCTATTCTTAGTGGGCAAAGCGATATTCTTTGCTACTGCATTTACGATCATACCGAGACCTAGCTCGTCCATTCCAATGTCTCTCTTAAAACTGATACTTTTTCCTTTCTTGATCGATTGCCTCGGCTGCTTAGAGTCAGGATCTTCTTGTTTCAAGGCCTCTTGTAAGTCTTGACATAGAGTGTCGTGTGCAGCCAAAGCATCCATATCATAGGTACTTTTTTCCTATTGGTTACCACGTCAGCAATGGTGGTCAAGTGAGTGATGTGCTCCACAACAGATTTCTTCATTTCGTCCAGTTCTTTCTCCACTCCTTCGGTCCTACCCTTGACTTCACCAATAAGGATTTCTTTCTTCTTTGACAACTGCCGGACTAATTCTTTATATGCTTTGTTGATATCATCTGTACACTGCTTCTGAACATTGCTCACACACTCCTTCTGTTCATCAATGAAATCAACGTATTTCTGAAAGCAAGAGCGTTTCTTGTCCACCTTGGATTTGAGGTCCTCGATACTCTTCATATGGCTGCTTTCATAAACAGCTGCCTCGATGACCCGATGTCCTTCATTTGTATGCTCCATGACAACACACCTGAAGCAGGCAAATCTCCTGCAGTCGGAACAGAAGCACTCCTCATCCTCTTTGGGGTGTTTCCTGCATTTACGGTACCTACGTATTGACACCTTCCCTGATACGATCTCACCCATGGCTAAGACCTCATGACTGGTGAATTTTTTTCCACTGAGAGTGTTTGTTGTGGCAAGTGGTACAGAGATATGTGCCACAGTCTTGACAGTAGACAACAGCTTGGGTTTTGTCCTCGGATTCACAATTCGTGCAAAACTGATATTGATTCTTCATGTCCTCTATGAGAGACTTCAAAGCTAGACTTGCCGGTAATTTGCTGACATCTTGGTTTGGGACATGGGTTTCAGCTCTGCAGACGGGGCATCGGAGCATCTGATCGTTACCATGGCATTCCAAGAGGTTGTCCAGACAGGCCTTGCAGTAGGTGTGAGAACAAGACAGGATCTTGGGATCGGTGAAGGTATTAAGACATACAGGACACTCCAGACTCTGAGCAATAACATTCTTTAATGCATCAGCCATGATTCTAACTCTACAGGAATACGATATAAAAGAAAAGGAAAAAACATAATTATAAGTTCAACTTTAATTTATCTGAACGTATTAAAGAGGAGTGTTATGATTTTCCTCACGCCTTTTCCCTGCAGAATATAACGCATACAAAATATGATATTCCGTTATATCTTGATAACAAATCATTCATGTTATTCATCAACTGAATGTAGTAATTAAAAATGAATAAAAAAAAAAAAAATTGTTTCCTTTGTCGCCCTTCAGTCAATGTACATTATAATGGGGGACAATGATGATGATAGTAATAATAACGGAATTTCTTACTACCGGGTACCCATTCACTATATACTCGGGATGGATGGAGAGTGACAAAGAGTACTGTCTTATCAAAGGACATTAGTGCCGTGGTGGGACTCGAACCGCGAACCATGTGATTCGCAATCAAGCAACCAACAACTATAATAGAACACAACACCTCTACATGTATCGCCACTAGTCATGCTATTAGAAATTTTGTAAAAATCTGACGTATACAAGTCATAATACATTGCATCAGATGAAGCCCATGGTTAAAGGTAAACCGTGGAAAACAAAACAAAAAATTGAAACATGAGTCTCAGAAATGTAGTTTACCATCCACATTTTGTCAATGGAAAAATAATCATTATATTTTTTCTTTATTAATCTGAAACCAAGTGTCATATATTGATGATGATGTCATACCATGAGTCACAATTGTATAGCTGCACATGCGCCGAGCGAAATAAACTTGGTATGGAATCTTATACCAAGATTATCACACATGTGCTATTTATCTGTCGCGAGTATTCATCTGTGTACCTTTAATTAAGAGCACATAACACCAAGTATTACAAATTTCGTGAAATTTGAACGAGAAAACAAAAGATCCGTGATCTACCTTCAGATATGATGCAGATAAACATGCATACCTTGTTTTTAACATGAAGTCTAGGCTTTGAACAACTTAGTACGCAGCATTTTGTATTAATTTTAAAAGCTGATGAAGTATCATAAGCAGTACTATAAACATGTATTTATGCAAACTGGAATATACTATTTAAAAAAAGTATTATGATTGTACAGGGGAAATTAAATTGCTCTGGTTTGGCAGAATCATTAGCTGAAATGTAAGTTAGCTATGTTAAGAATCGCATAATAACCTGAAATATTTCCAATATCTACATAACATGTAATAATAATAATTCATGACAATTTTGTAATTCAAATCACAATAACATACCAAAATCGTCAATTTTTTCCCCACAAACACTGAGAAGTTATGCGTATGAATGATATCAATATGATCACAAGTTTTCTAATGCGACAAACGTTACTTCCGGGTTCACGATCAAGGACATTACACTCTTATGGTCTGGTTTCAAAGCTCTGTTTCGTTTAGTTTTATTTGTGCAGTCTGTTTCTTCATTGTTTACTAAACTGATATCATTTCCTAAACACCCGTCATTCCCATCATGGTCTTAGTTCAATCGCTCTCCATTTATCACCTCTTAACAGACATCTAGACCCAGACCTAACTATTTCAGTCTAAGGAAAATGATGATTTTACAAATTAAAAAATAAACCCTCAAAAGCGTCTGGGAGTCAGCCTAATATAGTTAAATTCGACGGGCGATTTGAATGTCTTTGGCGTGGATGGCACACAATTACACATATCTGATTGATACACGTCTGTAAAAACCCAATTACACACACACGCGCTAGCTGACAATGTAAAACCAATACATTGGCAAATGTGACTGCATTTATGGTACTAACTGATCAATTTTGTAATTATATATGCGCCATTTCATACAATTATCATTCAGCGTACAATTGTCATTCAGTATTTTCGCTCCAGCATTGCACCAGCCTATTACCAAAAGATTATATGGAACTATGAATGACTTCAAAATATGATTCGATCTATTGAAATCATGTCAAATTTATTCAGAAGAAGAAAAAAAGTCAGTAAGAAACAATCGTTCTCATTCAAGCTATCGACTGCATCCAAACTAGAATTATCCAATGCATCCATCCTAGCACCAACTCCATTAGGCCTCTCATTACTCCATATATACACAGTGCGTATCACAAATTATACCAAACTTGGTAGAATCCCATTAAAAGATAAAGTTGAGTTCTGGTGATGCGATTGCATAGTGAAAGAAACGGTGTGGAATCGATCAGAAAAGGTTGATCATCTAGCATATAAGTATTGGTGTGTACTGCAAGGTTCTGGAATCATCTAAATGATAAGAAATTTGGCCCAGTCTTGGTAAAGTTACAAGCACTGTACACAGAGAGAAGTGTATGGGACTACACAAACATGTGGCATATAAATCCGTCCCAATTTTTATGCTGTTACATGCCATTACATGCCATTTTTAGAATATGAAGGCATTTGAAGAGCCATGCTTTTCACGGAACATGTTTTATCTGATGTTCTTCCACATTTACATAATAACAATGATAATAGCTCTCAAATTATTGTTCACCTCTTCCCAGAACTCAACCTTCTCTTTAAGACTTATAATCTGTATGACCTTAAATTATATTTCATTACAAAGAGTAACTAATATCCTGTTTAATGATACCTTGTTAATGACTGAGCAGCTGCCATTACAAAAAAATATGGTTAAAATCATATTGTACCAATTAGTTTGGGCTGGAGCAGTGAATGTAGGTCAAATGTCCTGTTATTTGAGTCTCAAAAACAATTTCTGACATATTCGCATTGATTTTGTGAATTTAAAAAGAAAAGGTGGCAATATCTAGTCAGACTTATGAAAATGCTCATTTACAATCACAATTTATGATATTCTCTTTGTTATGATTACACAATCTTGAAAAACTTTTACTGGTGCATCCCCACTTTGAAAGACGCTCCACTGCCCCTGGATCTCCATCTAAACTTGCACCAACTCCGTCCAGCCTAGCACCAACTCCATCCAGCCTAGCACCAACGCCATCCAGCCTAGCACCAACGCCATCCAGCCTAGCACCAACGCCATCCAGCCAAGCACCAACTCCATCCTGCCTAGCACCAACGCCATCCAGCCTAGCACCAACGCCATCCAGCCTAGCACCAATGCCATCCAGCCTAGCACCAACGCCATCCAGCCTAGCACCAACGCCATCCAGCCTAGCACCAACGCCATCCAGCCTAGCACCAATGCCATCCAGCCTAGCACCAACGCCATCCAGCCTAGCACCAACGCCATCCAGCCTAGCACCAACGCCATCCAGCCTAGCACCAACGCCATCCAGCCAAGCACCAACGCCATCCAGCCTAGCACCAACGCCATCCAGCCTAGCATCAACGCCATCCAGCCTAGCACCAACGCCATCCAGCCAAGCACCAACTCCATCCTGCCTAGCACCAACTCTGTCCAGCCTAGCACCAACTCCATTAATTATAAGCCTTACATTATAAACTCCATATATCGCTTTATGGAGTTGAGGCTAGGCTGGATGGAGGAGTTGGTGCTAGGCTGGATTGAGTTGGTGCTAGGCTGGATAGAGTTGGTGCTAGGCTGGATAGAGTTGGTACAAGCTTAAAGCGGGACTGCATTATACACTTGTAGCTACTTGCGCCCTCTATACAGCCATTTTTTTCGTCTTCAATTTTTGAGCCCTCCACATAATAATCTTCACAGAAATAAACAAATGAAATATATGTGCATTTTTAAACACATTCAAAATTCATACAGCCATTAATGCCTAAGCGGTACCCGTTGATCCCCCATGGTCCCCTTTTTCTTATGTTAATTGAGAGCTGATTTGACGAGATAACCACCTGCCAGTGATCACGCAGGGAGGTCTAATCCTTCCTGGACAAACTAGTACAGATAGGCTTTAAATAGAGATCGTGCTAGGCGATATATGGGGTTAATGTAAGGCTAAATGGAGTTGGTGCTAGGCTAGATGGAGATGGTGCTAGGCTGGACGGAGTTGGTGCTGTATAGGCTAGATGGAGTTGGTGCAGGATTAGATGGAGATCGTGCTAGGCTATACATATGGAGTTAAAGGGAAAGTTCACCCTGATATCAAAGGGGAAGTCCACCCTTAAAAATCAAGGTGTTGGTTTTAATAAAAGCAGAAAATGAGAGAAACTGGTTAGTGAAATATCGAGCAAAAACAATTTTAAAAAAAGTAAGATATAATTTTTTGAAGGTGCGATCAATCAAACACAAATTTTCAACTCTGTGAAGTATTTTATGAGCCCCCTCCCATTTATATTGTTCTACCAAAAAAAAATCAGAAATGTGTATTTTCCCTCAAGAAAATCATACATGCTCCCTAAATACAATTATTGCAAATATGATTCTTTACAACCCCTGAATGGAAAAAATCTATTCGGTCATCAATCAAGAAGAAAATGAAAATTTATTACGGTTTATGTACAGGGCAATTGAGAAAGGAGCTCGCAAGATACGTCACAACGTTGTCAACTTGTATTTGATTGATCGCATCTTCAAAAATTCATTACGTTCTTATTTTTAATCGGATTTTGCTCACACTTTCTTTTATTAAAAACCAACTTAATGTTAGGATGGACTTCCCCTTTAATGGAGTTGGTCCTAGGCTGGGTGGAATCGGTGATATATAGGATGGATGCATTGGGTAATTAGTGAGAGGCTGGATGGAGTTGATAGCTTGAATGAGAAAGATTGTCTAATTGATTTTTTTTTCTTCTTGCCCGTAAGAATTAGGTATGATAAATGTTTTTTTTTAGTATGCCTTTTACTTTCTCGGTTGCCCCTTTTCCTTTTTATTAAGTGCCCATGTTTTTAGTACCTTCCCACGGGAGGAGACACATACGGGAAATTCAGATATTATTGATACTTTTGTACATCAAATTTGTAAAATTTAATTCAAACTTTCAACATTCTGTTTCTCTCATTTCTTGCTTTGAAAAATGAAATTATTACTGAGATTGGATTGCCCTTTAATGCGACTCTCTTACACAAAAGCTCTTTCAACTGTGCGATACATGAAATTGATGTAAAATTCAGACTAAATTCAATGTGAATCAAAATTTATTTGGTAAGCAAAATACAAAATATTGGCAATACCTCACGAAAGTTTGGGTGGCTATCGTATTACTGTAAAATGTCTTATATCAAGAAAACAGAAAAAATATCTACACGTAGTGAGGAGAAAGGTTCAAAGTCGTGCAAAACTTTTAGGAAGATGGAAATGACTCTATCACAATAGACATTGTATCTACATAAGAAACCGGAGAACATTTCATATATAACTGTGGTACAATTACGTTGCACAAGCTCCCTCTAGCGTAAAAAAACTGCTGCCCCTCGTATACACACTTGCACGCCCCCCTGCTATTCAATTTGATAAGATTAATTTTAAGGGGGTGTTCGTCAGATAATTTGACTTGTGCCCCCCTACCTCTCCCCCCTGCAAATCATCCGTAGACACCACAGATGTCATATTCTGTTTTGTAAATACATATCATCATATATAAAATGTCGAATTAATATAAACTAAAGTTTTGTTTCAATCCAATTCAATTCCTCATTGCAATTAAAGAATAACATACAGACGTGTACATGGAATAATACCATGTTACACAAATATATAATAAAGTACATGTTTATGCATTGGTACAAAAATATCAAAATTGCGCGGTAGGTAGCAGCCAGAAAAGAAGTGACCTTTATAAGTGGTCGACCTAAAGAAGATATAATTAACAGTTAAATACACGTACCAGATTATAATGACATGACAAAACACAACATTGCTACCACAAAAAGATGCACATCACAGTGCGCGATATTATACAATAGATCAATGAAAAAAATATAATTCGATTAATATTTTGCAAGAGTAAGTTTAAGTTGTTTTTGTTTTAATGACTTTTCATGTTTGTTTTGTTATTCAGTTTGAAATCTTGTTTTTTCATTATCTTGGCTTGAAGCCGAGTTGATAAACCCTCTGAAATATCTTTCTGTAACATACTTCTATGGAAAATGTCCCCAAAACATCTTCTTTTTTAAAGTTATGATGATAGTGTATTTGTTTTAAACACAGGAGGACCTATAAGAACATGTTTACAATTTCATATTCCGACCATAGCTATGTCAAAGATAATTGCTGGGTGATGTTTAATGAAAACTTTAGTACAAAGCGAACATAGAGTAAGCTTTAGAATAACAAAAAATTAAGATTTTTCTAAATCTTATAAAAACTAATTTCTCTATTTTTTCTGCATTCGTTGAAATTAGTAAGATTCCTTGCTAATACATACTATTTTATGTTTATGGGTTTAGCTGGGATTGACACAAAGGTCTATCGACAATATATTAAGGACAGAAACTGAAAAAATGGAAACACAGACAAAAACGGAATATCTCCAAAAAGTGAATAAATGAAGCAGATATTTCCGACAAGTTCCATGGCATTTCTCCCATGTACTTTGCCAGACGGAAATAAAACATAGAAAACAGAAAACAAGATATCACAGTCCTTCAGATAAAAAAATAACCCTTATTTTTACGATTGGTTTTACAATGCTTTTGCAACATACACCATACAATCAATAGGTCGAGTTTCAAAACTCTTGAACTCTTTAGTACACAACTAGAGAAATTGTAAGAAGTAGAAATTACTATGAAAATGTGGCATTTCCTCTCATGATTCTCGGTAAAATTTAAGAACTAGTTTAAATAATCTCACAGTGATCTGAAATGCATTGTAGAAAATGAAGGAAAAGTATTCATTGCATCAAACGGCAATACATATAGAGTCTTTTACTATGATGATGATCTCCTACTGTAAAACAATCTCTTAGTTCACAATTAAATTGTGTCTACATCATTTACAACAACTATCAAAAAGTCAGGTTCACATGTACAGTGCGTCCCGGAAAAAACGAAACCGACAATTATCGATGTTTTATCATAACTTCAGCACAATTATAACAAATAGATGACACATATTTGTAAAGCTTAGATCCTCCTCTTTCATTTGATGCAACTCATATGATGCACATTTCACGCATGAGTGATTGAAAACAATTTGAAAAAAGGGTATCAAAAAGTCATTTGGCGAACGGTATCTGAATTTCAAAGAGAAAATCACATTTCCACAAAGTTCATTTTCTGCCCTTTCATATTACACCTCAATCAGGAAAAATGAGCCAGGAATAACAAAGTTCTGTTTGTTTAAAGTAATGCTTGCATTTCCATAATTTTATTAAACGAATTCGTTTTCACTTGCTGCCTGCCGTAGCAACAAACAGAGTTGACAAAAGACTTGATGCATGGCTGATCGTCAACGAAACGGAGTGGTGAGTAAAAATGATAAAAGCTAATTGCTAATTTTTTTTTTTAAGTCACAGAAACACAAGGCCGTTTTTTAACGAAATATTATGATACTCTTAATTTTTCAGCGTGCCTGTTTATATACCAGAAAAAAAAACAGGTCCGGACGCACACATCGCACGCCCCCTCTTCCTACGGGCCTGAAGACAGTGGTATCATACAGTGCAAGTAAGGATGAGTCATCCATTATTTTCAGTGGAATATATAGAGTCTATCAGGAGTACAGAAAGCGATCTCTCCTGATCGGTACTGCTGGAGATAGTACCAATCTATCTTGGGCTTCTCAATGTTGTAATCGAAGACGAGGTTCTGGACATGCTTCAGCTCGTTAGTGTACTCATCAATTCTGACCAAACCTACATCGTGTTTCAACGCGGCTATCAGGATTTTATTCCCTTGAGACACCGCAGGATATAGAATATTACCTAATTTCACTAATTTATATTTTACAGCACCTTGTTTGTCAATCAATCGTAATGTATCACAAGAAACGGAGATCAGGAAATTGTCATTACTATAGTGATCTGCTCAGGTATATACCCATCACATGGTATCTCCCTGATCGCCTTCCCACCTGCTGGTGAGAATACCTGGATCTTCTTGGCTTTCCAGTATTGTTTGAGCTTTCAAGTATAACATACCGATCATCAGAGAGGAACCCTACTCCAAGAATCTTAACATGATTGAGAACTGTCTTCTGGAACTGACCATCAGCAGAGAAGATCGCCACGCCACCTGTACTACATCCCACTGCCATCCTACCGTCAGGTGTACCAACCATGGCATTCATGCTTTTCTTATTGGGCAAAGCGATGTTCCTTGCTACTGCATTTACGATATTGCCGAGAGCTATCTCGTTCATTCCAACGTTCCTCTTAAAACTGACACCTTTTCCTTTCTTGCTCGATTGCATCGGCTGCTTGTAGTCAGGATCTTCTTGTTTCAAAGCCTCTTGTAAGTCTTGACATAGAGTATCGTGTGCAGCTAAAGCATCCATATCTGACGGTACCTTTGTCCTATTGGTTACCACGTCAGCTATGGTGGTCAAGTGAGTGATGTGCTCCTGAGCCAATTTCTTCATTTCGTTCAGTTCTTTCTCTACTCCTTCGATCCTACCCTTGGCTTCACCAATGAGGATTTCTTTCTTCTTTGTCAACTGCCGGACTGATTCTTCAAATGCTTTGTTGATATCATCTGTACACTGCTTCTGAACATTGCTCACATGCTCCTTCTGTTCATCGATGAAATCAACGTATTCCAGCAAGAGCGTTTCTTGTCCGCCTTGGATTTGAGGTCCTCGATACTCTTCATATGGCTGCTTTCATAAACAGCTGTCTCAACGATACGATGTCCTTCGTTTGTATGCTCCATGACAACACACTTGAAGCAGGCAAATCTCCTGCAGTCGGAACAGAAGCACTCCTCGTCCTCTTTGGGTTGTTTCCTGCATTTACGATATCTACGTACTGACACCTTCCCCGATACGATCTCACTCATGACTAAGACCTCATGACTGATGAAGTCTGGCCACAGAGAGTGTTTGTTGTGGCAAGTGCAACAGAAATAATTACCACAGTCTTGACAGTAGACAACAGCATGCGGCTTTTCCTCGGATTTACAATTCGTGCAAAACTGGTATTGATTCTTCATGTCCTCTATGAGAGACTTCAAAGCTAGATTTGCCGGTAATTTGCTGACATCTTGGTTTGGGACCTGGGTTTCAGCTCTGCAGACAGGGCATCGGAGCATCTGGTCCTTACCATGGCATTCCAAGAGGTTGTCCAGGCAGGCCTTGCAGTAGGTGTGAGAACAAGACAGGATCTTGGGATCGGTGAAGGTATTTAGACATACAGGACACTCCAGACTCTGAGCAATAACATTACTTAATGCATCAGCCATGATTCGGATTCTACAGGAGATAAAAGAAAAGGACAAAATACAATGATTAGCCAGTGTAGCTTTAATTCATCTGATCGTATTAAAGAGGAGTGTTTATCATTTTCCTCACGCCTTTTCCCTACAGAATATAATTTCTTGAAATTTGAACGAGAAAAATATGATCCGTAATCAGCCTTCAGATATGATGCAGACTTACTCTTAACATGGAGTCTAGGCTTTGAACAACTCCAAAACTTAGTCGGCAACATTTTGTATTTACTCTGAAAGCTGATGAAGTATCAAAAGCATTATACTTATGCACAATGGATTATACTATTTAGAAAAATGATTATTTTTTTATTTATTATTTAGGTTTTATTTCCACATTAACTGCATATGAAACGAATTTACAAAGTAACGCATATACAAGGTAACAAAACATGTAAATATATTCGATAGATAGGTGGTATTACAACAGTAAAACGATTTTTATGCAAGTCATTAAATACAAATGATGCTAACAATAATCTACAGTAATGAGGAGGAAACCTTTAAAGCATAATGCTTGTGATTATTGGTTCCCTTCACATAATACGTTTATTACATAATATATAAAACAAAAAACAAAACAAAAGAATAAAAACGGGTGTGTAGTGCAGCCAACCAACAAGCGATGATAATAGCGGTAGTCTTCATCAAGATGACCTTCTTAAGTATTTTCATACTGAAGAAGAATTTTACGTTTTAAGTGATATTTAAAAGTACTTAAATTGGGCAACTGTTTGAGCGACATGTCCAAGGAGTTCCAGTACACAGGACCAGTATAAATCATGATTGTACAGAGGAAATTATACTGCTCTGCGTTGTCAGAATCATTAGCTGAAATATTGGCTATGTTAAGAATCGCATAATAACACGAAATATTTCCCATGTGTATTCATATCTACATAACATGTAAGAATAATTATTCATGACAACTTTGTAATTCAAATCACAATAACATACCAAAATCGTCACATTTTCCCCCTGGACAAACACACACAGATAATGTATATTACTGTACGATATCAATATGATCCCAAGTTTTATAATGCGACAAACGTTACTTCCGGGTGCCGTGCGATGCACTAAACTATTTGTCCTCTGACATCCGCGAGTTGACAGAAAAATCGTGAGGGGTCCGTCAGCGCACCGTCTGGAGCCCGCACGGAACCCGTACGGTGCCCCACGGGCCCTTTACGGGCGCCGGAAGAATTGGGAGCAGCCAACTCGTGCCTGGATTACATTTGGCCTGCGATTAGTCTACGGAGCCCGTATCCTGCCCGTATCCCCTTTTCCGTGCGGCCTTCGTGCGGAGGTAGGAGGCGGCCGTGAGATTTTCGTACGGATTCACGGGCTCCACGGCCTCTACGATTTTATTTCGCGAGAAGTTATACAAATTTGAAAAATCGTAAGCCCGTAGTCCGTAGACATATCGTAGGTGGCATTGCACGATCCTCGCACGGGCATCACGCGGAGGCCTCGCACTGATCGTGCATCAAACGCACGATTTTTCGGTGAACATGGGGGCTAAATAACGCTCAAAATCGGCACGGCGGCTGCACGGTCATTACGCGCCTTCTCCGCGCAACCTCTGCACGGAAGCTGCACGATTTCCGTACAATCTCCGAGCAGCCTCTGTACGGATTTGCCCCGGCCTGAGCCCGAGGGCCAATACAAGAAATTGCACGATGCTCGTAGATGATGTAAACACAAACACCGTAGCCCGTAGCCTCCTACGATGCCCCCCAAATAGCACGAAAAATCGTAGACCATTTTCTCGTACGGCGCCCGGGGCAAATGATATCCAGTCATTATGCTTGGATTACATTTGGCCTACGATTAGTCTACGGAGCCCGTATCCTGCCCGTATCCCCTTTTCAGTGCGGCCTCCGTACGGAGGCAGGAGGCAGCCGTGAGATTTTCGTATGGATTCACGGGCTCCGCAGGGCTCCGCGGCCTCTCCGATTTTGTTTCGCAGAAAGTTATACAAATTTGAAAAATTGTAAGCCCGTAGTCCGTAGACATGTCGTAGGTGTCATTGCACAATCCCCGCACGGGCATCGCACGGAGGACTCGCGCTGATCGTGCAGCAAACGCACGATTTTTCGGTGAACATAGAGGCAAAAAACGCTTAAAAACGGCACGGCGGCTGCACGGTCACCTCGCCTTCTCCGCGCAATCTTTGCACGGAAGCTGCACGGGCTTTGTACGATTTCCGTGCGGAGGCTGCGGAGACTGCACGGCTACTGCATTGAAATTGCACGATTTCCGTACAATCTCCGATCAGCCTCTGTACGGATTTGCCCCGGCCTGCCCCCGAGGGCCAATACAAGAAATGGTACGATGCTCGTAGATAATGTAAACACAAACATCGTAGTCCGTAGCCTTCTACGATGCCCCTAAAATCGCACGAATAATCGTAGACTAATTTATCGTACGGCGCCCGGGGCAAATGTAATCCAGGCATAAACAACAATGATCTTCTAACGAACATGCTTAATGTTCATGTCATTACGTTAATACTCATGTTGTGAACTTTAATTCACGGCCTTACTGATATAGAAGCTTTTTAGCGAAAAGCAAGTTTTACCGTGATTTAAAAAATACGATACACAAACAAGAGGAAGACATTTTAAGCCAATACTCCAGATTAAGGATCAAATTGCATCAAGCTATGATTATCCATGATGCACATTATTTGTGAAAGAAAGGCCTGATCTTGGAAACCTGGTGAAAGTTTCCTTCTCAGGCTTGCTTCTGACTCTCGTGATAGCAAGCAGGAGGATGGAAGGAGCGAGTGAAGATGAATGTATCTACAGGATCAAGCTTCTCCATTTCGGCGACTCGAATGAAAGGTTAGTTAATTTTAATCTCGACCATAAGACTTAAATGCTTCCCCCAAACCTGGTGCGAACAGCTTGCGAAACTTCAGTGATGACGGAACCTCGCTGTTGTCGGCTTCGACGCGCTCGACGTGTGAACGATGCTGCCATGGATTTTCAAATCCAGTTTGTTAACGAGGTCCATCCCGAGGAGTGTTGATCTTTTACGTACGACGTACAATGTAGCATCGGCTTGTCGAGTGCCTACTTTGACGGACGTGTGCAGACAGTGCATTACACCAAGTACTTTGATGTCAGCTTTAGAGTAGTCGGATAACCTTACTCTAGTCGGCTGAATAGCTTCTTTGACGAAATTTCTCTCGAAGACGGTCTGAGGAATGATGGACACAATCGATCCGGTATCGACGGTCATGTCTCTGTCTACTCTTCCGGCGAGCTGAACTCTGCATTTGAATGAACGGGTAGGCTTTCAGATTACTGTCAATACTTTATTTGCAACATCTAGAACTTCCCGGGCCTTACTACTGCGACAAACTTTTGACCAGTGTCAGATTTTTTTTCTCCACATTTATGACATTTTGTGGGTTTTTCTCTGCGATTGTCATCAAATGTGACCTGATTTTTACTTCCACAGTTTCTGCAACCATCCTGTGTTCTATGTTCTGTTGCGTTCCTTTGCTGTCTACTCTCCGCTCTACTTTCCTGCGTTTTCCTTCTATGCAGTTCGTGCACATTTTCGCTGTCACCTTCACGTCCTTGAGCGATTACTTTTGAGTCCCGGTGTGCATCTTTAATGTATCTACTGCAGTTAAGTACTTTCTGTATATTTAAGTCCGATTCTAGCTTGAGAGTATTCAATTTTAACAAGGAGGAGAAACTTGTGTTTAGACATTGTACAACCTTACTCTCATTTAACGTAATGCTAACTAGTCAAGTCCCTGCCCAAGTCTGGTTGCTATGCGTGCTCCTATATGCATGTTCAGATGCCATTGCTATTGTGTTTGCCCATACTGGCCCCATATCCCTAGTGCCACTACCACATGTTCACATCTTGATACCCTGTTCATTTGGTTGAGTTCATGTATGCATACAATGTGAATTCATTCAGAGAGTCTTGGTTGAACCTTCACAGCAATTAACCACACCCTTATCTTCTGTGTCTCTATTTTGAGTTGTGTTTCATTTTAAACCTCCGATATAACAAAGATGATTCATGATTGATTGAAGAAGCTAATTAAATTTTAATGAATTTCTATGGCATGATCGAGCCAGGAGAGTCAGTGATTTTCACCTTATTCACAATATTTAGAATTTTACACTAACAATATTTAAATGCTATGTTCTACTACAAGCTATCGAGCTCTTTATTACATAATACTTATATTAGCGAGAAATGGGCGGCCTGCAGATTCATCAGGAGATCGCAGATATCAGTTATCACCACCCCACCCGACCAGAGGCCATGCTGCCGGAGGTTTAGGGAGACACGCACCGAGAACACCGCTGAAAACTGTCGTGAACGTACGCGTGCAGCTTGTTGTTTTTTCAACTATATGGTATTTCACCGTTGAGGGCATTATCATGATTCAACGTTTGTACAAAGTCGTCACGCATGCACCTGGAATAAAGTAACAATACACATGGTACTTTCTGGTGTTATTTCGTTTATTTGAGTTCTCTCTAACTAGTAAAACGCAACACAGCTCTCCATAACTAGTTAGATCGTTTGTTCTTCCGGCGATTTGGGAGGAAGGGGAATACCGAATTGCCTCATTTCGAAATTAAATCGTTTTGCTTATTCTCCTCTACTATAACGCTTCAATCACGTGTAATAACCGTAAATCTCCGGGATCTGATTCATTTTCCACTAACCCTACTCCACCTTCCTTGTGTGTTTGATTACTGGGCGCCGCCATCTTAAGATTTTATTGAGTGAATTGCGCATACGTTGTGCAGCTTGAAGACAGCTTTTTCCTTTCCATTTAATTACATTTAATTTATTTATTACCAACATTTCAGATTCGTTGCATTTCAGCACAATAACTATAGATTTGGGAAATGGAGCCAAGAAATAGCAAAGGCTTGTCAAGGTAGGTCCCATTCAATCCACCATAATTATTATTGTTATTATTATTATCATTTTTTTTTGGTTTTTGGTTTTTGTCTGGGGGAGGGGGGAAGGGTTGGCTTGTTGAAGAAAAAAAAATGAAACCCAGAAATCTGAAGGTCGAGTTATACCTGTTTCCGGCAGTCTTTGAAAAGGCTGAGGAGACCTTTCTCTTTTCTTCCTAATTGAAATACTGTCGGCTGACATCAGTAACTTTGGTGCGCCCGGCGCATTCAAAATGATCACCACAATGGTCAGACTGACGACGTCCCTATGGTTAAACCAGGGAGGTGAAAGGAAAGGAGGGGAAACTCTTGTAATTTTATTCAAACGCATTCGCGAGTTCTAAAGCGTAACAATGGGATGTGTAACATTCCACTTGGCTTTGGAGTTTCATGCTCCGAGTCGCTCTTCCACTGCGGGGAATTTCGGAGGCCAGGCACCAGTTTCACATTTATTACAAAATATTAAACTACCGGCAAAATTTCAGTCTAAATTATAAACTTTATATGGGGATTGTATTGGGAATAGTGCATCAAACAGTTTTTCAAATTTAGTACTCCGCCCTTCCTATAATTTGTGTGCCAGAGTTGGTAAAAGAAAAATTAGATCCTGACAAAAACTCAATATTTTAGGATAATGCGCTAATTTGTGCATGTTTTAATGTCCTGTTATTTAATTCATGATTTACAATCTTCGATAACTTTAAGTTTGCTAATGCGTGTTTTCGCGTGTTTTTCGTATTTTTGCAGTTGGAAAAAAGGATGAAATTACACAAGTTTGTGTTCGCTTGTTCTACTCATTACACAATCAACAATTGATGAGAAATCATTGAAAGGGACAGCGAACAGTTGCTGATGTAGGAATTCTAAATCCTGATATTTCATGCGCTCTTTATGCACCACTTGGTCAACAGTTGCAGATTAGCGCATAACTTTTTCGGCGGCTTGGAGCATGGAGTCAAAGGAAAGCGGCTTCATTCCACTCCTTTCTTTCACCCCCTGGTTAAACATTCCTTTTCCCGTCGTCCCATTCTTTGTCTTCCTTTGTCACCCAGCCCCTTCCCACCGTATCTTGTTGCGTCACTTACTATAAACCTTTAGTTTTGCGTTACAATTGTCTTTTATTATTATCACTATAATTTATCATTACTATTATTATAATAATTATTATTTTCATTATTATTATTATTATCATTATTATCATCATCATTGTTATTATTCTTATCATTATTATTGTTATTGTAACATTAGTAGAAGTAGTAGCAGTAGTAGCAGTATCTTATTTTCAAAATATTGTTTTTTTTTCTTCACATACCGCCTGCCCAATTTCAGTTCGATATTTGAAAATTTGGGAAAGGTTTTTTTTTAATGAACAACAAAAAAAATCTTATCTCGGGGTATCGATCCATTTCATTTTGTCTGATGCAAACTGAATGCAAGAGTACTCTATAAATCGTGTATGATCAATGCGAAATAATGTCGGACTATACAGGCCCCATTCCCCATACGCTGTTTGAATATTAATCTTAAAAGAGGGCCACCTTCTGTCATTGGGCTAAGATTCTGCAATGTAAAAGTATGATGTAAATACATTGACAAGACACCGTAAAATATATTCTTATTGCAGATGCAGCCTCCTAACCAACTCCCATCCCCACGTTATATATATTGTTTTTAATTACATGTACAAGTATAGACCTATCAATTAGGACAAAAGAATTTTCGAAATCCAAGGAGATCTAGGCACTGTTTTGTAGTTAGCTTGAGCAGGACGCTGTAATGGTAAGTTGGTATTAAACGAATCATTAAATATTTCTAAGAATTTATCAAAAGCTAGATTAGAGTCATCATTATTGTATACCTGTTGCCAGTTTATAACTGAGAGACTTTCTCTGAGTCTATTACGGTTTTCCTCTGATAACACTCTAAATTGGTTCTGTTTTCTAATACTTGATGAAGACGATTGGGTGAGGCTCGGTATAACGGAAAATATTGGAAAATGATCGGACAGGTCAGAGACAACAATGCCAGAGAAAACAGGGGAATGTACATTAGTAAAGATATTATCTATTAGGGTTAATCAGTGATCAGAAATTCGGGTCAGCTTCGTAATTGCTAGAATAAATGAATGTGAAAGTAAAATATCCCCTACTATTCGTATTTTTTGGTAGTGGAATAGGTTAAGGTAAAAAGCCTCCCGTGATTTGGCCCGAAAAAAGCAGGGTTAGCACCGCAACTGGGGTGTTAACTCTTGAAATGCGGTGCTTAGAGCTCTATTGAGAACAGAAGTCAAAATAGTCCGGGGCTATTAAAGGAAAATCGGTGCTACTCCGTGAAGGTGGAAAAGCCGTATCCAATCAGGTATAGTCCGGGGTTACCGATTTCGAGTGAGAATCGCGTGGATTTAATGCGAATCGCTTGCACAAAAACTATTTCGACTGTGCGATATATGAAGTTGATGTAAAATTCAGACTGAATTCGACGTGACTCAAAATTTATTTGGGAAGCAAAATAAAAGTATTTACAATACCTCATGAAAGTTTGGGTGTCTACCGTATTGCTTTATATTGTATAACATGTATATCCAGAAAACAGAAAAATTATCTAGTACATGAAGTAAGGAGAAAGGTTCAAATTCGTGCTAAATTTTGAGAAAGATGGAATAACGACTCGATCTCAATAAACATTATACCTGCATAAGAAACCGGAGTACACATTCATATTATGTTGCACGAGCTCCAACTAGCGTAAAAACAGCTGCCCCCTTTTATACACACCTGCACGCCCCCCCCCCCGTATTAAATTTGATAAAATTACTTTTTAAGGGGTGTTCGTCAGATAATTTGACTTTGTGCCCCCTCCCTTGCAAATAATCCCGTAGACACCACAGATTTCATATTTTGTTAGTTTCTGTCAATTTATTCTGTTCTGTAAATACGTCATCAACACATATAATAACTTGTACTATATAAGATGTCGTATCAATGACTATAGTTTTGTTTCAATCCAATTCAATTCATCATTAGGCCTACAATTAAAGAATAACATACATACGTTTACATGGAATTATACATTGTTACACAAAAATAATAGAATACATGTACATAGATATGCATTGGTACAAATATATCAAAATTGCTTGGAAGGTATATAGCAGCCAGAAAGGAAGTGACGTTTATAAGTGGCCGACCTAAACAAATATATTATTAACAGTTAAATACATGTTCCAGATTATAATGACATGACAAAACACAACATTCCTACGATAAAAAGTACACATCACAGTGCATGACATAGTATAAAAGATGAATGAAATGAAGAAAAAAATATGTTCAAATAAAGATTAATATTCTGCAAGAATAATTTTTAGCTGTTTATGTTTTAATTACTTGTTATGTTTGTTTTGTTATTCAGTTTGAAATCTTGGTTTGCCATTATCTTGGTTTGAAGCCGATTTGATAAACCCACTGAAATACCGTGACGGAAAATCGAAGTAATTACCCCACACACACTGACTCCTCTTCCTTGCACAGCCGAAACAAAACACCAGGCCAGTGTTTCATTAAACCGTCATTATAACAAGTTCACCGAAATCTAGTTGAAATGCGTGTATTATAATTAACACGCGTTTCAAGGTGTCGATGAACTTGTACTTATGACGGTCTCGTGAAACCATGCCCAGACCGACAAGAGACCGAATAAGAAATGACATTAATACACTGAATGGAAAAAAGAAATGGTCGATTAGGAAAGGTTTGTTAGGTTGTTTTGGAGTGGGTTCGGCGGTGTGGATGCAGTCTCATGGTCTCATATCGGGGTGAAATAATAAATAGAAAACATTGAAACATAGGTCGTCCATGCAGGGCCACTCTTCATAACGGAAGGGAGGTAAAGGAGTTTATTATTGACATTAAAAACAAAATCAACTGCCAGTTACAGATGTCATTGCTTAAAAATAACAAAAGGTTGAATACAACAATCAGCACTGCATAAATATCTTTGTGTATAGCGATTTCAGTTCCCCAAAATTCTTCAGATGCTTAAAGTTAAGAATCAAATACATGTACATGTATAACGTCATAATCGTTATAGCAACTTTTATATTTCAAATTCTGTAGATTAAGTATGAGCAATGGCACGCGCAGAAAGGTAAACGAGGTCAAGGAAATACATAATTTGAAAGAGACAAAGACAAATAAGAAGTTATGGATATAAGAACATTCTGAAATGGACAGCATTCCCGGTGGATACTAATGCATACTCTTTCCAAAATAACAGGGATGCATAATAAAAGGGGAAGTACACCTGACATCACGTTGATGAAGAAAACGTAAGAAACGGGGGAATAAATCTTAAAAAATAAGAACAAATTAATGTAATTGTAAAGCTTTAGCCCCCTATAGATAAGCAACCTAAATGCGATCGCCTTTCCATTTGTTTATATGGAAAATGTCCCAAAAATATCTTCTTAAAACAAAAGTTTTGATGATAGCATATTTGTTTTAAACGCAGGAGTACCTATACATGTTTACAATTTCAAATTTCGGCCATAGGTATGACAAAGAAAATTGCTGGGTGATGTTTAATCAAATATTTTGGACAAAGCGAACATAGATCAGGATAGATCAAGTAGCTGTAAAATCACACATTTTCAGATTTTTCTAAAACTTATAAAGACCAATTTCTCTAATTTTTCTTCAATCGTTGAAGTTAGTGAGATCCCTTTTTAATACATACTATTTTATTTGTATGGGTTTAGATAGGTTTGACACTAATGTCTTTCAACATTATATTAAGGACAGAAACTGAAAATTGGAACACAAACAAACGAAATATCTCCAAAAGGTGAATAAATGAATCGGGTATTTACGACAAGTTCCATGCCTTTTCTCCCATGTACTTTACCAGACGGAAAGTAAACGTGGAAAACAGAAAACAAGATACCACAGTCCTTCAGATCTTGTTTTGACATTTGCTTTTACAATACTTTTGGAACAAATATCATACGTTCAATAGGTCGACTTTCAAAACTCTTAAACTCTCATTTAGTACACAGCTCGAGAAATTTTATAAAGTAGACATTATTATGAAAAAGTGGCATTTCCTCTCATGATTCTGGGTAAAATATTAAATCTAGTATGATTAATCGGACAGTGATCTGAAATGCATTGTAGTAAATGAAGAAAAGAAAATTAATTGTATTAAAAGGTAATACATATAGAGTCCATTGCTAGGAATATTATGTCCGACGGTAAAATAGTCCATAGTTAAATTGTGTCTACATCAAAAAGTCAGATTCACATGTAGAGTCGTCATCAATAACAAAATCTTGAAAGACGAACATATCAAAAGTAAATTAAAAGAAAGGTTACTTTTTAGAAAATTTCAATCATTCGAATTGATCTATATGATTTAGGAATGTCATTTCTGAAACAGTCACGAAAACTCCAATTCACCTAGTTCAAAATATAACTGATTCCACTGGATACTATATTTCCTTTCTGAGGTCATAGAAACAACGAAATATTATGTTATTCTAAATTTTTCAGCATGCCCGTTTTTACCTTAAAAACATGTCCGGTCGCACCCCCTCTCTACCAACCTGAAGACAGTGGTATCATACAGTGCAAGTAATGATTCATCATCCATTATTTTCAGTGAAATATATACAGTCTATCAGGAGTGCAGAAAGCGATCTCACCTGATCGGAACTGCCGGATATAGTACCAGTTTCTCTCAGGCTTCTCAATCTTGTAATCAATGACAAGGTTCTGGACATGCTTCAGCTCGTTAGTGTACTCATCAATGCTGACCAAACCTACATCGTGTTTCAACGAGGCTATCAGGATTGTAGTCCCTTGAGACACAGCGGCGTATGGGAAATAACCTAATTCCGTTAATTCATATTTTACAACACCTTGTTTGTCCATCAATCCTATTGCATGCGAAGATTTAATGATCAGGTAATCATTATAACTAGTAATCTGCAGAGGAATATACCCGTCACATGTAATCTCCCTGATCGCCTTCCCACCTGCTGGTGAGAATACCTGGATCTTCTGGGCTATCGTGTAGCTAACATAGATCTGATCATCACTGTCTACAGTGAGGTTAGGAAATCCACCTTTATCGCGACTCAGAGTCTCAAACATTAAATTCAACTTTGTGTACCCTAGTGTGTACAGTGTGATTATGTTTGAGGCACCAAGTACGACAACCCGATCATCAGAGAGGAACCCTACTCCAAGAATCGAAACATCCTTGAGAACTGTATGCTGGTGCTGACCATCAGCAGAGAAGATCTCCACGCCACCTGTCCAATATCCCACTGCCACCCTACCGTCTGGTGTACTAACCATGGCATTCATGCTATTCTTAGTAGGCAAAGCGATGTTCTTTGCAACTGCATTTACGATATTACCAAGACCTATCTTGTCCAATCCAACGTTTCTTATAAAAACGACACTTTTTCCTTTCCTGCTCGATTGCGTCGGCTGCTTGTAGTCAGGATCTTCTTGTTTCAAGGCCTCTTGTAAGTCTTGACATAGAGTGTCGTGTGCAGCCAAAGCATCCATATCTAACGGTACCTTTGTCCTATTGGTTACCACGTCAGCTATGGTGGTCAAGTGAGCGATGTGCTCCACAGCCGATTTCTTCATTTCGTCCAGTTCCTTCTCTACTCCTTCGGCCCTACCCTTGACTTTACCAATGAGGACTTCTTTCTTCTCTGTCATCTGCTGAACTAAATCTTCATATGCTTTGTTGATATTATCTGTACACAGCTTCTGAACATTGCTCACATGCTCCTTCTGTTCATCAATGAAATCAACGTATTTCTGAAAGCAAGAGCGTTTCTTGTCCGCCTTGGATCTGAGGTCCTCGATACTCTTCATATGACTGCTTTCATATACAGCTGCCTCGATGATCCGATGTCCTTCGTCTTTATGCTCCATGACAACACACCTGAAGCAGGCAAATCTCCTGCAGTCGGAACAGAAGCACTCCTCATCCTCGTTGGGGTGTTTCCTGCATTTACGGTATCTACGTACTGACACCTTCCCTGATACGATCTCACTCATGGCTAAGACCTCATGACTTTTGAAGTCTGGCCACTGAGAGTGTATGTTGTGGCAAGTGCAACAGAAATACTTGCCACAGTCTCGACAGTAGACAACAGCTTGGGGCTTGTCCTCGGATTTACAATTCGTGCAAAACTGATATTGGTTCTTCATGTCCTCTATGAGAGACTTCAAAGCTAGACTTGCCGGTAATTTGCTGACTTCTTGGTTTGGGACCTGAGTTTCAGCTCTGCAGACAGGGCATCGGAGCATCTGGTCGTTACCATGGTATTCCAAGAGGTTGTCCAGACATGCCTTGCAGTAGGTGTGAGAGCAAGACAGGATCTTGGGATCGGTGAAGGTATTCAGACATACAGGACACTCCAGACTCTGAGCAATAACATTCTTTAATGCATCAGCCATGATTCGAATTCTACAGGAATACGAGATAGAAGAAAAGGAAAAAATGCATAATGATTAGCAAGTGTAGCTTTGATTCATCTGATTGTATTAAAGAGGAGTGTTTAGCATTTTTCTCACGCATTTTCCCTTCAGAATATAACGCGTACAAAATATGATATTCCGTTATATCTTGATAAACAATAATTCGTGTTATTCATCAACTGAATGAAGTAATGAAAAAGGAATTCCTTTGTCGCTCTTCAATCAATGTACGTTATAATGGGGGAAAATGATGATGATGATAACAATAATAATAATGCTTATAATTATAATGCTAATGACGATGATAATAATAATAATGATTATAATAATAATGATTACGATGATGATAATAGTAATAAACTTGCTTTGGAATCTTATACCAAAAGTATCCAACGTGTGCTAATTATCTGTCTTGAGTTTTCATCTCTGTACCTTTAATTAAGAGTACATAACACCAAGTATTACAAATTCGCGAAACTTGATCTGAAAGAAATATGATCCATGATCTACCTTCAGATATGATGCAGATAAACATGCCCTATATATTCTTAACATGGAGTCTATAGGCTTTGAACAACTCTAAAAACTTAGTAGGCAACATTTCGTATTAATTTCAAAGCTGATGAAGTATCAAAAGCAGTACTATAAACATGTACTTATGCACACTGGAATATACTATTTAAAAAAATTATCATGATTGTACAGAGGAAATTATATTGCTAATAACGCATAATAACCTGAAATATTTCCCACGTACATCCATATCTACATAACATGTAAGAATAATATTTCATGACAACTTTGTTATTCTAATCAGAATAACATACCAAAATCGTCACAATTTTCTTCAGGACAAACAAACACTGAGAAGTTATAGTTATGACCGATAAAAGTCCGATATCCATATGATCCCAAGATTTCTAATGCGGCAAACGTTACTTCCGGGTTCACGGTCAAGGACTTTATACTCGTATGGTCTGGTTTTAAAGCTCTGTTTTGTTACGTTTTATTTTTGTTGCCTGTTTCTTCATTGTTTACTAAACTGATATAATATCCCAAACACCGTCATTCTCATCTTGGTCTTAGCTCAATCGCTCTCCATTTACCTCCTCAAAGACAGCTAGACCAAGACCCACCTATTTCAGTCTAAGGAAAATGATGATTTTACAAACCAGATTTTAAAAAAATCAAAAGTGTCTGGGAGTCAGCCTAATATAGTTATATACACCATGTCTTTCGGATGGTGACGTTAAAGGTCGGTCCCCAGACGTAAATAATCATTATCTGATTGATACATGTCTGTAAAACCCAATTACACACACACACACAACAATGTAAAACGAAAACTATTGTAAAATGTCACTGCACATCTTTTGGAAATGACACGGACATTTTAATTCGATCACCTCTTTTCCCGTCATTACGTATCAGTCTGGGTGTTATATAAAATAATTAAGTAAACATGTATACTCTTTGCCTTTACAATGTAGTCATGGATCACTGATCATTATTAGTACTACATTATATGTAATTATTCAGTTTGACAGTCTATTTTTAGTGACTGGGAATTCCCAGTAACCTTTGGCAGACAACAAAATTGAGTTCGCCCAATGAAACCTCGATCTCAGTATGTCAAGCGTCTTTGGAACAGATGTCTGCCCTGCCCCATACCCCCCAGCACACACAACAAATTCTGAATGACGTTAGTGCCGGGCTGGGGTTCGAAACCCCACCTCTAATTCGATTGAGAGTCAAGTGAATGAACCACTCTACTACCTCCACTACTACGACACCTAAGTTAATCACGCAAGATGAAATGTTTTCTATGTGTATTCATATCTACATAACATGCAAGACTAATAGTTCATAACACATTAGTTATTATAATCACAAATACATACCAAAATCGTAACATTTTCCTCATGACAAACACACACTGAGAAGTTATAGTTACATATGAACGATATCAATAAGATCACAAGTTTTCTAATGCGACAAACGTTACTTCCGGGTTCACGATCAAGGACATTAAACTCTTATGATGGTTTCTGTTCAAAGTTCTTTTTCGTTTAGTTTAGTTTTTGCAGCCTGTTTCTTCATGCTTTACCAAAATGATACTAAACAACGGTTATTATCATCTTGGTCTTAGCTCAATCGCTCTCCATTAATCACCTCAAAGACATCGAAACCACTGAATTCTACACCATGTAGCGAAGAGTTCAGTGATCTAGACCTAGTCTATCTATTTCAGTCTAAGGAAGATGATGATTGTAAAAACTATATACAAATATATGCCTCAAAAGTGTCTGGAAGTCTGCCTTGTATAGTCTATATACGTCAATGTAACACGAAAATATTGAACAGTGTTACCAAATTTCTCTTGGAAATGACACAGACATTTTAATTCACTCACCTCTTTTTCCGTAACTACGTATCGGCCTAGGTGTTTTATGAAATCAGTATTGTATACTCGTTACCTTTACGAAGTAATGATGCACTGATCATAAGTAGGACGATATACATGTATGTGCTAATTGTGCTTAGTTTATTAATCTATTTTCAGGTATTGGGAATTCCCACCAACCTTTGACAGACAACTTGGTTGAGGGTCTATTCGTCCTAAAAGTGATCGCCCAATAAAAACTCGATCTCATTTTGTCTAGCGTCTGTAGAGCAAATATTTGCACGTGTCAAACTTGGATTCTATTTCTGTTACTCCCCTCTCCCCGCATATTACAAAAAACACTTTCAAGTTACAGTCAAATTACTTTTGCCAAATTCTCGAGGAACGGTCCTCCTTCGAGATTACAGTAGGATTGTTGGAGATGGCGCTAAACATTCTAAACATTTAGTTTCGGATACCTGAGGTCTTAGGATCATTTGAACCTACATGTAGCCTAGTATGTTGATTACCAGGTAACAGATAACAATGGACTGAGCATTGTACCAAAAACTAATTTTCGGAATCCCTGAATGGACTGAGTATGATCATCACTGAGTCAATGGACTGTCCATTATTGTAAGAATAATTTGGAACCTATATAATAAGACTAAAGGCTTGTTCAGTCAAATAGGGCCCGATTACGTATATTTTATTTTAAATCAAGCGAAGGGAATTTTACGATAAATTCCAATGAAACCACTCGGGAAGAGTAAGCAAAAGGGGGTGAGGTCTACTTGTCATATGCATGAAATTTGCCTCATAAAAACTGAAAGATTTCTATCCATAGCACATAATTTCTGCTATTTAGTGTTGATGTTACTAGGTGTATACCATTGCACCGTTGTTACTTTATTACATGATTGCGAAGATTGATAAGATTAGAGGTACTAAATTTACATCAAGGACAAAGGTTGCTCTACTTTTTTCTTGGAACACTTGAATGTTAATTGAACATCTTTGTATTTCTAATCTTGAAATATTAATATTATTCTGCATCAAAGATGATTTGATATGATGATACAGCTCACAAGCATCAGTTTTAAGTTAAAACTGATTCGGCCTTAAAATTGATTTTTAAAATCGAAATCAAGTTTAGTTGGTGAAACACCCCCAAGGGAGGATCGCAGGTGTGGGCGATCACAGTCGTCAGTATCCGCCCCCTTTTTGTTACTTGTCATAATTTTGTGTCCTGGACCCCCCTTTGGTTGAACTTCTTTATATTTCAGCCTGATGACATTCAAGTCAACATCCCCAAACCGGCTGACCCCCTCTTTTTTAATAGAATCCACCCCTCTTTAATAAAATCCGGAGCCGCCCCTACAAGCCACTGATTTTGATCTGATAATCCATAATTGCTCCAGAAGCGTCAACGGAAACCAAGTCTTCCATTCTCTATATGATTAACCAACAGTGAGCTTTGTTAATGTTGCCTCATTATATTGTGGGTGTGTATATATGTGTGTGTCACTTTAACTGGACGTTTACAGACGTGTATCAATCACCTACATGCAATTATGATAACGAGCGGGCTTTACCATCACCATCCGAATAATGTGTTTCGAACCGGGGTCCATCAAATTCAGTTTGTGGGCGAAGACAAAGAGCTATGAGCGTTATACCACTAGACCAACTCACATATCTCTCTTGGTGTATCCGCGATGTGCTTTTCTTCTTCCTTTGGTCTGCAAGCATTATTTTGACGATGCGACGATTCTCTTATCATCTGATTGATAGTCATACTCAATTGTAAGACATCGATGTAGCGCCCGAGGCATTGTCATCTTCATAAGAGAAGGTCGAATCGCTCATCAAAAGGATCATAATTATTCAGACTGATAAAAATCAAATTATTTCTGTATTATATAGGACAATACATGTACTTGAATCCTGGAGAATGAATCTTGATTCTGGGAATGGAATAGACGATTAGAGTATGCTTATGTACGATTCATCTCTAGATTATTCGCGACGACAAACAAAGGATTACATTTTTGCTATACAGGCAAGTAAACAACAAT
This sequence comes from Mesocentrotus franciscanus, assembly GCA_037976565.1. Lineage (NCBI taxonomy): Eukaryota > Metazoa > Echinodermata > Echinoidea > Camarodonta > Strongylocentrotidae > Mesocentrotus > Mesocentrotus franciscanus. Next base: position 3,646,768 of record CP137672.1, read on the forward strand.
GATCTTCTAACGATAATGCTTAATGTTCAGGTAATTACGTTATGACCCATGTTGTGAACTTTAATTCACGGCCTTGCTAAACTAAACAACATTTTTTTAGCTGAAAGCAAGTTTTACCGTGATTAAACAAATACGATACAAAAAACAAGAGGAAGACATTTTAAGCCAATACTCCAGATTACGGATCAAATTGCATCGAGCGATGATTATCCATGAAGCACATTATTCGTGAAAGAAAGGCGTGATCTTGGAAACCTGGTGAAAGTTTTCTTTTTAGGTTTGCTTCTGACCGGCTCTCGTGAAAGTCAAGCAGGAGGATGGGAGGAACGAGTGAAGATGAATGTATCTACAGGATCAAGCTTCTCCATGTTGGCGACTCGAATGAAAGGTTATTAAATTTAAATCTCGCTTCTCTCTTCATTCCTTTCTTTTCCTTGTCTTCTCTTTTTCTCTTTCTCACTCTATTTCGGGTTTTGATATAATTTTCCTTTCATCAATTTCTTTGATCTTGATGCTTGTATCCTGAAGTTTCTCGCTTACCCCAAGCCTGGTGCGAACAGCTTGCGAAACTTCGGTGATGGCGGAACCTCGTTGTCGGCTCCGACGCGCTCGACGTGAACGGTGCTGCCCTTTATTTGCAACGTCTTGAACTTCCCGGACCTTTCTACTGCGACAAACTTTTGCCCAGTGTCTGATTTTTCAATATTTATGACATTTTGTGCGTTTTGCTCTACAATTGTCATCAATTGTGACGTGATTCTTACTTCCACAGTTTCTGCAACCATCCTGTGTTCTCTGTTCTATTTTGTTCCTTTGCTGTCTTCCCTCAACTCTACTTTCCTTCGTTTTCCTTCGGTGCAGTAGGTGCACATTCTCGCTGTCACCTTCACGTCCTTGACCGATTACTTCGGAGTCTCGCTGTGCATCTTCAATGCATCTACTGCAGTCAAGTACTTTCTGTAGATTTAAGTCAGATTCTAACTGATTGGGAGTATTCAATTTCAACAAGGAGGAGAATGTTGTGTTTAGACATTGTACAACGTGTAATGAGATTAGTCATTATGTCCCGAAGTTAATCGTGAAATGGCGCCACCTTGTAGTAAATGAAGAGTCTTGATTACTCACTATTGAAGCACATACATGTATCTAATTTGGTGTAACATGGTGTTATTTGGGCCTCCTAAGTTTAACTAATATGTACTTCCGAGTTCTTTGGATTCTTTACACTAATGGAACATACCCCTATTCGGACTACTGGGAGATAGACAACTTGACCGGGAAGAAGGATGCGCCAGCTTTGATAACTAGATTGAAGAGACATTTCGCGAATCACGGCATCCCGGAAACGGTCCAATCCGACAATGGACCCCGTTCAATTCGCGAGTGCATACGGTTTTGTGCACACTACAAGTTCACCAGAATATCCGCAAAGTAACGGAAAAGTGGAAAACGCGGTGAAAATCGCAAAGCAGCTCCTAAAGAATACCAAGAAAGGAGAGGAGGTCTTTACATGAGCCTACTCGTGTGGAGAAACGCACCATGCAATTGTTGGTTTCAACAGTTCACCTGCTCAACGTCTATTCGGTCGCAGACTTTGAAACAATCTGTGGATTGCTAGCAGTCTACTTAAACCGAAGCTGCAAACAGATATTGGTGAACGGAAAGAGAAGAATTGCGAAAAATGGGCACAATACTATAAAACCGCAGTGCCAAAGATCGGCCAGAACTCAAAGTTGGAGATACTGTAAGAGTCAAGCCGAAAAAGCATGCCAGGGCATGGGAAAGTGCCATCGTACTCAAGAAAGTCGGTATTCGGTCGTACACCATCAGAACTGAACGTGGAGCAGAGATTCGAAGAAACCGCCGACATCTCCGAAAATTAGAAGTTGCTTCAGTAGTTTTATACCTCAGTGATAATTGGATCACTTGTTATATCCAAATCGTGTGACCTGATCTTTAGGAATACACACAAATACATACTTACAATACAAAGAACAGGTTTTGAAAGTTTATATAAGATTCTCAAACGTTTCAGTACTGTTTAATTCTGAGCAACATTGTTTGCATGTCTGTAGTTGATATAATGACATGCTTCTTTAAAGAAGGAAAGGTGTATTGAGATTAGTCATTATGCCCCAAATTTAATAGTGAAATGGCGCCACCTCGTGGCAGACTTGTAACAATGAAATACATGCAGTAAATGAAGAGTCTTGATTGCTCGCTCTTGAAGCACATATCTTTGGTGTAACATGGTGTTATTTGAGCCTCCTATTAAAGTTTAACTAATATATACTAGGATACTGACGCAACCTTAAGCTATGGTCACAACTCAGAGCGGCGACCGACCGATTTGTAGCCTGCTCGGTCGCCGCTGGAATTTAGGCATCGCCCAACGATTTTTGGAGAGGTCGAGCAGGCTGTAGAGCACCAGCGATGGCTGGGCGGTGTCCTGTTGATTTCCCGTCGGCCGCAGGTCGATTTTAGGTAAAAACTGGGCGAAATCGGGGAGCTTCACCGCACGGCGTTTCGGCAGTGACCAACTGATCTCCCAGCGTCGACCGGGCGGCGACCGCTTGTCAGCCTTTGACCTAGCGGCTTCGATTTTTGACCTAAATCGCTCGATGGCGAACGCTCGATTAGGTCGGTGCCCGGACCGCGGCCGCCCGGCCGGCACCGAGCGTATTTTGGGCGGCGAGTGAAAAGTGAGCAGGCGCCGCCCGAATTTTAACTCCGCGCTAAAACTTCAGCGGCGTCCGAGCGATGCCCTAAAAACAAGCGGTGCCCGGGCGGCCGCCGCTCGGTGCCCGGGCGAAATTAGCTAAAAACTCGCCGCCCGGCCGCCGAGCAGGCTACTTTTTTGGGTTGTGACCATAGCTTAACTCTCATGATTTAATGTAATACTAATTAAGTCAGGTCCCTGCCCAAGTCTGGTTGTTGCGTGCTCTTATATTATGTTCAGATGCCATTGCTATTGCCCAAATAGCCGTATATATAGTACCACTACCACAATATGTTCACATTCCTTTTGCATACACTGTGAATTTAATCAGAGAGTCTTGATTTAACCTTCACAGCAATCACACCCATATCTTCTGTGTCTCGATCTACTTTGAGTTGTGTTTCATTTAGAACCTAAGATATAACCACTGGCGTACTGATGGGGTACGTGGGGGGATTGACCCCCCCCCCCCAATAAATTCAAACGTGGTTTATTTCTAATTCGATACCAGTGATTTAAAAATGTTGCTGAAATAACATGATTTTTCCGGGTTTTTTCTCTCATTTTTGCCAATTATATGCCAGAGGCGGCACTCCCGGTAAGGGAGGGGGGGGGCACTGTGCCCCCACTTTTTCAGGTACCCCCAAAAAGCCCCTTTTTACATAGGACAAGTGCCCCTTTTCTTTGTTAATATCTGTCCCCTTCCTCTCTTTTCATCTCTGGTGAGTACGTCTTTTCAGCTGCGAGAAATTCCCCTTTTCACCTCTGATATTTTTGCCCTTTTTTTACTTTGACTCGTGCCCTTTTTCCTTTTTAATGAGTGTACTTTTTCCTTCTTAGTAAGAAACCCATTCACTTTCTCTTAGATGCCACTTTTCACCTCTGATAAGTGCCCCTTTTATTTTGACACGTGCCACTTTTCCTTTTTATATGAGTCCCTCCCCCTTTTCAAAATGCCCCTTTTAACATCTGATAAACGCCCCTATTAAAATCTGATAGGTGCCCTTCTCCTTCAACAGATTCCCCATTTCCATTCTCACAAGTGCTTTTTTTCATTTATGTTGAGTGTCCATTTTCAGGTGCAAGAAGTGCTATTATCACCTCTGAAGGCTCTAATAATTGCCCTTTTTACTTTGACACGAACACCTTTTATTTTCTAATAACTGTCCTTTTCCCTTTTGATACGTGCCTACTTTTCCTTCTTCCATAACAGGCACCCAAAATTCAAGGCGACTTAGAGCCCCTTTTTCTTTAATTTACCCTAGAGCTCGCTCGCTACGGTCGCTCACTTTATTTAAAGATGTTATAATTATGTTACTTTTAAAAGAACTTTTTAGTCTTTCTTCATTAGATTGTGCTTAATACTCAACAGGGTTTTTGTTGTTGTCTTCTTAATAAGATGTAAATTTTCGCACTGGGACCTCACAAATCTTAAATTTTTTGCTCGCTCGCTTCGCTCGCTCGAAAATTAATATTCAGACCATCACACCCAACTGCAAAGTATGTTGCTTGATTAAGCAGTGTCTTGTACCACGTAAAGACAGACACAAATATTGATATCATCCCTGGTTGTGTAATCACAATCATGACGATGTAAGGGTATATACCAATGTCTAAAAATTGTGTAGGTTTTTTTAATGTTTCCCTTTGTAGGTGCACCTTTTTTCCAGAAAGTGCCCTTTTTGTTGGTGCCCTCCTCTTTTTTAAAGACGCTCCGCCGCCCCTGCATTATCCTACTTGGTGGTGATAAGGATTTTGTTCTGACCCCCAAAGTTTTTTTGCTCATTACGCCACTGGATATAACAAATATGATTCATGATTGATTGAAGAAGCCAATCCAATTTTGTCGCTCCTTAACTCCCCTACTATAACGCCTCCATCACGTGTAACAACCGTAAATCTCCGGGATCTGATTCATTTTACACTAACCCTACTCCTCCTTCCTCGTGTGTTTGACCACTGGGTCTTTACTGAGTGAATTGCGCATGCGTTGTGCCGCTAGAAGACATCCTTTTTTAAAATTTTCATTTTATTTAATTTCATTTAATTTATTTAGTGCCAACATTTCAGATTCGTTGCATTTCAGCACAAGAACTATAGATTTGGGAAATGGAGCCAACACATAGCAAAGGCGAGTCAAGGTAGGTCCCATTCAACATTCAATACACCATATACTTTTGTCTTTATAGGGGGAGGATGGGTTTTGGAACCGGCAAAAGTGAATGTCGATTTTTACCTGCTTTCGGCGGTCTTTGAAAAGGCTGAGGAGACCGATTTCCCTTTTCTTCCTTGTTGAAATACTGTCGGCTGACATTGGTAAATTTGGTGCACCCGGCCCATTCAAAATGGGATCGCAAAATGTTTAGACTGACGTCGTCCCAATGATTAAACATTCCTTTTCCCGTCTTCCCATTCTCAGTCTTCAGTTTGATAGATGAACAGTTGGGTTAAATTTATTGATTTCAAACAAATCTTATATCGGGGTATTGATCCATTTCATTTGGTCTGATGGAAACTGAATGCAACATTACTCTATGAATCGTGACCATATCCACCATACGCTGTTTGAATATTAAACACAAAAGAGGGCCACCTTCTGTCATTAATGGGGAAAGATTCTGCAAGGTAAAAGTATGATGTAAATATATTGTCAAGACACTGTAAAACATATTCTTATTGATGCAGCCTCTTAACCAACTCCCATCCCCACATATATTTTGTTTTAAATTACATGTACCAGACGAGTATAGGCCTATCAATTAGGACAAAAGTCATCTTATAATCTGCCAGCACGAGTTTTTTAATTTTTTTTTTTTGATAAGACACAGTGGCGTATCCCGGACCTTGGCTTCCTGCATGAGGAGCAAAACATCTCAGATTACTGTGGTCCATATACTTTTCATCCAGAATTCACTTTTTGAGTTCCTTGGTTTGCTGTCACCGATCGAGGGAGGAGGTATCACCTAAAATGACTTTGAGAATATGACCATGGGGACTGCATCCCCCTTTTTGACTTACAATTATTTCCTAACCTGCTAACTATTAGGTTATAAATAGTTCTTGTATATCTTTTTCTTGCTGGCAATATGTCAGGAGGGGCTAACGGGCCCCCTTGCCCCTCCTTTAAATTAGGTAGTGATGATGCATGTAGTAATTATTGACTAAAATGTTATATAAGCATTGGCTTCAAGAATGCACCACCCGAGACTGTTACCTTGAAGAAAAAAAGAGAAGACCTTAAAAATACTGCTCACTAAATATTGGAATCTAAGAGGTTATATTCTAGAAAGAGACGCCGCCGCCCCCCCCATGGTAGATTTAGTATGCCCGTGAATCTACCACCTTGACTAATTAAGCCTGAAAGATCTCTTAACAACAGCACGTAGGTGGAATCGTAGCATGACCTTGACATTTTATGCTGCCTAAGAATTAAAAGCTAGAAAATGCATGTAAATTGTGACGTAATCATTGTGCGGAGTGAAAATTGGTAGCACGCATATCGAGAAAAGACCGTCGGCGAACAATAACCATCGTCAATTCCATCTGCGAGTCAGTTCAGACGGGCGGATGACGATTCTTCCACCATGGCCTTCAGGTGCTGTCTTTGCGTAATCTCCCTTTTGATGTTGTTTTCTTCCGATGGCACTTACCTGTCAGCTAGCTAAAGGCAGTTGGTATTCTAAGGGAGACATATCAACCGCGGTAAGCATACATTCAGCAAGAAAATATTGGTCCTGCATCATAGGGATACAAGTTTTGCATCAATATTCTCGAGCATGTTACCATGGTAATAAGAATGGTGGATACTATGGTTTGTCGCTATTCATTGTCAGGATCTATCTCTTTAAGATTATTATTCGGAATAATATTTTGGAAAGCGGAAGGAAAGGTTTTCCTGTACAATCAGCCCACAGCATCCGCCAATGCGCGACGGTATCACATGTTATTAAAGGTAAGAGCTCAAAAGGGTAATGTTAAGAGATGTTTGCATAAAAATTGGATTACATTCATAATAATCTCTCTCTCTCTTGCTGTATGCGGATATATTTGTCGGTCTGCATTCTCTCCCATTCTCTCTCTTGCTCTTATTTTATTTCCCTTTTCACTCTCCCCCTCTCTCTCTCTCTGTGACTCTGTCTCCCTTACACCACACTCTCTTTCTCCCATTCTCCTGTTTGAAGCAGGTGCAGCTCTTTCAGACCTTCCATTCCTGATCTCTGTTCAGCATGCAGGTGATTTAAAAGGGTTAATCAAATTTGCAAATAATGAAATTGATGGAAAATTCAGACTGAATTCGATGTGAATCAACATTTATTCAATAAGCAAAAATAAAGGTAATTACAGTACCTCATGGAAGTTTGGGTGGCTACCGTATTGCTTTATATTGTCTTATATCCAGGAAAAAAGATAAATGATCTACATGGAGTAAGGAAAAAGGTTCAAAAACGTGCTAAATTTGAGGAAGATGGAATAACGACTCGATCACAATAGGCATTATATCTGCATAAGAAACCGGAGTACATTTCATATATAACAGTGATACAACTATGTCGCATAAGCTCCCTCTAGCGGATAAACTGCTGTCCCCTTTTATACACACTTGCACGCCCCCCCCCCGCTATTAAATTTGATAAAATTACTCTTTGTGTGGTGTTCGTCAGATAATTTGACTTGTGCCCCCTCCCCTGCAAATCATCGCGTAGACAACACAGAATTCATATTCTGTTTTGTAAATACATGTCATCAACTCATATATTTGTACTATATATAAACATGTCGTATTAATAAATATAATTTTGTTTTAAATCCAATTCAATTCATCTATGCACTTAAAGAAGAACATACATACGTGTACATGGAATAATACATTGTTACACACAAATAATAGAATACATGTATATGCACTGGTACAAGAATATCAAAATTGCTTGGTAGGTAGCAGCCAGAAAGGAAGTGACCTTTATAAATGGCCGACCTTAAGAAGATATAATTAACAGTTAAATACATGTACCAGATTATAATGACATGACAAAAAATACACATTACAGTGCATGACATAATATTACAGATCAATGAAATGAAGAGAAGAAAAAAAGATTCAAATAAAGATTAATATTTTGCAGGAATAACTTTAAGTTTTTGTATGCACCAACCATTTCTTTCATATTCAAGGCTTCGTAGAAATCGTCTAAGACACAGGGTAAGCTTGTTATAGTTGAAGGATTTGGAAGAAAGGCGTATGATAAAATAGCAAACCGTGACGGAAAATCGAAGTTATTAACCTCGCCACACAGAAGCCCCCTCCTTGCAAAGCCGAAACGAAACACCAGGCCAGCGTCTCATTAAACCGTCATTAGCACAAATTCACCGAAATCCATTTGAAATGCGAGTACTACAATTAACACGCGTGTCAAGGAGATGTCGGTGAACTTGTACTTATTACGGTCTCATGAAACGATGCCCAGACCAACAAGAAACCGATCAAGAAATGACATTTATACACAGAATGGAAAAAAAATGGTCGATTTGGAAAGGTTTGTGAGGTTGTTTTGGAGTCGGTTCAGGGGTGTGACTGCAGTATCATGGTCTCATATGGGGGTGAAATATAATGAATAGACAACATTGAAACATAGGTCGTCCATGCAGGGCCACTCTTTGTAACGGAATGGAAGTAAAGGAGTTTATTATTGACAATAACAACCACATCAACTGCCAGTTACACTGCTTAATAATAACCAAATGTTAAAAAACAACAATCAGCATTTCATAATTATCTTTGTGTATAGCGATTTCAGTTCCCCCAAATTCTTCTGATGCTTAAAGTTAAAAATCAGATGCATGTACATGTATAACGTCATGATCGTTATAGCAACTTTTATATTTCTAATTCTGTTAGAATAAGTATGAGCAATGGGACGAGCAGAAAGGTAAACGAGGTCAAGGAAATACATAATTTGAAAGAGACAAAGACAAATAAGAAGTTATGGATATAAGAACATTCTAAAATGGACAGCATTCCGGATGCGTATTAAAAGGGAAAGTACACCTGACATAACGTTGATGAAGAAAACAAAAGAAACGTGGGGATAAATCTAACAAAATAAGAAGAAATTGATGTAATTTCCATGCCATTTCTCCCATGTACTTTGCCAGACGGAAAGTGAAAACAGAAAACAGAAAACAAGATATCATAGTCCTTCAGATAAAAAAAACAACCCTTACTCTTGAACTCTTTAGTACACAACTAGAGATATTGTAAGAAGTAGAAATTATTATTAAAAAAACATGGCATTTCCTCTCATGATTCTTGGTAAAATATAAAAATTAGTTTGAATAATCTTTCAGTGATCTGAAATGCATTGTAGAAAATGAAGGAAAAATACATACATATAGAGTATATTACTATATGATGATTATACTGTAAAATAATCTTTTAGTCCACAATTAATTGTGTCTACATCATAAACAGCAGCTATCAAAAAGTCAAATTCACATATAGAGTCTTCATCAACAACAAAATGTTGAAAGATAAAAACAACAGAAGTACATTGAAAGAAAGGTTACTTTTTAGAAAGGTTCAATCACTCAAATCGATCTACATGATCAAAGAATTATTATTTCTGAAACAGTCACGAAAACTCAAATTCATCAAGTTCAAGATATAACTGATTCCATTCGATGTTATATACACTTTATGAAGTCACAGGCACACCAGGCATGTTGGAAGCTTTTGAAAAAGGGGCCGGGGATGGGTCCGTCTTTTAACGAAGTATTATGTTGCTCTTAATTCTTAAGCGTGCCAGTTCATACCAGAAAACATAGGTCCGGTCGCACACATCTCACCTCCCCCTCTTCCTACGGGCCTGAAGACAGTGGTATCATACAGTGCAAGTAAGGGGGAGTCATCCATTATTTTCAGTGGAATATATAGAGTCTATCAGTAGTGCAGAAAGCGATCTCTCCTGATCGGTACTGCTGGAGATAGTACCAGTACCTCTCAGGCTTCTCAATCTTGTAATCAATGACGAGGTTCTGGACATGCTTCAGCTCGTTAGTGTACTCATCAATGCTGACCAAACCTACATCGTGTTTCAACGCGGCTATCAGAATTGTATTCCCTTGAGACACAGCGAATGGGACATAACCTAATTCCGTTAATTTATATTTTACAACACCTTGTTTGTCAATCAATCGTATTGTATCACTAGATGAGGTGATCAGGTGATCATTATAACTAGTGATTTGCACAGGTATATACCCATCACATGGTATCTCCCTGATCGCCTTCCCACCTGCTGGTGAGAATACCTGGATCCTCTGGGCTTTCCTGTAGCTAACATAGATCTGATCATCACTGTCCACAGTGAGGCTAACTAATCCACCTTCATCGTGACTCAGAGTCTCAAACATTACATTCAAATTATTTGTGTATTTTAGTGTGTATATTGTAATATTGTTTGAGCGATCAAGTAAAACATACCGATCATCAGAGAGAAACCCTACTCCACGAATCATAACATGTTTGAGAACTGTCTGCTGGTGCTGACCATCAGCAGAGAAGATCTCCACGCCACCTGTCGCACATCCCACTGCCATCCTACCGCCTGGTGTACTAACAATGGCATCCATGCTTTTGTTAGTAGGCAAAGCGATGTTTCTTGCAACTGCATTTACGATCTTGCCAAGACCTAGCTCGCCCATTCCAACATTTCTCTTAAAACTGACACTTTTTCCTTTCTTGCTCGATTGCCTCGGCTGCTTGTAGTCAGGATCTTCTTCTTTCAAAGCCTCTTGTAAATCTTGACATAGAGTATCGTGTGCAGCCAAAGCATCCATATCGGACGGTACCTTTGTCTTATTGGTTACCACGTCAGCTATGGTGGTCAAGTGAGTGATGTGTTCCTCAGCCGATTTTTCATTTCGTTCAGTTCTTTTTCTACTCCTTCGGTCCTACCCTTGACTTCACCAATGAGGATTTCTTTATTCTTTGTTAACTGCCGGACGGATTCTTCATATGCTTTGTTGATATCATCTGTACACTGCTTCTGAACATTGCTCATGTGGTCCTTCTGTTCATCAATGAAATCAACGTATTTCTGAAAGCAAGAGCGTTTCTTGTCCGCCTTGGATTTGAGGTCCTCGATACTCTTCATATGGCTGCTTTCATAAACGGCTGCCTCGATGATCCGATGCCCTTCGTCTTTATGCTCCATGACAACACACCTGAAGCAGGCAAATCTCCTGCAGTCGGAACAGAAGCACTCCTCATCCTCTTTAGGGTGTTTCCTGCATTTACGGTATCTACGTACTGACACATTCCCTGATACGATCTCACTCATGGCTAAGACCTCATGACTAATGAAGTCTGGCCACTGAGAGTGTTTATTGTGGCAAGTGCTACAGAAATACTTGCCACAGTCTTGACAGTAGACAACAGCTTGGGGCTTGTCCTCGGATTTACAATTCGTGCAAAACTGGTATTGGTTCTTCATGTCCTCTATGAGAGACTTCAAAGCTAGACTTGCCGGTAATTTGCTAACTTCTCGGTTTGGGACCTGGGTTTCAGCTCTGCAGACAGGGCATTGGAGCATCTGGTCGTTACCATGGCATTCCAAGAGGTTATCCAGACAGGCCTTGCAGTAGGTGTGAGAACAAGACAGGATCTTGGGATCGGTGAAGGTATTCAGACATACAGGACACTCTAGACTCTGAGCAATAACATTCTTTAATGCATCAGCCATGATTCGAATTCTACAGGAATACGAGATAAAGAAAAGGAAAAAACATAATGATTAGTGTAGCTTTGATTCATCTGATCATATTAACGAGGAGTGTTTGAATGAAACGCGTACAAAATATGATATTCTGTTATATCTTTATAAAAAATAATCCATGGCATTCATCAACTGAATGTAGTAATGAAAAATGAATTAAAAAAAAAAAACTGTTCCATTTGTCGCTCTTCAGTCAATGTACATTATAATGGTGGAAAATTACGATGATGATAATAATAATAATAATAAAAATAATAATAATAATAATTATTATAATGATCATGATAATGATGATGACAATAATGATAATAATAATGACAATAATAATAAATATGTCGACAAAAATAACAATAATAATTATCATAATCATAATAATGATGATGCCTTGTTTACCCAGCCCTCATCAATAGACATACTGTTCTCCCCGAGGGCCCTGCAATTATAATACTACCCCGGCTTCAGCCAACCTGCCATGATAATGTGCTCATAAGCATTCAGGGAATTTCGTCCTACCGGGTACCCATTCAATATACACCTGGGATGGGTGGAGAGTGACAAAGGTAGAGTACTGTCTTGCCAATGGACATTAGTACCGTGGTGGGACTCGAACCGCGAACCATGTGATTCACAATCAAGCAACCTATCCACTAGAATAGACCACAACACCTCTACATGTTTCGCAACAAGTCATGCTAGTAGGCTTTTTTAAAGATTTGACGTACACAAGTCATACATTGCATCAGTTGAAGCACACGGTTAAAGGTAAACCGTCGGAAACAAAACAAAAACAATTCAAACACGAGTCTCAGAAAAAATAGTTTACAATTTCAGCATTTTTTCATTGAAAAATAAAAATTTATTATTTCTTCATTAATCTGAAACCAAGTGTCATATATTGATGATCATGTCATACCATTAGTCACAATTGCAGAGCTGCACATGCGCCGAGCGACATAAACTTGCTTTGGAATCTTATACCAAGAGTATCAACGTGTGCTAATTATCTGTCTCGAGTATTCATCTGCATGTGTACCTTTAATTTAAAAAATATGAAAATAAGAGTACATAACACCAAGTATTACAAATTTCGTGAAATTTGAACGAAAAAAATATGATCCGTGATCTGCCTTCAGATATGATGCAGATAAAAACATGAGGTTCAGGCTTTGAACAACTCTAAAACTTAGTAGGCAGCATTTTGTATTAACTTTAAAGCTGACGAAGTATCAATAGCAGTAGTATAAACATGTACTTATGCACACTGGAATATACTATTACAAAATGTTATCATGATTGTACAGAGGGAATTACATTGCTCTGGTTTAGCAGAATCATATGCTGAAATGTTAGCTATGTTAAAGGTACTATGTCCCATTTGCAGGCCAAAAAAATGAAAAGGTTAAATTCCAACGGCATTTGAAAGACAATACTAATTTAGAACTTCCCTAAAAAAGGGGGCTTGAAAATGTCTTTAAATGGGAAAATAACGACTATTAGTTGTCGAATCGACTTAGGAGCTATAGAGCCAGTAAGTAATAGTCTGATTTTTCAGACCATTGTACCGAATGGTCGTACGTTTTATGCTGCGCAAAGATTCAATCAGTTTAATTTTGGCCATTACAAGAAGTGGGTTATTGATGTAGACAAATGCTCATGTACCCTTTACAGCTCATTTTATGTATGTTATTACCAAAGATGAAAAAGCCAGTCAGTCACTCAATAGTGTCTGACAGTGAAGTCTAGCAAGTAAACGGGTTTCCTTGCATAATTTGAATATTAGGACACTGCTAACGTTTAAATTTCACAGATATGACATACATGACATATTCATAATTTCTGCAAAGTTCTACAGAATTTGATGTTGGCTGCAAAATGGACATAGTATCTTTAAAGGGCAATCCAACACTTGTAATAAGATTACTTGAATGAAAGCAGAAAAATAACAGAAACAGAATGGCAAAAGTTTGAAATGAATCGGACAAATAGTAAGAAAGTTATGAATGTTGGAAATAAAAGATCACTATTATGCGAATCTCAAATTTGTAGTTTGGTCAGTGGATTGTGACGCAGGACGTGGATAACTCTCCCATTTGCCGTGTACAAAAATATAATTAACATCTGTTTTTCTCGTAAGTTCCTTCTCTCTTGGGGCAATACTCAAAATATAGTATCGATAGCGTATTATTATAGGTCCTCTAAAAAGAAAAGACCCTCTTGAGCCATGAATTTTTGAAATATTTGAATTTTAGTCATTTTATATGTTGGAACAGATGGGAAAGTAGTCCGGCACTACATCACATTGACATTACCGCTTCAGCCAATTTGAAGTGCCCATGCGTAGAGTGATTACAACTTTCAAAAAATCATAACTTTCTTATATTTAGTCAGATTTAATTGAAACTTTCACCAGTTTGCTTCTCTGATTTTTCTGCCTTTTTTTAGAGTAGTTGTCTATTTGGGTTGGATTTCCCTTTAAGAATCGCATAATAACCTGAAATATTTCCCAAGTGTATTCATAACTACATAATATTTCCGGATAATAATTCATGACAACTTTGTAATTCTATTCCCAATAACATACTTAAATCGTCACATTTACCCCAGGACAAACAAACGTTACGCCAGAGGTCACGATCAAAGAAATTAAAGTCTTATGGTCGGGTTTCAAAGCTCTATTTTGTTTCTTCATTATTTACTAAACTGATATCATTTCCTAAACACCCGTCATTCTCATCTTGGTCTCAATCACTCTCCATTTATCACGTCAAATACATCTAGACCCAGACCCAACTATTTAAATCTAAGGAAAATCATTAGCTGGAATGTAAGCTCTGTTTATAAGAATTGCATAATAACCTGAAATATTTCCCATGTGTATTCATAACCTCATAACATGTAACAATGATAAATAATGACAACTATGTTATTCAAATCACAATAACATACCGAAGTTTTCTAATGCGACAATCGTTATTTCCGGGTTCACGATCAAGGACATTAAACTCTTATGGTCTGGTTTCAAAGCTCTGTTTTGTTTAGTTTTATTTTTGTAGCCTGTTTTTTCATTGTTTACGTAATTGATATCATTTCCCAAACACCCGTCATTCTCGTCTTGGTCTTAGCTCGATTGCTCTCCATTTATCACCTCAAAGACATCTTGACCCAGTCACCCAGACCCAACTATTTCAGTCTAGGGAAAATTATGATTTTACAAACCAGATTTAAAAAAAAGTGTCTGGGAGTCAGCCTAATACAGTTAAAAAAGACAATGTAAAATGAAAATATTGCAAAACTGCACTGCATTTATTTCGGAAACGATAATTAAATTTTTATTCACTCACCTTTTTCCATCATTAAAAATCAGTCAAGGTGTTATATCAAATCAGAAAACATTATACTCTTTTACAATGTCTATTTTTAATGAATGGGAATTCCCACTAACCTTTGACAGACTACCAGGTTGGGGTGGCCCAATTAAACCTCGTTCTTAGTTTGTCAGGCGTCTGTATGGAGCAAATGAATGATCAGCGCCCCCCTCACACACAGACACACACACGCACACACGACGACACGCACACGCACACACACAGACACACACACACACACACAATACACAATTTTCTAAATGACGTTAGTGCCGGGCTGAGATTCGAATCATCAACTCTTGGATTGAGAGTCAAGTGAATGAACCACTCTACTACGACACCTATGTAAATCACTTAAGCTGAAGTTTACCATGTGCATTCATATCTACATAACACGTACGAATAATAATTCATGACAAATTTGTTATTCAATTGTCAAGCCTTATTGGCTTTTACGGATGCACCATTTTCCATTTGTACTATGGTTTATACTTTCATATTTTCTTTATATTTTGAATGCTGTTATGTCAATTTATATGTAGTTTTGATATTGTTATCTGTTATGAAATTCCATATTTTATCTTTGTATATATTATCATGATGATGGAAATAAAAATGTCAATTCAATTCAATTTATTCTAATCGCAATAACATAACAAAACTTAATAAAACATTACCAAATTTCTCTTGAAAATGACACTGACATTTTAATTCACTCACCTCTTTTTCCGCAACTACGTTATCGGCCTACTTGTTATATGAAATCAGGAAACATGTACACTCTTTGCCTATACAATAAATGGTGCACTGATCATATTAGCAGTACATGTATGTATTTAGTTTGTCGATCTATTTTTGGTACTGGGAATTCCCAGCAACCTTTGACATACAAGCAGATTGAGGTTTTAGTCGTCCAAAAAGTGATCACCCAATGAAAACTCGATATCATTTTATCAAACATCTGTAGAGCAAATATATTCACGTGTCAAACTTGAATTCTATTTCTGTTACCCCCCATCACAAAAAAAAAATTCTCAAGTAAGAGTCAAATTACTTTTGCTAATTTTTACCTGAGGATCACTTGAACCTATATGTAGAATGTAGGCTATCAGGCAACAAATAAAACTGGACTGAGCATTTTCCGAATCCCTGAATGGACTGAGTGTGATCATTACTGGGTCAATGGACTGTCCATTTTTGTAAGAATAATTTGGAACTCCGTAATAAGACTAAATTAAAGGCTTGTTCAGAAATGGCCCGGTAGCGTACTTTTTCTTACACGCAAGCGAAGGGAATGAATGAAGGGGGCTTCGGAAAGGGGGGGGGGGGCAGTTGCCCCCAAATAAAATTCAAACGTGATTTGAAGTTAAATAATTTCGCATTACAAGACTAAAATACAATGTCAAAGATACTTCTATGCCAATTTTCTGTTATATCATTACGTTTATATTATTTTTATAATCTTGTCATGGTTTATTTTATGTGAAAAAAAAAATTTGGCTCTGCTATTTCTAATTCGATACCAGTGATTTACAAATGTTGCTGAAATGACATGACTTTCCGGGTTTTTTCCTCATTTTTTGTATAATACATTTTTTATGCGTTTATTGTAAAATGACAATTTCCCAAATTTATAGTCAGGCGAAAAACCCTAAAGTGCCCCTCTTACATAGGAAAGGTGCCCCCTTTTACTTTTTTTCTTTCTAATAAGTGCCCTTTTTCCTTCTGATAAATAAGAGCTACCTCCCCTTCCCATAAATGCCCCCTACTCACACCTCTGATAAATACCTCTATTTAATCTCATAGTGGCCCCTTTTCCTACGATAAGTGCCAATTTTCCTTTGTAATAAGTGCCCCTATTCATCTCAGGTTAGTACCCCTTTTCAGGTACAATAAGTGCCCCTTACCACCTCTGATAAGTGCCCATTCACCTCTTATACTGAATTGCCTCTTTTCAAATCTGAGAGGTGTCCCCTTATATTTTGACAAGTGCCTCTTTTTATTCTTATAAGTTCCCCTTTTCATCTCCTGTGAGTGCCCTTTTTCAAATTTGAGAGATACCCTTTAACTTTGTAATAAGTGCCCCTTTTCATCTCTGATAAGTGCCTCTGTTATTTTGACTCGTGCCCCCTTATCCTTCCTAATTAGTGCCATTTTCCTTCTGATAATTGCCCCTAATTCTCCTTTCTAATAAGTGCCCCCTTTTCGTTCTCATAAGTGCCCTTTTTCATCTCTGATGAGTTCCCCTTATTAGGTGCGTGAAGTGCCCTATTTTCACCCTTGAAAATTCCCCTTTATGTTGACACGTGATCTTTTTTCTTTTCTAATAAGTGTCATTTTCTTTTTGGATATGTGCCCCTTTTTCCTTTCACCATAAAAGGTGCTCATAATTTTGCTCCAAGCTCGCTCGCATTTAAAGTTGATGTAATTATGTTTCTTGTTAAATATCTTGTCAGTCGTTCATGATTAGATTGCGCTTAATACCCCCATCAGAAGTTTTCCCCCTCTTTTATAAGGTGTAGTTTTTTGCACTGCTCAGACCATCACACCCAACTGCAAAGTATGATGCTAAAGAGAAGGTTCATTCATTTTAAAAATTAACTTTATTGTCATTATTGCACAGGTGACACATTGATTGGACAAGGTTATCAAAATTCAATACTTGAAACATTCGAAGTAATGATTATTATCAATTACAAAACGCTTAAATACAGCCCAGGCATAGCAACTGAAAAGCTCTCCGATCGCTGCTGAGATGTGTGACGTCACATATTGAACATGATTTGCACAAGCAGACGATGTCCCTTGGCATCTCACACTTTTTCAGTGCCTGTTTTGTCATCTTCTCTTCAGTTATTTCTCTTACTTTACTACAGTCAGTCTAAATGTTTAATCTATTGCCTCACTATAAACCCCGCGCATGGTATTATTTTGATTTAAAATGCAGCTATAAAAAAATAAAGGAATCCGTCGCTTGTAAACAAAATAAGACGCCATTGTATTTTCAGCTGCAAACAGCGCGGTATGTTCGGCGTTTCAAGAGGGAACAAATGCCGTCCATGCTATCAGTGCGGGGTTAAATTTGAAAGTGTTGTTTCTTTGATTGTTCATTAACCCCTATCCTGTGTATTTACAAACAAAAGAATTTAGTAATCAAAATCGGTTTCATATCCCTATTTGAATTGTGAAAAATTCCATCACATTTATATACACTAGACTCATTATAATTTGAGAAATAACAGCATTGCAATTATGTTCATTCTTTTTGGGATGTCGTCTGCTTGGGCAGGATTTGTTCATATATTGGTATATATATATATATACCCCTACATTGTGATAACATTATCAGGGGTGATTTCAATGTTTGTTTCTCTCTTTACATGGTCCAATATACTGCTTAAAGTGCGGGTTCAAAGAAAATCACAAAAATGGCAAATAACGTATTACTAGAAACTGGTAAGCTAAGAGATGGCCATCGTACAAGTTTTACATTGTAGGTCAATTACATATCGGGTGATTTATAAAAATACAAATAAAACCACCTCCATAGTATCTGGGATATGCGAGAGATTCGCCAGAAAAATAACGATGTTTTAATGCCGTATTTTTCTGGCGTGTAATAACCGTAAATCTCCGGGATCTGATTCATTTTCCACTAACCCTACTCCACCTTCTTCATGTGTTTGGCCACTAGGCGCCGCCATCTTGAGATTTTATTGAGTGAATTGCGCATGCGTTGTGCAGCTAGAAGACATCATTTTTTCCTTTCCATTTAATTCAATTTTTAATGTATTTATTAGTTATTACCAACATTTCAGATTCGTTGCGTTTCAGCACAATTATAACTACTATACATATATTTGGGAAATGGAGCCAACAAACAGCAAAGGCTAGTCAAGGTAGGTCCTATTCAATACACCATAATTATCTATTTATTTTTTTTATATTTATTTTAGTATTTTTTTTTTGGGGGGGGGGGGCCAGGTGATTGCTTGTTTAAAAATAAACACTTTTAGAACCGGCAAATCTGAAGGTCGATTTCACCAACTTTCTTTGGTCTTTGAAAAGGCTGTGAAACCTTTCCTTTTCTTCCTTGTTGAAAGACTGTCGGCCGACATTGGTAAATTTGGTGGGCCCGGCCGCGTATTTTTTATTTACACGCTAGCGAGGGGAATTTCTCGATAAATTCCAATGAAACCGCTCGCAAAGAGTCTAGACTGGTTCGGAGAGCTCGCTGTGAATTTACATCAAGGACACAGTTTCCTTGACTTTTTCTTGGCACACTTGAATGGTTATGGAACCTGTTTGTGTTTTTCTAATCTTCAAATATTAATATTATCCTGCATCAAATAGAATATTGATTTCTACTGTGGTAATAGAATGAATGAGAAAGTTATTTTTTTTAATCGAGATCAATACACGTAATAAGATGGGGAATCTCCAACTGGCATTTATGTGAGATGTCACACGTACTCGTAAGATAACTCCTATTTTATTTGGCACACAGTTACTCGAAGTGTCGATTTTTCTGGATTAAAAAAATAATGGAACATATATTTATTCACGGGGGGACATAATCGCCCATAACATGTTAAGAACATGTGCCATTATAGGCCTACATGTATTTGTTATGTCACTTGGCATAGCCATATTGATATGGCTTTGCCATCATAAGTGAGAAAATGTTATTCTTTTATTTTGTGTAGACAACTTTTACAGTTCTTCGTTTAGGGCCTACGCATTGCACATCAGGAACAACTTGACAAGGAGAAAGTTATTGATCTCGAATTTCAATATTCACGACTTTCTTCTTTGTTCGTTTTATATATAGGATACCCCCCCCCCCGATTTTTTTGCTTCCACTAAGACCAATTTTTTTTTAAAGGAAGGGATGCCCATTAGTGCGCGTGAAAGTGAGAGGAGATGCAAATATAATGTCAAGAAAGAGACTAGAGAAAAATGAAAATGGAAGAACTAAAGGGAACATTTTGCCAAACACATAGAGAAGGAAAATCAATTCAATTCAATTCAATTTTATTTCCACTTTAAAAACAATTTACAAATCAATAACATATACATATGAATAATAGTGGCGGGATCATAAAAAAGCACTAATTGGCTTATTAAAAATGACCCCTTAACAAGTATATACATAACGGATTATACATTGTAAGAAAATATCAACAATTATAACAGGAGAGAAACATAACAAAAACATCAAAATTTAAATTTAAAAAAAAAATTGATAAGGAAGAAAAGATAGGAAACAACAAAATATTCATCATTTATGAGTTCAGTAGGTGTTTTTTAACTAATCGTTTGAACTGGTTTACGGTCTTACTATTCTTGAGATTGGTTGGGAGGTTATTCCAAACAATTGGTCCATTGTAAAAAATCGAATTTTGAGTTGTTGATATGCGGTTTAAAGGAAGGTGGATATTTTGAGCATTTCTAGTATTGTAATTATTAATGGAACAATTCAAAGTAAAATAATCATCATAAATCTTTGGAAGAAGTTTATTACACAGATTAAACATGAAAATTGCAGTATTTAAGGTTAATAAATCATGGATAGGTAGGACTTGCATTTTTTTAAATAATGGTAGAGTGTGAGACAGATAAGAAGAGTGTGTAATAAGGCGAATCCCACGTTTCTGTAATTTATAAATTCGTTCAATATTTCTTTTAGAAGTGAAACCCCAAACAATATTACAATAATTTAAATGGGAAGAAATGATGGCATGAAATAGCATTTTCAAAACAGTCTGAGGTAAGAAATTCAATCTGAATAAGACACCAATATTTTTAGATACAGTATTACAAAGATGATTTATATGGTGGTTCCAAGATAGCTTTTCATCTACAATTACTCCTAAAAAGTTGTACTTGATACCCGAGTTATCTTTTTATTTGAATAGAACAAATTTAAATCAATTGGAATTTTGCTTTTAGTTCCAAACATAATATAATTAGTTTTATTAGTATTTAATATTAACTCATTGGATTTCATCCACTTACTTAAATTGCTTAATTGAGTATTTACGAAATGAAATAATGTTGTAGGATCACGACCTTTACAGAATACACTGGTATCGTCTGCAAATAAAATGTAACGCAAATTCTGGGTTGAACATGGCATGTCATTAATATAAATCAAAAACAAAGGGGGCCGAGAATAGATCCTTGAGGAATTCCGCAACCTATTGTTTTAACTTGGGATTCAGATCAATTAATAATTGTTAATTGTTACGATCAGATAAATAACTTGATAAAAGTTCTAAAGGTGTGCCCCTAATACCGTAATATTTCAATTTTTGTAATAATATGGAATGATTTATAAGATCAAAGGCCTTAGCTAGATCAATGAATATAGTAAGAGCGTATTCCTTATTGTTGCTGTGTCATCTTTTCTTTGTATGTTTTCAATTCTTTGTCTTTCCTCTCTGCATCACTTTTCAAGTCAAATACTTCTGCTTGAATTCTTTCTATGTTAGACAGTATCTCCCCAAGCTTCTTGTCAATAGCATTACCAACAGTTAACTCCAGTACATTGATAAAATCCTGATTCTTGAGTAAGTCATGCATGACTTGGCTAGCAACAGCCGCTATTTGTCTTTGGCTAGACATTGTACTGAAAGTCTATTCAAATCACAAGTGAAGAATTCCTTGAAGATAAGCTGCTTTAAATAACAATTACTTTACAGGCTGTTCAACTCTTCATGTAAGCAGATGAATAATAATGTACATCACAGAGTTATATGAGTGGGACCATAGGCACAAAACAGCAGTTACTCACGGTAAAGAGACACATATCTGAACCAAAATTACTCCAACTGAAGAAAAAGTTAAAGATCCATCATTGTTTCTTGAGGACTAGGGTATTATTCCTTTCAGTTTGTCAGCTTTGAAACGTTGATCATAAAAACAAAATCGCGAAAAAATCAAGCGAAATCACAGAGCAAATGGCAGCATGACCTATCTTTACACGCAGAGTTTCATTAAATGAAGAAAGACATCAAAAGGAAAACAAAGTAAAAGAAGAATACAAAACAGATTGGGAAATAAAGATATGCACATTAAAGCTTTGTGCCCAGAGGCAGCGCTCCCGAGGCGGGGAGGCAGGGATTGGGGCACAGTGCCCCACTTTTCCAAGTACCACGAAAGTGCCCCTTTTCACATCTGATATGTGCCCCTTTTATTTTGACACGTGTCCTTTCATTTCTAATTATTACTCTATTTCCTTCCGATAAATGCCCCTTTTTCCTTTTTTAATTTGTTTTTATATCAGCCCTTTCCCCTTTTTATAATTACTCCTTTTCACCTCTGATAAATACCCCTATTAAAATCTGATAAGTGGCCTTTTCTTACGACAGATGCCCCTTTTCTATTCTCCTAAGTACCTTTTTCATCTCTTGTGGGTGCCCCTTCTCAGGTTCGAGGCTCACTTTGACATGTGCTCCTTTTTTCTCTTAATAAGTGTCCTTTTTCTTTCTGAAAAGTTCCTCTTCTCCTTTCTCCATAAGATACGCCCCTATATATAGAGCGAATTAGAGCAACCTTTTCATTTATTTTCCCCAAAACTCGCTCGCATTTATAATTGGTACGGTATAATTATGTTACTTATGAAATGTATTTTCAGTCTTTCATGAGTAAATTGTGTTTAAAACCCATCAGCATGTGCTGTTGTTTTTTATCATTATAAAATTGTTCGCACTGCGGCGTAACAAATCTTGAAATGTTCTTAATATTCAGACCATCACACCCAACTGCAAAGTATGATTCTTAAACAGTATATTGGACCATGTAAAGAGAGAAACTAATATTGAAATCATCCCTGATAATGTAATCACAATCATGACAATGTAGGGGTATATACCAATGTCTAAATATATATATATATATATATATATATATATATATTGATGATTTCCTTTGTAGGGCCCCCCCCCCCCCTTTTTGGAAGACGCTCCGCCGCCCTGTTTGTGCTTAACCTTTTTAAACATTTAGCTTTGATTCAACCTATACGACCGACTCCCAATCGTCGATCGTCGAGTCAGAAGACTGAAAGGTCCTTTATATTTAACGACATTTGGTTTACGGTTTATTGAAATACTGAACCTGGCTGCCCGAAGGCTGAATTACATACAGTTTACATGATAAAAACAACTAAACTTGCTCATCAATGTTGTAACAATTATCATAACAATTTAATGTGAGAACATTAAGACATAAAAACAATAGGGCAATCGAAATGATAAGTATTCTAAAAACATATTGCACTGAGAGATATAGCAAAAACGAGAGTAGAATGAAAGTGGGAGAAAAGGAGAGTTAGAGAAGAGAGGAGGATAATGGAAAGAACGAAGTAAAAGGTAAGAAACAGGTGAGGGAGACTGAGAAAGGGGGGGGGGGAGAAAGAGAGAGAGAATTAGAGGAAGTATAATTAGTGTGTATATGCAAAATTACAGTTCAAAGTGCCACATTTAACGTCATTTATACATATTAAAAAAGTTAAAATACAATCAATGAAGTTATACTTTTTAGGAAATGGGAATGCGCATGTATACGGAAATAAACACAATAAATATTTAAACATACTACATGTATATTTCAAAACCAGATTTTGAAAATGACATGAACTTCAAAAGTCTTCAATAATGGTATCTTACTGAAGAAGGTGAAAGAAGAAATACATCAGACAAGGGAGAAGTTGAAAATGGAAGAAGGAAAGAAAAAGGCATGGGAAGAGAGAAAGGGGGAGGGGGAGGGGGGGGGGAAGATAGGGACTCGGGAGAGATTTGGGGAGGGACACAGATGGAGAGATGGGGGCGCAGAGAGGGAGAGAGGTGATCAGGTGATCAGGAATTAATTCTTTGAAATGCTAGAGCACCGCAAAGGCAGCACAGCTAAAGCCGGAGTAATAATCTCCAAACTTGGAAGCGCTTAGTGATTGTAATAAGCGCTATATAAAAACTGAGTATTATTATTGTTATTATTATACGCTCCCCGGCCGCGCCATTCAAAATGATCACCGAAATGGTCAGACTGATGACGTCCCTATGGGTAAACATTCCTTTTCCCGTCTTCCCATTCTTCGTCTTCCTTTGTCACCCGGCCCCTTACCACCATATCTTGCTACGTCACTTATTTGCATTACAACTGTCTTTTATTATTATCATTATAGTAGTAGTAGTAGTAGTAGTAGTAGTAGTAGTAGTAGTAGAAGTAGTAGAAGTAGTAGCATTAAAAAGGAGTAGTAGCAGCAGTAGCAGTATAGTAGTATCTTATTTCAAAAATATGTTCGGCCCGGCTGCTCGATTTTAGTTTAATAGATGCATGCAAGCCCTGCATGGACCCTGGAAGTTTCATAAAGCTGTTCGTAAAGTTACGCATGACTTTACGAATGACTTAAATATGAAAATCCAAATGGGATGCTCAATCATTTTTAAAGTTGAACTGTGCAGATGTAGATTAAAATTCTTATTATAACAAACATTTTAATGCAAAGTATATTTTTTGCCATAATTTAATTGAGATTATTGGAAATATAGTCACACTTTGTTAAAACATCAGGAAAAACTTTGGGCATCCTTTCTGGCACTTCATATTCAAGTCGTTTGTAAAGTCATGCGTAACTTTACGAACAGCTTTATCAAACACCCCCCTGGTAACTTAACCAAACACATTATAACTCTGGATATAACTGTGTATTAAACTGTTACTTGATTTAAAAAGACGTTATCATGCACTGCTTTTTATGGCCTCCATTGTGTTAGTAGATGCCCGGAAAACATCACTTACGGGCCGGGGGGTTCAAAATAGCAACAACAAAAATCGCCTCGCCGCTACGTGGCTCGTGGACGATGCTCTGCATCGTCATTGGGTCAAACAGATACTGTTAAAAAAGTTACTTGATTTAAAAAGACGTTATCATGCACTGCTTTTTATGGCCTCCATTGTGTTAGTAGATGCCCGGAAAACATCACTTACGGGCCGGGGGGTTCAAAATAGCAACAAAAAAAATCGCCTCGCCGCTACGTGGCTCGTGGACGATGCTCTGCAACGTCATTGGGTCAAACTGTTTAAACTGTTACTTGATTTAAAAAGACGTTATCATGCACTGCTCCATTGTGTTAGTAGATGCCAGGAAAACATCACTTACGGGCCGGGGGGTTCAAAATAGCAACAACAACAAAAAATCGAAAATAATATCGCTAGTGATATTCGTTTGTCTCGCAATGTGGTCAATAAGGAATCTAAAAGATCTCGACGTTTCGTGCGCTGCTACAACACTTCGTCAGGTGATAAAAACTAAGCAAGGGTGCTTTATACTCTACGGGAGGACCGGCGCGACGGTCTATAATTCGATCGATAATCGGAACAATAACGCACAAGGCCTATTGGCCGACGCACACGGTGCTCGACCAATCAGTAGGCCGCTGGTTCGGCTGATTATGCAAATGGACTAATGGTCGACGCACACGGTGCTCGACCAATCAGTAGGCCGCTGGTTCGGCTAATTATGCAAATGGCCTAATGGTCGACGCACACGGTGCTCGACCAATCAGCAGGCCGCTGGTTCGGCTCGCCTGCTGGGCGGAAGCAATAGCGAGCTCAACCAATCAACGGGCCGCTGGCTCGGCCCCTCTGCTGAATGGAATCGACCGGTGCTGGCCGGCTGGACGGGGAGTGTCATGGCGGCGTATCGTACGCATCCAAAATTCGGGGATATCGATCCCGTTGTCTCTGTTGAAATTATTGGTTGATTGGTCTCCATTGTGTTAGTAGATGCCAGGAAAACATCACTTAATTACGGGGGTTCAAAATAGCCACACACAACAAAATCGCCTCGCCGCTTCGTCATTTGGTCAACCCCTTTGGCAAAAAGCTAGATCCGCCCCTGAGTGGCATGAATATGGTATCAAAATATGCTCATCTGACCGTAATTAAATGCCAATACCCCCTGAGCTTCTGGGGACTCCGCCCCGTGATCCCTGCCGGGGCTTTGCCCCTAGACCCCGCGCCAATTTACACTATACGCTCTACCTGATCGTAAATACTTTAGCCTCCCCCCACCCACTTTGAAAAACGTTCAGCGGGGCCTGCATGTAAGAGTGGGGTGATGCGGATTTTTGTCTGCCAGCCCCAAACGTTTTTTGCTCATTACGCCACTGGTTACCATGGTAATGGGAATGGTAGATACTACGTTTTTGTCGCCATTCATTGTCAGGATCTGTCCATTTAATAAGATTATTATACGGAATGATATCTTGAAAGGCGGAAGGAAAGGTTTTCTCGTACAATCAGCCCACAGCATCCGCCATTTCGCCCCGGTATCACATGTTATTAAGGTAAGAGCTCAAAAGGATAATGTTAATAGAAAATGTTTGCATAAAAGTTTGATTACAGTCATAATAATCTCTCTCTCTTGCTGTATGCGGATATATTTGTCGGTCTGCAGTCTCTCTCTTTCTCTAATTTTATTTCCTTTTTCTCTCTCCCTCTCTTTCTCTCTCTCTCTCTCTCTGTGTGGCTCTGTCTCCCTTGCACTCCACTCTCTTTCTCCCATTCTCCTGTTTGAAGCAGAAGCAGTTCTTGCTGACTTTATATTCCTGATCTCTGTTCAGCATGCAGGTTATTTAAAAGGGTCAATCAAATTTGTAAATACATGTAATCAACACATATATTTGTACTAGGCCTATATAAAATGTCGTAATAATAACTATAGTTTTGTTTCAATTCTATTCAATTTATCATTGCAATTAAAGAATAAAATACATACGTGTACGTGGAATAATACATTGCACACAAAATAATAGAATACATGTAAACGCATTGGTGCAAAAAAAATATCAAAAGTGCTTGGTAGATAGCAGCCAGAAAAGAAGTGACCTTTATAAGTGGCCGACCTAAAGAAGATATAACTAACAGTTAAATACATGTACCAGATTATTATGACATGAAAAAACACAACATTCCTACCCCCAAAAATACACATCACAGTGCATGACACAATACAACAGATCAATGAGTAGAAAGGTAAACAAGGTCAGGGAAATACATAATTTCAAAGAGACAAGGACAAATAAGAAGTTATGGATATAAGAACATTCTGAAATGAACAGCATTCCCGGTGGATATTAATGCACACTCTTTCCAAAACATCAGGGATGCATAACAGGGGAAGTAAGTCTGACATCACGTTGATGAAGAAAACGTAAGAAGGGGGGATATATAAAAATAAGAAGAAAGTAATATAATTGTAAAGCTTTTAAGCCCCCTATAGATAGGCAACTCTAAACGCGATCGCCTCTCCATTTGTTTTATATGGAAAATGTCCCCAAAACATATTCTTTTTTTAAAAGTCTTTATGATAGTGTATAAAGTTTTGATGATAGTGATAGTGTATAGACAAAGAAAATTGCTGGGTGATGTTTAATGAAATCAAAGCGAACAAAGAGTAGCTCAAGAATCACAATTTTTCAAGATTTGTCTAAATCTTTATAAAAGCTCATTTCTCTATTTTTGGGGCATTTGTTGAAGTAGTGAGATTCCTTTCTAATACATACTTTTTTAAAAACTTTTTTTTATTGGTTTAGATAGGATTGCCACAAATGTCTATTAACAAGACAAGACAGAAAATAAAACTAGACATTTAATTCGTCATGAGGACGAATTAGGTGGTCTGTCTTCAATTCTTATGATCATGCTCATCTTCAATTCAATGATCCAATATAATGATGTTAATGTAAAATGATGTATTAAGATATGAATTGATGAATGAAGTACTGATGAACTGATGAACTGATAGATTGAACTGATGTGAAATGAACTGAATTGAGCTAAACTGATGAACTGATGAATGAACGGATAAACTGATAGATTGAACTGTGACCTGAACTGAAGTGATAACTTAACTGATGAACAAAATACTGAGATATGATTATGATCAAAATCATGATCATAATGAAATTTAATGAAAATATAGATATAGAGAAGGAGAGAGGGAGACGGGTTATAGTCATGTAAAAATACATGAGCTGGACCGAAGGATGAAAGAGGAATCATGATCAGAATGCATACACTTGGAAGGAGAGAGGATAGTATAAGGAAACATGGTAGGGGTGAAATAAGAATACAAAGGGCAAAATGAAGAGCTAGAGGAAATAAAAGAAAATTACAAGAGATATCGGAGGGAGAACGAGAACCAGAGGCGGGAAAGGGAGACGGTGAAAGAGTATACAATGAGAGGCAGAGACAAAGGGAGACAGAGATAGGGAGAGAGTGAAAGAGTAGAGAGAGAGAGAGATGCAAAGACAGAGCAAGAGAAGGATAGGGGGCAGAACAAGAGAGGGGAAGGGAAACAGAGCAAGAGAGAGGAGAGAGAGAAATAGAAAGAGATGCAATGGAGAACGATGCATTTAATATTTCCAGCATAAAAAGAATTGAATATTTACAATAATATATAGAAAGAGAAAAGTTATAGACATGGAAACAATTCTATGTCCGGTGGGAGAGACGTAAACATTGCATATACCTGCGCTGAATAACTGGAAAAGTATAAACGTCTGGAAAGGAGACTAGCATCATAGATATGGGACGATTTGATATTGTTTTAGACTTAGGAGATTAACTCTATAGTTTTAATCAACGACAAGGAATCCGATTTCCCATAGTGTTGTACACAAACTATTGACATTCCTTTCCAAAAGTAATAACACGCAAAATTAGGCATTTTATTACATTGTTTGTGATTGTATATGTTCTGACATGTCGCCTTTAATTGCAATTTATTACTATGATGACGTCATTTAAATGAAGAATGGTGGTAATTGACCTTGTAGAGAATTGTCCTAGCTACAACATATCAAAATTTGGAAGAAAATCGATCAATATTTACAGAGATACAATCAATTTTCCATAAATATGCTGACGTCATAATATGCAAATTCGTATTTTGGGTTCCAAGGCCTTTATGATGACGTCATGATATTTGTACTGGGAAAATGAGACATGAAATCATATCTCCAACTCATACTCTATCCAAATATGAAAAAATTGAGGGGTATTCAGGCATTCTGACGAGCTATGGCGGATTTTATATAGACATGTTTTTACCACTTTTTACATCATATTGCCCATTGACGCGCGCACAAGTTTTAAAGTTTGACGCACGCGTGTGGCATTATAGAAGGTCGAGAATGACTGGAAATAATTGGAAATTGTCAAAAATAGTGTCAGGAATACAAACCATGCGAAAAAACGGCGTTTTCACGTTTTGTACGCGCACGGACGGAAATTTTTGAAATGCTTAAAATGACCTGATTCGCACTCTCGTTTAATAGTTAAGTGATTTTGAGCATTTTAAAATTTTTTGGCAAAATGCTTATAATGGCATGAAACGTACTCGAATTTGAATAAAAAGTGATTTTGAACAGTTTAAAATTTTGCACGCGCATCGCGCGTTTTTTGACCTGAAATTGACTGGACGGATATTGACCTTGATCATGATAAATATGAATGAGGAATGACTTTCCGTTATGAAGATATGATCATGAGTTGATTTTCAGAAAAAAAAAAATCAAAAAATGGCGCCTGGATGACGTCATGAAGACTTGATGACCTTGAAAATGTTCCTGTCACGTCTTATGACAAAGACCTATGACTGCCAAAATTGAAAGAAATTGACAAAACCGATCTGGAGTTATCGTCGGCACAAAAAAGTGGCGGAAATATATTTAAAAAAATAATAAAGAAGAAAGAAAATTCTGACGAAATTAATAGGTGATCTATCGTTGACAGACCACCTAATAAATAAATAAATAAATTAAAAAAAAAAGAAAATTCTGACGAATACAATAGGTGATCTGTCGATACCGACAGACCACCTAAAAATAGAAACACATACGAAACGAAATATCTCCCAAAAGTGAATAAATGAATCGGGTATATCCGACAAGTTCCATGCCATTTCTCCCATGTACTTTGCCAGACGGAAAGTAAACATAGAAAACAGAAAACAAAATATCACAGTCCTTCAAATTAAAACATAAACCCTTATTTTGACGATTGGTTTTACAATACTTTTGCAACATACATCATACAATCAATAGGTCGACTTTCAAAACCTCTTGAACTCTTTAATACACAACTAGAGAAATTGTAAGAAGTTGAAATTATTATAAAAAAAGATGGCATTTCCTTTCATGATTCTGGGTAAAATATAAAATCTAGTATGATTAATCGGACAGTGATCTGAAATAAATTGTAGTAAATGAAGAATAAAATTAGTTGTACTAAACGGCAATACTTATAGATCCATTACTAGGATTATTATCTCCGACTGTAAAATAGTTCCTAATTGAATTGTGTCCACATCATTTATATTAGCGCATTTACAACAGCTACCAACAAAATTCATATTCACATGTAGAGTCGTCATCAACAACAAAATCCTGAAAAACAAACACATCAGAAGTATATTAAAAGAAATGTAACTTTGTTTATATTTTTAGAATATTCAGTCATTCAAATTGATATACATGATCTAGGAATGTAATTTCTGAAACAGTCACGAAACTCCAATTCCCCGTAGTTCAAAATATAACTGATTCTACTGGATGCTTTATTTCTTTTTTGAGGTCATAGAACAACAGGCCTTTTGTACGAAATATTATGTTATTCTAAATGTTTTAGCATGCCTGTTTTTACCTAAAAACATGTCCGGTCGCACCCCCTCTTCTCTACTGAACACCATGTTCATACAGTGCAAGTAAGGATGAGTCAACCATTGTTTTCAGTGGAATATATAGAGTCTGTCAGGGGTGCAGAAAGCGATCTCTCCTGATCGGTACTGCTGGATATAGTACCAGTGCCTCTCAGGCTTTTCAATCTTGTAATCAATAACAAGGTTCTGGACATGCTTCAGCTCGTTAGTGTACTCATCAATGCTGACCAAACCTCCGTCGGGCTCCACGTTGGCTATCAGGATTGTATTCCCTTGAGACACCGCAGGATATAGATCCCCATCTAATTTCACTAATTTATATTTTACAACACCTTGTTTGTCAATCAATCGTATTGTATTACCAGTTGCGGTGATCAAATAGTCATTATAACTATTAATTTGCACAGGTTCATACCCTTCACATGGTATCTCCCAGATCACCTTCCCACCTGCTGGTGAGAATACCAGGATCTTCTTGGCTTTCCTGTAGCTAACATAGATCTGATCATCACTGTCAACAGTGAGCTTAGCATATCCACCTTCATCGTATCTCAGAGTGTCAAACATTACATTCAACTTTGTGAACTCTAGTGTGTACAGTTTGATATTGTTTGAGGTATCAAGTATAACATACCGATCATCAGAAAGGAACCCTACGTCACGAATCCGAACATCCTTGAGAATTTTCTGCTGGTGCTGACCATCGGCAGAGAAGATCTCCACGCCACCTTTGTAACATCCCACTGCCATCCTACCGTCTTGTGTACCAATCATGGCATCCATGCTATTCTTAGTAGGCAAAGCGATGTTCTTTGCTACTGCATTTACGATCTTACCGAGAGTTAGCTCGTCCATTCCAACCTTACTCTTAAAACTGACACTTTTTCCTTTCCTGCTCAATTGCATCGGCTGCTTGTAGTCAGGATCTTCTTGTTTCAAGGCCTCTTGTAAGTCTTGACATAGAGTTTCGTGTGCAGCCAAAGCATCCATGTCTAACGGTATCTTTGTCTTATTGGTTACCACGTCAGCAATGGTGGTCAAGTGAGTGATGTGCTCCACAACCGATTTCTTCATTTCGTCCAGTTCTTTCTCCACTCCTTCGGTCCTACCCTTGACTTCACCAATAAGGATTTCTTTCTTCTTTGACAACTGCCGGACTAATTCTTGATATGCTTTGTTAATATCATCTGTACACTGCTTCTGAACATTGCTCACATGCTCCTTCTGTTCATCAATGAAATCAACGTATTTCTGAAAGCAAGAGCGTTTCTTGTCCACCTTGGATTTGAGGTCCTCGATACTCTTCATATGGCTGCTTTCATAAACAGCTGCCTCGACGACACGATGTCCTTCGTTTGTATGCTCCATGAGAAAACACCTGAAGCAGGCAAATCTCCTGCAGTCGGAACAGAACCACTCATCATCCTCTTTGGGGTGTTTCCTGCATTTACGGTATCTACGTACTGACACCTTCCCTGATACTATCTCACTCATGGCTAAGACCTCATGACTGATGAAGTCTGGCCACTGAGCGTGTGTGTTGTGGCAAGTGTTACAGAAATACTTGCCACAGTCTTGACAGTAGACAACAGCTTGGGGCTTGTCCTCGGATTTACAATTCGTGCAAAACTGATATTGATTCTTCATGTCCTCTATGAGAGACTTCAAAGCTAGACTTGCCGGTAATTTGCTGACTTCTTGGTTTGGGACCTGAGTTTGAGCTCTGCAGACAGGGCATCGGAGCATCTGGTCGTTACCATGGCATTCCAAGATGTTGTCCAGGCAGGCCTTGCAGTAGGTGTGAGAACAAGACAGGATCTTGGGATCGGTGAAGGTGTTCAGACATACAGGACACTCCAGACTCTGAGCAATAACATTCTTTAATGCCTCAGCCATGATTCGAATTCTACAGGAATACGAGATAAAAGATGAGGACAAATCATATTGATTAGTACAGTGTAGCTTTGATTCATCTGGGCCCTGTTGCACAAAACTTACCATTGATGGTAACATTGCCGTCAATGGTAACTACCATGGAAACCTTGATTTTGATTGGCTGTTGAGCCCCGTTACCATGGTAGTTGCCATTGATGGCAAAGTTACCATCAATGGTAAGTTTTATGCAACGGGGCCCAGATCTTATTAAAGAGGAGCGTTTATCATTTTCCTCACGCCAACAGAATAATAATGCGTACAAAATATGATATATTCCATTACATATTGATAAAAAAATAATTCATGTTATTCATCAACTGAATATAGTAATGAAAAATGAATTTAAAAAAACGAACTGTTTCCTTTGTCGCTCTTCAGTCAATGTACATTATAAATGGGGGGGGGGGAATGATGATGATAATAATGCTAATGCTAATAGTAATAATGATGATAGTAATGAAAATGATAATGATAATACTTTAATATATCAACAAAAATAACAATAATCATAATAACAATGATGCCTTGTTTACCAAGTCCGCAGCAATAGACATACCATTTTCCCCCAAGGGTCCTGCAATCATATTACTATCCCGGCTTTAGCCAACTGACCATGATAATGTGCTCATATAAGCATTCACGGAATGTCTTTCTAACGCGTTTCTTACCCATTCACTATACATCTAGGATGGGTGGAGAGTGACAAAGAGTACTGTCTTATCAAAGGACATTAGTGTCGTGGTGGGACTCGAACCGCGAACTACGTGATTCATAATCAAGCAACCTATCCACTAGTATAGACCACAACACCTCTACATGTATCGCAACTAGTCATGCTAGTTGAAATGTTGTAATAATCTGACGTATTCAAGTCATAATAAATTGCATCAGTTGAAGCTAGCTATGCCATTTAAAGGTAAACCGTGGAAAAAAAGAAAAAAATTAGACATGAGTCTCAAAAAATGTAGTTTACCTTTCACATTTTAGCACTTTGTCATTGGAAAAATAATCATTACATTATTTCTTCATTAATCTGAAACCAAGTGCCATATATTGATCATGATGTCATACCATGAGTCAAATTGAAAAGCTGAGCATGCGCCGAACGAAATAAACTTGCTTTGGAATCTTGTACCAAGAGTTATCAAACGTGTGCTAATCATCTGTCTCGAGTATTCATCTGTGTACCTTTAATTAAGAGTACATAACACCAAGTATTACGCATTCATGAAATTTGAACTAATAAAATATGATCCGTGATCTACCTTCAGATATGATGCAGATAAACATGGAGTCTAGGCTTTGAACCACTCTAAAACTAATAGTAGGCAACATTTTGTATTAACCCTTAAAGCTGATTAAGTACCAAAAGCAGTACTATAAACATGTACTTAAGCAAACTGGTATATACTATTTAACAAAATTATCATGATTGTACAGGGGAAATTATATTGCTCTGGTTTGGCAGAATCATTAGCTGAAATGTTAGCTATGTTAAGAATCGCATAATAACCTGAAATATTTCCCATGTGTATTTATATCTACATAACATGTAATAATAATAATTAATGACAACTTTGTAATTCAAATTAATCACAATAAAATACCAAAATCGTCACATTTTCCCCAGGACAACCAAACACTTAGAAGTTATACTTATGAACGATACCAATATAATCCCAAGTTTTCTAATGCGGCAAAACATTACTTCCGGGTTCACGATTAAGGACATTAAACTCTTTATATGGTCTGGTTTACTAAAGCTCTGTGATGTTAAGTTTTATTTTTGAAGCCTGTTTCTTCATTGTTTTTTAAACTGATATAATTTCCTAAACGCCCGTCATTCTCATCTTGGTCTTAGCTCAATCGCTCTTCAGTAATCACCTCAGAGACATATAAACCAATACCCAACTATTTCAGTCTAAGGACAAAGATGACTGTATACATGTATGCAAGAGATACAAACAAAGTCTTAAAAGTGTCTGGGAGTTGGCCTTTTATAGTGACATCACTGACATGACATGTATATACGACAATGTAAAACGAAAATATT
Organism: Mesocentrotus franciscanus; assembly: GCA_037976565.1. Classification (NCBI taxonomy): domain Eukaryota; kingdom Metazoa; phylum Echinodermata; class Echinoidea; order Camarodonta; family Strongylocentrotidae; genus Mesocentrotus; species Mesocentrotus franciscanus. The sequence goes on from CP137672.1 coordinate 3,681,341, forward strand.
GTAAAATGTCACTGCATTTCTTTTGAAAATGACAAACATTGAAATTTACTCACGTCTTTTCCCGTCACTACGTATCGGTCTAGGTGCTATATGACATCAGTAAACATTCATACTCATTGCCTTTACAATGTAGTGGTGCACTGATCATAAGTGGTACTATTATTATATTTAGTTTGTCATTCTAATTTTAGTGACTGGGAATTCCCAGTAACCTTTGACAGACAACCAGATTGAATTCGCCCAATAAAACCTCGATCTCAGTTTTTCAAGCGTCTGTTTGGCAAATATATTCCCGTGTCAAACTTGAATCATATTTATCTCACCTCCAACCAGCCCCCCTCCCCCATTACAAAAGCATTCTAAAGTAAGAGTCAAATTGCTGTTACTAATGTCTTGTGGAACGGTTCTCGTTCGAGATTACAGTTGGAATATTGCAGATGGGGCTATACATGCAAAACACATCCGGCCGGAAAGGAGAAAAGAAGAAGTAAAGGAGATATTCGATCTTAGATCTTTACCTTTACTGGAATAACCATCGTCTGGTTGAGAAAGCTGAGAAGTTGTACGATTTATTATAGTTCCGGGTTGTGTAGTAGCTATTTTGCCTTAATTTCTAAGGCCTACAAGACATGGGGCGGAGGGGGCTGCGCCTCCCTCCCCTCGAATTTAAAAATTGCAAATAACATATTCGGGCACGTTCAACCGCTATTCGATTCTGACAGATGCGTAATATTTAAACAGCCTACCATTCTATGTATATGTTTATATCGTATTTTGTCCAGATATAAAAAAATACTGCAATTCAATTCAATTCAAAGTAATATTTTTTTTCCTTTCATTCTTTCATTAGTTTTCATATCAACAAAATACTCGCGTAAATAATGTACATAATGATAACCACTGGCGTACTGGTGGGGGGCTAGCGCCCCCCAAATAAAATTAAACCAAGACTTATTTTCAATTCCATACAAGTGATTTATAAAATGTTCGTGATATATCACATGATTTTCAACAAAATGCGCGGTTCTCCATTTCTGTTGCAAACTGACACATTCCCAAATAGCCAGGAAGAGCAAAATGTTCTTTTTTTTTTATATGGGCCTTGGTGTCCACTAACAGTAATACTAGTACTAGTAGATAACCGTATATCCAGTTTAGCGAAAAGTCTGGATACCCGTATGTCCGGCCTAGAGTAGAGCTTATATCGCGGCAGCTCTAGGCGGTACGCGGGGGAATGCGCAGTCGCCTGCGCTCAGGGTTTGTTTTGGATGCGGCGAGGAGGGTCATTTCCGGAGGGAATGTTCCACAGGTGCGGATCCAGGGGGCGAGCGGCCCCTCCCCGCAAAGAAAAAGAAAAAAAGAGAGAGAGAGAGAGGAAAAGAGGAAAAGAGGAGATAAAGGGAAGGAAAAAAGAAGAAGAAAAGAAAAGGGGATATCAGTTGCAATTTTCCCGCCAACAAGTTGTGGATCGGCGGGAGGGGGCCAAAGGCCCTTGCCTCTCACCCCGCCAAAAAAAAGAGAAGGGAAAAGGAAAGAGGAGAGCTAAAAGTGAACAAAAAAGAGGAAGAAGAAAGAAAGGGTGAAAAGAAGGGGAGATCAGTTGCGTTTAATCCCGCCAACAACATGTGGATCGGGGCGAAAGGCCCTTGCCTCCCCTAGCAAACCTAAAAGAGAGAGAAGGAAGGGAAGGGAAAGGGAAGGGGAGGAAAGGTAAGGAAAGAAAGAGAGAAAGAAGATAGGTAGGGAGGTCATTTGCGATTTTCCCGCCAACAAGGTGTAGTTTGGGGGCCATAGGCGTACCGATGGGGGGCAATTAGTGTCCTGCCAGTGTCACAATAAAATTCAAACGTGGATCATTTCTAATTCGATACCGGTGATTTACAAATGTTGCTGAAATGACATAATAATCCGAGATTTTTCCTCATTTTTATTAAATTATACTTTTTTGCGTTTGTTGGAAAATTACAAATTCCTAAATTTACAGTCAGGCAAGAAATATGCTTATTTAGAGGCTTACATAGCAGGGCCCGCAGAACGACGGGGCTCCGCCCCCCACTTTTTGGAAAACAGAATACTAAACAAGCGCGGATCTACGGGGGTTTAGGGGGTTTATTGGGCCGCCTAAAAAAAAGGGGAAAATAAGAAAGAAAGAACGCACACTGGAGAGAAACCTTTCAAGTGCAAATATTGTGAGAAGATATTCAACTCATCTGGTAACTTAACCAAACACATGATAACTCTGGATATAACTGTGTATTAAACTGTTACTTGATTTAACAAGACGTTATCATGCACTGCTTTTATGGTCTCCAATGTGTTAGTAGATGCCAGGAAAACATCACTTACGGGCCAGGGGTTCAAAATCGCCCCCCAAAAATCGCCTCGCCGCTACGCGGCTTGTGGACGATGCTCCGCATCACTTACGGTAGTTCAAAATAGCCCCAAAAAATCGCCTCGCCGCTGGGCGTCTCGTAGACGATGCTCTGCATCGTCATTGGGTCAAACTGTTTAAACTGTTACTTGATTTTCAAAGACGTTATCGTGCACTGCTTTATGGTCTCCATTGTGTTAGTAGATGCTAGGAAAACATCACTTACGAGGGTTCAAAATAGCCCCCCCCCCAAATCGCCTCGCCGCTACGCGGCTTGTGGACGATGCTCCGCATCACTTACGGTAGTTCAAAATAGCCCCCAAAAATCGCCTCGCCGCTGGGCGGCTCGTAGACGATGCTATGCATCGTCATTGGGTCAAATTGTTTTAGCTGTTACTTGATTTAAAGAGACGTTATCAAGCACTGCTTTTTGTGGTCTCCATTGTGTTAGTAGATGCCAGGAAAACATCGCTTACGGGCCGGGGGTTCAAAATCGCCCCCCCCCCCCAAATCGCCTCGCCGCTAAGGCGGGCCCCTGAATGCTTATCTGACCGTTATAAAATGCCTAAAACCCCTGAGCTTCCGGAGGCTCTGTCCCCTGGATTCCACCTAGGGCCCTAAGGCAGGCCCCTGGATGCTCATCTAACGGTAATTTAATGCCTAAAACCCCGAGCTTCTGGGGCTCCGCAACTGGACCCCACGCCAATTAGTGTCCTGCCAGTGTCACAAATAAGGTATTAAAAATGCTAATCTGACCGTAATTAAATGCCTAACCCCCTGAACTTCCGAAGGCTCTGCCCCCTCGAACCCACCAGGGGCCTTAAGGCGGGCCCCTGAATGGATGCTTATCTGACCGTTATAAAATGCATGAAACCCCTGAGCTTCTAGGGGCTCCGCCCACTGGACCCCACGCCAATTAGTGTCCTGCCAGTGTCCCAAATAAGATATCAAAATATGCTCATCTGACCGTAATTGAACGTCTAAAACCCCTGAGCCTCAAGGGGCTCTGCCCTATGGACCCCACCTATGGCCCTAAGGCGGGCCCCTGAATGCTTATCTGACCGTTATAAAATGCCTTAAACCCCTGAGCTTCTGGGGCTCCGCCCCTGGATCCCGCCCCCTGGACCCACGCCAATTAGTGTCCTGCCACTGTCACAAATAAGGTATCAAACTATGATAATCTGACCGTTATTAAACGCCTAAAACCCCTGAGCTTCCAGGGGCTCTGTCCCCTGGACCCAACCAATGGCCCTAAGTCAGGTCCCTGGATACTCATCTGACAGTAATTTATTGCCTAAAACCCCTGAGCTTCCGTACCCCACGCCAATTAGTGACCTGCCAGTGTCACAAATAGGGTATCAAAATATGCTCATCTGACCGTAATTAAATGCCTAAAACCCCTGAGCTTCCGGAGGCTCCGCCCCCTCGACCCCACCAGGGGGCCTAAGCCCCTAAACCCCTGAGCTTCTGGGGGCTCCGCCCCCTGGACCCCACGCCAATTAGTGACCTGCCAGTGTCATGAAAAAGGTATCAAAATATGCTCATCTGGACCGTAACTAAATGCCCCTAGACCCCACGCCAATTTACACTACGCTCTACCTGATCGTAAATACTTTACCCCCCATCCCCTTTGAAAAACGTTCAGCGGGGCCTGCATGTAAGAGTGGGTGATGCGGATTTTTTGTCTGCCAGCCCCCCCAAACTTTTTTGTTCATTACGCCACTGATGATAACAATAATTTTAAGGGCATGTTAAGGTTTAGTGTAGCTTTAATTCATCTGATCGTATTAAAGAAGAGTGTTTATGATTTTCCTCACGCCTATCCCCAGAATATAACGAGCACAAAATATGATATTCTGTTATATCTGGATAAAAATAACTCATGTTATTTATCAATTGAAAGTAGTAATGACGTTATACATATGAATGATATCAATATGATCAGAAGTCTTCTAACGCGACAAACGTTACTCCCGAGGTCACGATCAAGTGCATTAAGGTCTGGTTTCAAATATCTCCTTTGTTTAGTTTTGTTTTTGCAGCCTGTTTCTTCATATGGTTAACCAAACTGTTACATTTCCTCAACACCGGTTATTCTCATCTTGGACTTATCTCAATCGCTCTCCATTTATCACCTCAAATGCTTAAGACCAAGACCCAAATATTTCAGTCTAAGGACAATGATGACTTTATAAACCAGAAACAAACAAAGTCTCAAAAATGTCTCGGAGTCAGCTCAATAACATTTTATTCAACAATGTACAGGCAAAATATTGCAAAAAATCACTGCATTTCTTTTAGAAACGACGAAGAGGTTTTAATTCACTCTCCTCTTTTTCTGTCATTAGGTATTAGTCTAGGTGTTATATCAAATCCATAAACATATATACTCTTTGCCTTTACAATGTAATTATTATTATTATTATTATTTTTACCTTTACCGCGCTTTTCCCATCAGGCCCAATGCGCTTACAGTGAATGAAAATAAAAATTACATAAATACATATAATATATAATATAATCTTACAACTACAAACTGCAAAAAAGATGTGTTTTTAAGGCCTTTCTGTAATAGTGTAATAGTGCACTAATCATGATGAGTACTACATACCTGTATCATCTGTATGTATTTAGTTTTTTTATTTTTATTTGTATCTATCTTTAGTTACTGGGAATTCCCAGCAACCTTAGACTGACAACCAGATTGAGATCGCCCAATGAAACCTTGTTCTCTGTTTCTCAAGCGTCTGTGGAACAATGCCTTGCACCCGTGTGTGTATTAGGTCTTTACAGACGTGTAACAATCAGATATGATTATTTACGTCTGGGGACCGACCTTTAAACGTCACCATCCGAAAGACGTGGCTCAGTTTCGAACCTGCGTCCTCGGCTGAATACAAAAGCTTATAAATGACGTTAGTGCCGGGCTGGAATTCGAAACCCCACCTCTTAAACTGAGAGTCAAGTGAATGAAACACTCTACTACACCTCCACTACTAGTAATACGACACCTACATGTATGTTAATCACGCAACATGAAATGTTTACCATCTGTATTCATATCTACATAACATGTACGAATAATAATTTATGACAAGTTTGTTATTCAAATCACAAAGCACATACCAAACTCGTCACAATTTTCACCAGGACAAACAAACACTGAGAAGCTATACATAATTAAGTTATTAACCATTTCAATATGATAACAACTTTTCTTATTAAACTCGACAAACGTTACTCCCGGGGTCACCTATCAAGTGTATTAAAAAGTCTTATGGTCTGGTTTCAAAGATCTGTTTCGTTTAGGGGTGGTTTTTTGGAAGCCTGTTTCTTTATTGTTTAAACAAATTTAAACACCAGTTATTTTCATATTGTTCTTATCTCAATCGCTCTCCATTAAACACCTCAAAGACATCGAGACCACTGAATTCTACACCATGTAGCGAAGCGTTCAGTGATCTAGACCCAGTCTAAATATTTCAGTCTAAAGAAAATGATGATTTTATAATCCAGATACAAACAAAGCCTCTAAGGTTCCTGGGAGCCTGCCGAATATAGTATATATATATACGTCTTCTCAATGTAAAACGAAAATATTGAAAAATGTTACAACATTTCCTTTAGAATGAATACAGACATTTTGAATTTACTCACCTCTTTTTCCGTAACTACGTATCGGTCTAAGTGTTATATGAAATCAGTAAACATGTATAATATTTGCTTTTACAATGGACTATTGCACTGATCATGAGTTGTATTATATACATATATGTATTTAGTTTGTCAGTTTATTTTAGGTACTGTGGATTGCCAACAACCTTTGACAGACAAGTTGATTAGGATCGCCCAATGAAACTTCGATCTCATTTTGTCAAGCGTCTGTTGAGCAAATATATACCAGTGTACATGAATGGCAACTGCATGCAACAAAGGTCATAAGCGTATCCGATGAGCTATGTGTTAAAAGATAAGCATCATCATACAAAAAATGGCACTGTTTTGCCGGGTCAAATCTGAACGAGACTGACTCGCATCTAGTGTGTACCTCATCAGGGGACACCGTGACAGTAGACGGGCCACTCTACAAAGACTTTGGAATCCCTGATGACCTTGAGTAGGTGGACCGAGTATGATGATGATCATCAGGACACAAGAGACTGTTTGGAATAGGCCTACATCAAGGAAGATTATTTGAACAGAGTATGATTGTTACATGCATGTTGCATTGGACTAACCTTCATTGTACCAACAGTTTCGAATGAAACTGTTTGTCTGAATGAAAATGGCCCCTTACACACAGGTTCTCCATAACTTCCTGTGTTCAGCTGTTCTTGTTAGCTGATCAAAATGACATGCCCGTCCACTGTTTGATGTTATCAGTCCTTGTCCTTGTTGGTCTACCCTTCTTTCTTCTCCCATTAGTTCCCCCTTGCAAGATGGTGTTTGTCAAGCTATTCTAGATCTTCCTTCTAGTTACATGCCCAAACCACTGTAGCTATCTTATTTTCACAATTGTGATGAGGTGATCATGTTCCCCTTTGTAACTTTCTACTATCTCTCTCACTTTCTTGTTGTCAGGCTAGGAATGTCTATATATTGATATCCTGTTTTTTAAATTAAAGTACTGTAACTCCGGCCGTAAATGTACAATTGGTGTTTCTATCTGGGTCAACATGAAATGTTTGTATATTTTATAGCGGCATGACTGTCAGAGTCCATCCCTGAAACTTCATGGAGAATTGACACACGAAATGATCTACTAAAAGTGAATATGTAGATGTTACAAATGTTTTCTAGAATAAATGTATCTGCCGCATACAAAATGGCATTTGTCTCTTGCAATGAGGCTATATGTAGGTTCTGGTGTATCCCTATTCCATTTATGATGAGGATGGGGATGTTAAAGCCAAATTTTCCAATTAGTATTCTAATAATCTAATAATCTAATAATCAAAGAAAACAATAGTCAGATTTTAACATTTGTCAAGAATGAAGGCAAGAAGAGAAATAGTTTTAGAAGAAAGAAATCCAACGAGGGAAACAGGAGACAGTGTCAGAACTTTCATTGTACAGATGTGTACACATCAAGGGGTTAAATGGGGGTGTCACACTGACTTTAGGTCTCTCACTCATTTTCTTGAGTCCTCCTGTCTACGATTGAAAAATCTTAAAAACTGACTAATTAATGTATGTGCTTGAATTCTTTGATGATGATCATGAAAAATATACATGTACTTCTAATTTTTGCCCTTGGTTTGGCAATACAGGGTTCGACAATAGAGTTGCTATGACAACAGTCAGATGCAACGCCACTATCTCGTAGGGGTTATTTCATAGTTCTTATGGTATTCCGAAAGTTTACTAGTCTGAAAACATTTCCACCCTTTAACCATATTAGTTAGCCCGAAACCACATTAAAAAAGGGCAATCCAACCTTAATAGCAAACTACTGTCAAAGAAAGCAGAAGAATCAGAGAGGCAGACTGAGGAATGTTTGAATGAAAAAATGATTAAAAACGTAAATTTGTCAATATACAAGATTAGGTGTCTTAAAAAAAAAAATATTATAACATGCTATTCAAAATGTATCTTTAGTGAGAGGCGGTGCTCGAATAGACGCCCATTTTCCTTTGAAAAGTGCCCTTTTCCGTTGTAGTAAATTCTCCTTTCCCTTTCTTATAAGTGCCCCTTTTCAGGTTCCAGAAGTACCCCGTTTTACTTCGGATTAATGCCCCTTTTACTTTGACACGTGTCTATTTTGCTATCTGTTAGGTACTCCTCCCTTTTCTTATAAATGTCCCCTTTCCTCCTTTGATAAGTGACCCTGTCCAAATCTGATAGGTTCCCCTTTTACTTTTTAATAAGTGCATTTTCCCTTCTAAGAAGTGCCCTTTTCAGCTCTGATGAGTGTCCTTATTAGGAATGAGAAATGCCTTTGTGTAGTATCCCTTTTACTTTCTCGGGTGCCCCTTTTCCTATTAAATAAGTGCCCCTGTTTTGAGTAGCTTTCCAAGGGAGAAGGCATTACGGGAAATTGAGATATTATTGATACTTTTATACATCTAATTTATCCAATTTATTTCAAACGTTCTCCATTCTGTTTCTCTCATTTCTTGATTTGAAAAATGACAATATTACTAAAGTTGGATTGCCCTTTAATGCGACTCTCTTACATAAAAGCTCTTTCAACTGTGCGATACATGAAATTGATGTAAAATTCAGAATCAATTCGATGTGAATTTCAAAATTTATTTGGTAAGCAAAATAAAAGTATTTACAATACCTCTTATACATCGTGAAAGTTTGGGTGGCTATCGTATTGCTGTAAAAAAAAAAATATCCGGAAAACAGAAAAATGATCTAGTAAGGAAAAAGGTTTAAAGTCGTGCTAAATTTTGAGGAAGATTGAATATCGACTCGATCACAATAGACATTATATCTGCATAAAAAACCGGAGTACATTTCATATATAACAGTGGTACAACTATGTTGCACAAGCTCCCTCTAGCGTAACAAAACTGCTGCCCCCCTTTTACACACACTTGCACCCCCGCTATTAATTTTAATACAATTACTTGTTAGGGGGTTCGTCAGATAACTTGAATTGTGCCCCCTTCACCTGTAAATCATCCCGTAGACACCACAGATTTCATATTATGTTATAATTTGTAAATTCATGTCATCCACACTTATATAGGAAACTTGCGTTATTAGATTTTAAATTGCTGCCAACGCCAACCTGTCTACAAAGACCACCTGTCTACAACGACCACTTTTTGTTACCTTTGGGCGGTCGCTGTACATAGAATAATACATTGCTACACAAAATGTATATGCATGTAATGCCTTTCAATAATATCAAAATTGCTAGTAGGTAGCAGCCAGAAAGGAAGTGACCTTTATAAGTGGCCGACCTAAAGAAGATATAATTTAAAAGTTAATTACATGTAGGCCTACCAGATTATCATGACATGACACAGTGGCGGATCCAGGGGGGAGCGGCCCGGGCCCCCTCCCCTAGCAAAAAAAAACAGGTAAAAACACCCTTTTTTGAAAAAAAGGAAAATGCGCCCCCTCCCCTGGCGCCCAAGGGGGTGGCAGTGGAAAAAGTAACCCTTCCGTAGGGAAAAAAATTTCGGGTGCCAAAAATAAAAATTGTGTTCACTACCCCCCACTGAGCGAAAAATCGGCCGGCACGATTTTCAAATTTTCGCACGAAGTGGGCCCCTTTTTAGGCCCTCTCCCTTGCCGCCGGCTGGATCCGCCCCTGACATGACAAAACACAATATTCCTACCACAAAACATACGCATCACAGTGCAGGACATAATATTACAGATCAATGAAATGAAGAAAAAAAGGTTTAAATAAAGATTATTATTTTGCAAGAAAAACTTTAAGTAAAAAAAAAAAAAATCTTTATCTTTGTTTTGTTATTTAGTTTGAAATCTTGGTTTGTTATTATCTTGGTTCGAAGCCGAGTTGATAAACCCTCAGATATATCTTTCTTTAATATACTTCTTTGGTTGCTGTTGATAAAGTAGTAAAACGTGACGGAAAATCGAAGTTATTACCCCACACACACAGACTCTTCCCTCATTGCAAATACGAAATGAAACACCAGGCAAGCGTTTCATGAAACCGTTATAAGCACAAGTTCACCGAAATCCAGTTGAAATGCGTGTATTATAATCAAAACGCGTTTTAAGGAGATGTCGGTGAACTAGTAATATGAGAGTTTCGTGAAACGATACCCAGATCAACACGAAACCGAACAAGAAATGGCACCTAAACACAGAATGGAAAAGAAATGGTCGATTTGGAAAGGTTTGTGAGGTTGTTTTGGAGTCGGTTCGGCGGTGTGAATGCAGTATCATGGTCTCGTATGGGAGCGAAATAATAAATAGACAACATTGAAACATCGGTCGTCCATGCAGGGCCACTCTTTGTAACGGAAGGGAGGTAAAGGAGTTTATTATTGACAATACAAACCAAATCAACTGCCAGTTATACCCATATCCACTGCTTAATAATAACCTAATGTTAAAATACAAAACAATCTGCATTGCATAATTATGTTTGTGTATAGCGATTTCAGTTCCCAAAATTCTTCAGATGCTTAAAGTTAAGAATCATATACATGTACATGTATAACGTCACGATCGTTATAGCAACTTTTATATTTCAAATTCTGTTAGATTAAGTATGGGCAATGGCACGCGCAGAAAGGTAAACGAGGTCAAGGAAATACATATTTTGAAAGAGACAAAGACAAATAAGAAGTTATGGATATAAGAACATTCTGAAATGTACACCATTCCCGGTGGATACCAATGCACACTCTTTCCAAAATAACAGGGATGCATAATAAAAGGGAAGTACACCTGACATCACGTTGATGAAGAAAACGTAAGAAACGGGGGAATAAATCTTAAAAAATAAGAACAAATTAATGTAATTGTAAAGCTTTAGCCCCCTATAGATAGACAACCTAAATGCGATCGCATTTCCATTTGTTTATATGGAAAATGTCCCAAAATATCTTCTTAAAACAAAGTTTTGATGATAGTATATTTGTTTTAAACGCAGGAGTACCTATACGAACATGTTTACAATTTCAAATTTCGGCCATAGGTATGACAAAGAAAATTGCTGTTTGATGTTTAATCAAATATTTAGTACAAAGCGAACATAGATCAGGATAGATCAAGTAGCTGTAAAATCACAAATTTTCAGATTTTTCTAAAACTTATAAAGACCAATTTCTCTAATTTTCTGCAATCGTTGAAGTTAGTGAGATCCCTTTTAATACATACTATTTTATTTGTATGGGTTTAGATAGGTTTGACACTAATGTCTTTCAACAATATATATTAAGGACATAAACTGAAAATTGGAACACAAACAAACGAAATATCTCCAAAAAGTGAATAAATGAATCGGGTATTTACGACAAGTTCCATGCCTTTTCTCCCATGTACTTTACCAGACGGAAAGTAAACGTGGAAAACAGAAAACAAGATACCACAGTCCTTCAGATCTTGTTTTCACATTTGCTTTTACAATACTTTTGGAACAAATATCATACTTTCAATAGGTCGACTTTCAAAACTCGTAAACTCTCATTTAGTACACAACTCGAGAAATTGTAAGAAGTAGACATTATTATGAAAAAGTGGCATTTCCTCTCATGATTCTGGGTAAAATATAAAATCTAGTATGATTAATCGGACAGTGGTCTGAAATGCATTGTAGTAAATGAAGAAAAGAAAATTAATTGTATTAAAAGATAATACATATAGAGTCCATTGCGAGGAATATTATCTCCAACGGTAAAATAGTCCATAGTTGAATTGTGTCTACATCATTTATAAATTTTTACAACAGCTATCAAAAGTCAAATTCACATGTAGAGTCGTCATCAATAACAAAATCTTGAAAGACAAACATATCAGAAGTAAATTAAAAGAAAGGTTACTTTTTAGAAAATTTCAATCATTCGAATTGATCTATATGATTTAGGAATGTCATTTCTGAAACAGTCACGAAAACTCCAATTCACCTAGTTCAAAATATAACTGATTCCACTGGATACTATATTTCCTTTCTGAGGTCATAGAAACAACGAAATATTATGCTATTCAAATTTTTCAGCATGCCCGTTTTACCTAAAAAACATGTCCGGTCGCATCCCCCCTCCTCTACTGGCCTGAAGACAGTGGTATCATACAGTGCAAGTAATGATTCATCATCCATTATTTTCAGTGAAATATATAGAGTCTATCAGGAGTGCAGAAAGCGATCTCACCTGATCGGAACTGCCGGATATAGTACCAGTTTCTCTCAGGCTTCTCAATCTTGTAATCAATGACAAGGTTCTGGACATGCTTCAGCTCGTTAGTGTACTCATCAATGCTGACCAAACCTACATCGTGTTTCAACGAGGCTATCAGGATTGTATTCCCTTGAGACACAGCGGCGTATGGGAAATAACGTAATTCCGTTAATTCATATTTTACAACACCTTGTTTGTCAATCAATCCTATTGCATTCGAAGATTTAATGATCAGGTAATCATTATAACTAGTAATCTGCTGAGGTATATACCCATCACATGTATCTCCTGATCGCCTTCCCACCTGCTGGTGAGAATACCTGGATCTTCTGGGCTTTCCTGTAGCTAACATAGATCTGATCATCACCGTCTACAGTGAGGTAAGCAATTCCACCTTCAGCGACACTCAGAGTCTCAAACATTACATTCAACTTTATGTTCTCTCGTGTGTACAGTGTGATATTGTTTGAGAAATCAAGTACAACATACCGATCATCAGAGAGGAACCCTACCGAACGAATCACCACATTTTGTAGAACTGTCTGCTGGAGCTGGCCATCAGCAGAGAAGATCTCCACGCCACCTGTGTAACATCCCACTGCCATCCTACCGTCCGGTGTACTAACCATGACATTCATGCTATCCTTAGTAGGCAAAGCGATTTTCTTTGCAACTGCATTTACAATCTTACCGAGAGATATTTCGTCCATTCCAAAGTTCCTCTTAAAACTGACACTTTTTCCTTTCTTGCTCGATTGCATCGGCTGCTTGTAGTCAGGATCTTCTTGTTCCAAGGCCTCATGTAAGTCTTGACATAGAGTGTCGTGTGCAGCCAAAGCATCCATATCTGACGGTACCTTTGTCCTATTGGTTACCACGTCAGATATGGTGGTCAAGTGAGTGATGTGCTCCTGAGCCGATTTCCTCATTTCGTTCAGTTCTTTCTCTACTCCTTCGGTCCTACCCTTGACTTCACCAATGAGGATATCTTTCTTCTTTGTCAACTGCTGGACTGATTCTTCATATGCTTTGTTGATATCATCTGTACACTGCTTCTGAACATTGCTCACACGCTCCTTCTGTTCATCAATGAAATCAACGTATTTCTGAAAGCAAGAGCGTTTCTTGTCCGCCTTGGATTTGAGGTCCTCGATACTCTTCATATGGCTGCTTTCATAAACAGCTGCCTCGATGATCCGATGTCCTTCGTCTTTATGCTCCATGACAACACACCTGAAGCAGGCAAATCTCCTGCAGTCAGAACAGAAGCACTCCTCGTTCTCTTTGGGGTGTTTCCTGCATTTACGATATCTACGTACTGACACCTTCCCTGATACGATCTCACTCATGGCTAAGATTTCATGACTCATGAAGTCTGTCCACATAGAGTGTGTGTTGTGGCAAGTGCTACAGAAATACTTGCCACAGTCTTGACAGTAGACAACAGCATGCGGCTTTTCCTCGGATTTACAATTCGTGCAAAACTGATATTGATTCTTCATGTCCTCTATGAGAGACATCAATGCTAGATTTACAGGTAATTTGCTGACATCTTGATTTGGGACCTGGGTTTCAGCTCTGCAGACAGGGCATCGGAGCACCTGGTCGTTACCACGGCATTCCAAGATGTTGTCCAGGCAGGCCTTGCAGTAGGTGTGAGAACAAGACAGGATCTTGGGATCGGTGAAGGTATTTAGACATACAGGACACTCCAGACTCTGAGCAATAACATTCTTTAATGCATCTGCCATGATTCTTATTCTACAGGAATATGAGATAAAGAAAAGGAAAAACACAATGATTAGCTAATGTAGCTTTTATTAATCTAATCGTATTAAAGAGGATTTTGTATCATTTTCCTCACGCCTTTTCCCTACAGAATATAATTTTTTTTTTAAAGAGGTCTTGATTTAACCCTAACCCTAACTCTAACCCTAACCCTAAACTTTCCCATAGGCTCAACACGCACCTAACTCCAATCTGTGCCGCAGAAAAAATAACGCCCCCCGGCCGTATTAACACCTCAAATAGCCCGGCCTTTGTAGGGTTAAAGCTGATGAAGTATCAAAAGCAGTACCAAAAAATGTACTTATGCACACTGGAATATACTATTAAAACAAATTATCATGATTGTACAGAGGAAATTATATTGCTCTGGGTTGTCAGAATCATTAGCTCAAATGTTAGCTATGTTAAGAATCGCATAATAACCTGAAATATTTCCCATGTGTATTCATATCTAAATATTAAACATGTAAGAATAATAATTCATGACAACTTTGTAATTCAAATCACAATAACATACCAAAATCTCATCCAGGACAAACAAACACTGAGAAGTTATACTTATGAACGATATCAACATGATCCCAAGCTTTCTAATGCGACTAACGTTACTCCCGGGGTCATGATAAAGTACATTTAAGTCTTATAGTCTGGTTTCAAAGATCTGTTTTATTTAGGGGGAAGGGATATTGTAGTCTGTTCTTCATGGTTTACCAAAATGGTTTTAAAAACCGGTTATTCTCATCTTGTCGTTAGCTCAATCGCTCTCCAATAATCACCTCAAAGACATCGAGACCACTGATTTCTACACCATGTAGCGAGTAGCCAATAGTTCAGTGATCTAAACCTAGCTTATCTATTTTTAGTCTAAGGAAAATGATAATTTTATAAACCAGATACCAACAATGCCTCAAAAGTATCTGGAAGTCTGCCTTGTATAGTCTATATACGTCAATGTAAAACTAAAATATTGAAAAAAGTTACCAAATTTCTCTTGAAAATGACACAGACATTTTGATTCACTCACCTCTTTTTCCGTAACTACGTATCGGCCTAGGTGTTATATGAAATCAGTAAACATGTATACTCTTTGCCTTTACGATGTAATGGTGCACTGAATATACGTAGGAGTGTAAGACGATATACATGTATCTGCGAATTGTGCTTAATCTATTTTCAGGTATTGGGAATTCCCACCAACCTTTGACAGACAACCTGGTTGAGGGTTTATTCGTCCTAAAACTGATCGCCCAATAAAATCTTGATCTCATTTTGTCAAGCGTCTGTAGAGCAAATATATGCCCGTGTTACTCCCCCCAACATTAATAAAAACACTCTCAAGTCATAGGCTTAGGAACCGGGGGCGGAGCCCCTATAATTTTGGGTGGGGCTAAAGTATCTATGAGCCCCCATCCCAATAATTATTAAAGAGATAGAGCAGACCCGGATGCAGCTAATGGCAGGAATGTTGTTATCCAAGATGAATTGAAGGAAGTGTACGCTCTAACGCTCATGATATAGACTTACCAGCATTGAATTTGAAACGACAGCTACCAAGCTCCCAGGATGTGTGTGCAAGTGAGACCGAACCTATCAAAACTATTTCAACGAAAATTCAGTCTACAAGATATCATACCAATACGTACACAACCTTCTCCAATCTCACAATCCCGGTAACAACTGCGTCACCTCAGAAGCACCATGACTCAAAAGAAGCTGAACCAAAGCTTAGTTCTACACATCTATAAGGGCCGTATACAGATGCACTGAACTTGGAAACCATTGCCCGGGACTTTGTAACTAGAAACACAACAAATTGACATGTCTAGCACCTCAAAGTATGGCTTGCTGAATGCACAAATATTTTGTAAGACATGTCGATAGTCTTCACTACAACTCAGGGCCCGCGGAACGGCGGGGCTCGGGGCTCGAGCCCCCTACTTTGAAAAGTATGTCACAAATAAGGTATCAAAATATGCTCATCTGATCGTCATTAAATGCCTTAAACCCCTGAGCTTCCAGGGGCTCCGCCCCCTGAACCGAGGCTTTGCCCCTGGATGCTCATCTGACGGTAATTAAACGCTTAAAACCCAACGCCAATTTACGCTCGCTACGCCAGTGTCACAAATATATAAGGTATCAAAATATGCTCATCTGACCGTCATTAAATGCCTATAAATCCCCTGTGCCTAAATGCCTAAAACCCCACGCTCTACCTGATTGTAAATACTTCAGCCCCTCCCCCACTTCGTACTTGTTTCATTACCATTATAAATGTCTGCAAAACTCGTGCAAACATAATTATGCACACACCCACAAAATAATAAGGCAATTGTTAACAAAGCTCACTGTTGGTGAATCAAAAGGGGATGGAGGCCTTGGTAAGAGCGCTTTTTTTTTTGTCCAGTTTTTGAGGAAAAATTTCGCAACGACTCAGCCGGCCGCTAAATAAGCGGGGTGAGGGGGTAAGAGTACTTATTTTTTGTTTGGTCCCAGAAATTGGAAAATTATACCGACCGATATTTTGTTCAGGGGGGGGGGTAAGGTCAGTTTTCTTCACCCTGTTCAATTTCAATTTGTTCAATTTTTCACTAATCTTATTCAAATCGTTTAAACTTTACAATAAAGATAAAGGTAACTTAGGATGAAGGTTTTGGTTCCCTTCAAACGAGAACGCTTAAAGGTAAAGACCAGTTTTGGAAACGCCCCTCTCTCAAAAAATGAAATGGAAGCTCTCATTAGAATCCGTGAAAGAATATGTTTTGACTAATATACGTGATGATACAAATTTTGCCGGGAAACCGCCTACTAATTGATATATTTGGTAAATTATTATATCTATTGGGACCAAATAGATATCGCGCACGTGGTCGCGTAGTCCCATATACATCTTTCTGTGTACAGTGCTTGTAACTTTAGCAAGACGTCCTGGGCCAAATTTCTTATCATTTTGATGATTCCAGAACCTTGCAGTACACACCAATACTTATATGCTAGATGATCAACCTTTTCTGATCGATTCCACAACGTTTCTTTCACAATGCAATCGCATGACCAGAACGGCCTTGCTGAATAGAAGCTATTTAGCGAAAAGCAAGTTTTACCGTGATTAAACAAATACGATACCAAAAAAAGAGGAAGAAATTTTAAGCCAATCTATACTCAAGATTAAGGATCAGACTGCATCGAGCGATGATTATCCATGATGCACATTATTCGTGAAAGAAAGGTGGGATCTTGGAAACCTGGTGAAAGTTTTCTTCTCAGGTTTGTTTCTGACCGGCTCTCGTGATAGTCAAGCAGGAGGATAGGAGGAACGAGTGGATATGAATGTGTCTCAGGATCAAGCTTATCCATGTTGGCGACTCAAATGAAAGGTTAGTAAATTTTAATCTCACTTCTCTTTTCATTCCTCCTTTCTTTTCTGTATCTTCTTTATTTCTCTTACTCCAGCTATTTCGTGTTCTGATATATTCCATGTATACATTTTTTAAAAATCTAGATGCTTGCATCCTGAAGTTTCTCGCTTTCCCCGAACCTGGTGCAAACAGCTTGCGAGACTTCGGTGATGACGGAACCTCGTTGTTGTCGGCTTCGACGCGCTCAAGGGGGAACGGTGCTGCCATGGATTTGCAACGTCTTGAACTTCCTGGACCTTACCAGTACTGCGACAAACTTTTGACCAGTGTCCAATTTTTCAACATTTATGACATTTTGTGCGTTTTGCTCTGCACTTGTCATCAAATGTGACGTGGTTCTTCCTTCCACAGTTTCTCCAACCATCCTGTGTTCTTTGTTCTATTTTGTTCCTTTGCTGTCTTCCCTCAACTCTACTTTCCTTCGTTTTCCTTCCGTGCAGTTCGTGCACATTCTCACTGTCACCTTCACGTCCTTGAGCGATTACTTTGGAGTCTCGCTGTGCATCTTCAATGCATCTACGGCAGTCAAGTACTTTCTGTAGATTTAAGTCCGATTCTAACTTGGGAGTATTCAATTTCAGCAAGGAGGAGAATGTTGTGTTTAGACATTGTACAACCTTACTCTCATTTAATGTAATATTAATAAAGTCCAGTCCCTGCCCAAGGTAAGAGCACTTTTTTCTCTTGTGTTTTCTCCAATTTTTGAGGAAATATTTAGCGGCGACTCATCCAGCCGGTGAATAAGCGGGGGTAAGAGCACTATCTTGTTAGTGTGTGCCCAATTCGTGAGAATTTGGGGGCAGGGAGGGGCCGGGCCGTCGCCCCTCCGTGGATCCGATTCATTTTCCACTAACCCTACTCCTCCTTCCTCGTGTGTTTGACCACTTGGCGCCGCCATCTTGAGATTTTACTTCGTGAATTGCTCATGCGTTGTGCAGCTAGATAATGACATCATTTTTTAAAACTTCTTTCCATTTAATTCAATTTAATGCATTTATTACCAACATTTCAGATCCGTTGCATTTCAGCACAATAACTATGGATTTGGTAAATAGAGCCAACAAATAGCAAAGGCTACTCAAGGTCGGTCCCATCCAATACACCATAATTTTTTTATTTTATTGTTGAGGGGGTGGTTGCTTGTTAAAACAAAAAAAAACTTATGAAACAGGCAAATCAAAGGGTCGATTTTTACCTAATTTCTTCGGTCTTTGAAAAGGCTGAGAAACCTTCCCTTTTCTTCATTGTTGCAATACTCTCGGCTAACATTGGTAAATTTTTGATGCGCCCGGCCCATTCAAAATAATCACCGAAATGGTCAGACTGATGACGTCCCTATGGTTAAACATTCCTTTTCCCGTCTCCCATTCTCTGTCTTCCTTTGTCGACCGGCCCCTTCCCATCGTATCTTGCTACGTCACTTAATATAAACCTTTAGGTCCGCGTTACAATTATTGTCTTTTATCATTATCATTAGAATTACTATTATTATAATTATTACTATTGTTATTATTTATTATTATTATTATTATTATTATTATTATTATTATTATTGTTATTATTATATCGTTAGAAGTATTATAATTTCTTTTTATCGGGGTATTGATCCATTTCATTTGGTCTGATTGAAACTGAATGCGACATTACTCTATAACTCGTGTATGATGAATGCGAAATCATGTAGGACAATACAGGCCTCATTCCCTATACGCTGTTTGAATATTTAACACAAAAGAGGGCCACCTTCTGTCATTGGGATAAGATTCTGCAAGGTTAAAGTATGATGTAAATACATTGACAAGACGCCGTAAAATATATTCTTATTGCATATGCAGCCTCCTAACCAACCCCCATTCCTAAATATATTTTGTTTTAAATTACATGTACCAGTATAGGCCTATCAATTAGGACAACAGTCATCTCATACCGTCTGCCAGCACGAGTTTTCTTTTTAATTTTTGATGAGACACTGTGGCGTATCCCGGACCTTGGCCTCGTGCAGGAGGGGCAAAACATCTTAGCTTACTGTGATCCATATACTTTTTATCAAAAATTCAGTTGTTGAGTGCCTTGTATGTTTTGCTGTCACCGATCGAGGCAGGAGGTTTTACCCGAAATGACTTATATACTACCCCCTTTCCCCTCCTTTAAATTAGGTAGTGATGATGCATGTAGTAATTATTGACTAAAATGTTAAAGATGCATTGGCTTCAAGAATGCACCACCATAATACATGCTTTTGTTACTTCGCATCTTGACAATTGCAATTCATTACTTTTTCGACTACCCGCCAACCAAATTAACCGACTGCAAAAAGTTCAGAATGCTGCTGCTCGCCTTGTAACAAACTCTAGAAGATCATCACATATCACTCCTATCTTGAAATCTCTTCACTGGCTCCCTGTTCAACAGCGTGTGATCTATAAAATTCTTCTCTTAAACTATCGTGCACTAAATGATCTAGCTCCAGAATATATTTCATCCCTTTTATCACCCCACTCCACAGGTCGTTCTGGTTTACGTTCATCACATAATAATGTTAGGCTTAAAGAAATACGTACCAAAAGAAATTGGGGGGATCGAGCATTTGCATCAGCCGCTCCTTCTTTGTGGAATAAGTTACCTTTCTCTATTCAGACGGCCAACACTCTTTCTACTTTTAAAATTGGGCTTAAAACTCACCTGATGCATAATGCATATTGTTAAATTTCAATGTTTTCTTTATACAATGCATGCCAAACAAATAATAATCACCCTTTGCCACATTGTTTATACCATGTCGATGCCATGATGAATTTACATGTAAGTTAATATTTAATATTTCTTTAATCTTAAGTATGTTTAATTCTTAATATAAATTTAATTTTTTTGTATGCGCCTTGAGCATCTCTAGAGATGGATATGTTGCGCTTTATAAATATTGTTATTATTATTATTATTATTATTATAGACTGTTACCTTGAAGACAAAAAGAGAATACATTAAAAATACTGCTTACTAAAATAATATTGGAATCTGTGAGGTGATATATTCTAGAAAGAGACGCCCCGATGTTAGATTTAGTATGCCCATGAATCTACCACCTTGACTCATTAATTCTGAGAAATCCCCTAACAACAGCACGTAGGTAGCATGGTAGCATGACCTTGATATTTTATACTGCCTAAGAAATGCTAGAAAATGCTTGTAAATTGTGACGTCATCATTTGGCTATCGAGAAAAGACCGTCGGCGATCAATAATTATCATCAATTCCATCTGCGATTCAATTCAGACGGAGGGATGACGATTCTTCCACCATGACCTTCAGGTGCTGTCTTTGCATCATCTCCCTTTTGATGTTGTTTTCTTCCGATGGCACTAACCTGCAAGCTAGGCAAAGGCAGTTGGTATTCTAAGGGAGACATACACTCAGCAAGAAAAACTTGGCCTGCATCATAGGGATACAAGTTTTGCATCAATATTGTGGAGCATGTTACCATGGTAATGAGAATGGTGGATACTACGTTTGTGTCGCCATTCAATGTCAGGATTTATCTCTTATAAGATTATTATACGGAATGATATTTTGAACGGCGGAAGGAAAGGTTTTCTCGTACAATCAACCCACAGCATCCGCACTGGTATCACACTTGATTAAAGGTAAGAGCTCAAAATGATGATGTTAAGAGAAAATGTTTGCATACAAATTTGATTACAGTCATAATAATCGTTCTCTCTTGCTGTATGCGGATATCTTTGTCCGTCTGCATTCTCTCTCGTCCTCTCTTTCTCTTATTTTATTTCCTTTTTTGGTTCTCTCTCTCTCTCTCTGTGACTCTGTCTCCCTTGCACTCCACTCTCTTTCTCCCATTCTTGTGTTTGAAGCAGAAGCAGTTCTTTCTGACTTTCTAATCCTGATCTCTGTTCAGCATGCATGTGATTTAAAAGGGGCAATCAAATTTTTAAATAATGAAATTGATGTAAAATTCAGACTGAATTCGATGTGAATTTCAAAATTTATTTGGTAAGCAAAATAAAAGTATATGTAATACCTCATGAAAGTTTGGGTGGCTACCGTATTGCTATATATTGTCTTATATCCAGAAAAAAAGATAAATGATCTACATGGAGTAAGGAAAAGGGTTCAAAGACGTGCTAAATTTGAGGAAGATGGAATAACGACTCGATCACAATAGGCATTATATCTGCATAGGAAATCGGAGTACATTTCATATATAACAGTGGTACAACTATGTTGCATAAACTCCCTCTAGCGTATAAACTGCTGTCCCCTTTTATACACACTTGCACCCCCGCTTTTAAATTTGATAAAATTACTCTTTAGGGGGTGTTCGTCGGATAATTTGCCTTGTGCCCCCCCCCCCTCCCCTGCAAATCATCTCGTAGACAACACAGAATTCATATTCTGTTTTGTAAATACATGTCATCACCACATATATTTGTACTATATAAAATGTCGCATTAATAACTATAGTTTTGTTTCAATCCAATTCAATTCATCATTGCAATTTAAGAATAACATACATAAAAAATTACGTGTATATGGAATAATACATTGTTACACACAATAATAGCATACATGTATATGCATTGGTACAAAAATATCAAAATTGCTTGGTAGGTAGCAGCCAGAAAGGAAGTGACCTTTATAAAGAGTATATAATATATAATTATATATATGTAAAGCGCTTAGAGACATCATAGATGTATTAAGCGCTATATAAAAGCGGAGTTATTATTATTATTATTATAATTAACAGTTAAATACATGTACCAGATTATAAGGACATTACAAAACACAACTTTCCTACCACAAAAATACACATCACAGTGCATGACATAATATTACAGATCAATGAACTGAAGAAAAAAAGGGGGTTGAAATAAAGATTAATATTTTGCAAGAATAACTTTAACTTTTTTGTAATTACTTGTTATGTTTGTTTTGTTATTCAGTTTGAAATCTTGGTTTTTTATTATCTTGGTTTGAAGCCGAGTTAGTAAATCCACTGAAATATCTTCCTTTAACATACTTCTTCGGTTGCTGTTGATAAAATAGTTAACCGTGACGGAAAATCAAAGTTATTACCCTCGCTATACAGACTCCTCCTTCCACAGCCGAAACGAAACACCAGGCCAGCGTTTCATGAAACCGTCATTAGCACAAGTTCACAGAAATCCCGTTGAAACGCGTGTATTATAATTAACACGCGTTTCAAGGAGCTGTTGGTGAACTCGTACTTATGACGGTCTTTTGAGACGATACCCAGACCAACAAGAGACCGAACAAGAAATGACATTGATACACAGAATGGAAAAGAAATGTTCGATTTGGAAAGGTTCGTGATGTTGTTTTGGAGTCGGTTTTGCGGTGTGACTGCAGTATCAGTTTCAGTTTCAGTTTAGTTTATTTCATTTCCATTTTTTCTAGCATCTTTGCAAACACAATACAATTCAATATACAGTAAACAATAATTGTATAGTATACAACATGAATATACAAATCAATATACAGTAAGCAATGCAAAAGAATCAAATCAAGCGTGACGAAAATACAAATCAATGACTAAAACATTATTCATAATTTGGATTATTAAAAAAATACAGAGTTAACATGGAAGGTAAATATTATGATTCTTTAAGTTTTTTTTTTTTAATATCTATTATCTTTTTTATATTAAAATTGAGGAAATGGAGAGGTCCACTAAGAAGCAGGGCTTGTTTAGTGTGGATCCCTCGAATAGTGAGTAGAATACATCTCTTTAAAGATAGAAAATGAAATTAAGACAAATATCGTAAGGAAAAATTAGTGTGAGAGGTGATATGGTGCCAATGGTATATGAAGATGCAAAAAAGAAAATGAAGATGGAAGAAGAGTGAGAGGAGAAAGCTGGCGCGTCTGTGTGGGAAGAAAAGGAGAAAGATAAAAGTAATAAAAAAAAGAGAAAGAGAGAGAGAGAGAGAGAGAGAACAAGGAAGAAAGAGAGAGAAACAGAAAGAAAGAGAAAGAGAGAGAAAGAAAGACGGAGAGGGAGAGAGAAAGGGAGAGAGAGAGAATGAGAAAGAAAGAGAGTTGGGTCCCGATCGCTCAATTTGAATTTTCTTTATATGTTTCGAGAATACTTTTTTTCAACTTGATTTTGAAGCAGTTTAAGCTTAAAGAATTAATTATATCGTTGCTAAGTGAGTAAGTTCCATGGTCTCATATGGGGGTGAAATAATGAATAGACAACTTTAAAACATAGGTCGTCCATCCAGTGCCACTCCTTGTAACGGAAGGGAGGTAAGGGAGTTTATTATTGACAATAAAAACCAAATCAACCTGCCAGTTACCGATTTCCACTGCTTAATAATAACCAAATGTTAATATACAACAATCAGCATTGCATAATTATCTTTGTGTATAGCGATTTCAGTTCCCCAAATTATTCAGAAGCTTAAAGTTAAGAATCAAATACGTGTACATGTATAACGTCATGATCGTTATAGTAAATTTTATATTTCAAATTCTGTTTGATTAAATATGAGCAATGGCACGCGCAGAAAGGTTAACAAGGTCGAGAAAATAGATAATTTTAAAGAGACAAAGACAACTGAGAAGTTATGGATATAAGAACATTCTGAAATGAACAGCAATCCCGGGGGATACTAATGCACACTCTTTCCAAAATAACAGGAATGAATAATAAAAGGGGAAGTACACCTGACATGACGTTAATGAAGAATACGTAAAGAACGGGGGAATAAATCTTAACAAATAAGAAGAAATGATTGTAATTGTAAAGCTTTAGCCCCCTATAGATAGGCAACTTTAAATGCGATCACCTCTCCATTTGTTTTATATGGAAAATGTCCCAAAAATATCTTCCAAAAAAAAAAGTTTTTATGATAATGTATTTTTTACAAACCAGGAGGACCTATTAGAACATGTTTACAATTTAAAATTTCTGTCATAGCTATGAAAAGGAAAAATTGCTAGGTGATGTTTAATGAAATCTTTAGTACAGAGCAAATATAGAGTAGCTGTAAAATCACAAATTTTCATATTTTTCTGAAACTTATTAAGACCAATTTCTCTAATGTTTCTGCATTCGTTGAAGTTAGTGAGATTCCTTTCTAATACATACTAATTTAATTTTATGGGTTTAGATAGGATTGACACAAATGTTTATCAACAATATATTAAGGACAGAAACTGAAAAAATGGAAACACAGACAAAAAGAAATATCTCCAAAAAGTGAATAAATGAATCGGGTATTTCCGACAAGTTCAATGCCATTTTTCCCATGTAGTTTGTCTGACGGAAAGTTAACATGGAAAACAGAAAACAAGATATCGCAGTCCATCAGCTTAAAACATAAACCCTTATTTTGACATTTGGTTTTCATTACTTTTACAACATGCATGTACATTTTAATATACAATCAATAGGTAGACTTTCAAAACTCTCAAACTCTTTTGTACACAACTTGAAAAATTGTAAGAAGTAGTAATCATGAAAAAGTGGCATTTACTCTCATGATTTTGGGTAAAATATAAAAACTAGTTTGAATAATTGGACAGTGATCTGAAATGCATTGTAGAAAATGAAGGAAAATTATTCATTATCTTAAACGGCAATACATATAGAGTAATAATAATATTGAATTCTTATATAGCGCACGTATCCACCTTGCAAGGTGCTCAAGGCGCAAAAATATTACTATGGTGATTATCCCCTACTGTAAAACAATCACTTAGTCCAAAATTAAATTTACAACAGCTATCAACAATTCAGATTCACCTGTAAAGTCATCATCAACAACAAAATCTTGAAAGATAAAAACATCCGAAGTATATTAAAAGAAAGGGTACTTTTTAGAAAGGTTCAATCATTCAGATTGATCTACATGGTCTAGGAATATCATTCCTGAAACAGTCACGAAAACTCCATTTCACCTAGTTCAAGAAATAACTGATTCCGTTGGGTGTTATATACACAGAAACACAAGGCCTGTTGGAAGCTTTTGACAAAGGGGCCGGACATGGGTCCGTTTGTTAACGAAATATAATGTTACTCTTAATTTTTTAGCGTCCCTGTTTAAACCAGAAAAAAGGGTCCGGTCGCACACATCGAACTCCCCTCCCTCTACCTACGGGCCTGAAGACAGTGGTATCATACAGTGCAAGTAAGGGGGAGTCATCCATTATTTTCAGTGGAATATATAGAGACTATCAGGAGTGCAGAAAGCGATCTCTCCTGATCGGTACTGCTGGAGATAGTACCACTCTCTCTCGGGCTTCTCAATCTTGTAATCAATGACGAGGTTCTGGATATGCTTCAGCTCATTAGTGTACTCATCAATGCTGACCAAACTTACACCCTGCTTCACCTTGGCTATCAGGATTGTATTTTCTCGAGACACAACAGCGTGTAGGTAATCACCTAATTCCGTTAATTTATATTTTAAAACACCTTGTTTGTCAATTAATCGTATTGTCTCCAAGGATTTGATGACCAGGTTTTCATTATAACTAGTAATCTGCTCAGGTATATACCCATCACATGGTATCTCCCTGATCGCCTTCCCACCTGCTGGTGAGAATACCTGGATCTTCTGGGCTTTCCTGTAGCTAACATAGATCTGATATTCACCGTCTACAGTGAGGTAAGCAATTCCACCTTCAGCGACACTCAGAGTCTCAAACATTACATTCAACTTTATGTTCTCTCGTGTGTACAGTGTGATATTGTTTGAGAAATCAAGTACAACATACCGATCATCAGAGAGGAACCCTACCGAACGAATCACCACATTTTGTAGAACTGTCTGCTGGAGCTGGCCATCAGCAGAGAAGATCTCCACGCCACCTGTCCAACATCCCACTGCCATCCTACCGTCTGGTGTACCAACCATGACATTCATGCTATCCTTATTAGGTAAAGCGATTTTCTTTGCAACTGCATTTACAATCTTACCGAGAGATATTTCGTCCATTCCAACGTTCCTCTTAAAACTGACACTTTTTCCTTTCTTGCTCGATTGCATCGGCTGCTTGTAGTCAGGATCTTCTTGTTCCAAGGCCTCATGTAAGTCTTGACATAGAGTGTCGTGTGCAGCCAAAGCATCCATATCTGACGGTACCTTTGTCCTATTGGTTACCACGTCAGATATGGTGGTCAAGTGAGTGATGTGCTCCTGAGCCGATTTCCTCATTTCGTTCAGTTCTTTCTCTACTCCTTCGGTCCTACCCTTGACTTCACCAATGAGGATATCTTTCTTCTTTGTCAACTGCTGGACTGATTCTTCATATGCTTTGTTGATATCATCTGTACACTGCTTCTGAACATTGCTCACACGCTCCTTCTGTTCATCAATGAAATCAACGTATTTCTGAAAGCAAGAGCGTTTCTTGTCCGCCTTGGATTGAGGTCCTCGATACTCTTCATATGGCTGCTTTCATAAACAGCTGCCTCGATGATACGATGTCCTTCGTCTTTATGCTCCATGACAACACACCTGAAGCAGGCAAATCTCCTGCAGTCGGAACAGAAGCACTCCTCGTTCTCTTTGGGGTGTTTCCTGCATTTACGATATCTACGTACTGACACCTTCCCTGATACGATCTCACTCATGGCTAAGATTTCATGACTCATGAAGTCTGTCCACATAGAGTGTGTGTTGTGGCAAGTGCTACAGAAATACTTGCCACAGTCTTGACAGTAGACAACAGCATGCGGCTTTTCCTCGGATTTACAATTCGTGCAAAACTGATATTGATTCTTCATGTCCTCTATGAGAGACATCAATGCTAGATTTACAGGTAATTTGCTGACATCTTGATTTGGGACCTGGGTTTCAGCTCTGCAGACAGGGCATCGGAGCACCTGGTCGTTACCACGGCATTCCAAGATGTTGTCCAGGCAGGCCTTGCAGTAGGTGTGAGAACAAGACAGGATCTTGGGATCGGTGAAGGTATTTAGACATACAGGACACTCCAGACTCTGAGCAATAACATTCTTTAATGCATCTGCCATGATTCTTATTCTACAGGAATATGAGATAAAGAAAAGGAAAAACACAATGATTAGCTAATGTAGCTTTTATTAATCTGATCGTATTAAAGAGGATTTTGTATCATTTTCCTCACGCCTTTTCCCTACAGAATATAATTTTTTTTTTAAAAGAGGTCTTGATTTAACCCTAACCCTAACCCTAACCCTAAACTTTCCCATAGGCTCAACACGCACCTAACTCCAATCTGTGCCGCAGAAAAAAATAACGCCCCCGGCCGTATTAACACCTCAAATAGCCCGGCCTTTTTAGGGTTAAAGCCGATGAAGTATCAAAAGCAGTACCAAAAAAATGTATTTATGCACACTGGAATATACTATTAAAACAAATTATCATGATTGTACAGAGGAAATTATATTGCTCTGGGTTGTCAGAATCATTAGCTCAAATATTAGCTATCATAATGTTAAGAATCGCATAATAACCTGAAATATTTCCCATGTGTATTCATATCTAAATATTAAACATGTAAGAATAATAATTCATGACAACTTTGTAATTCAAATCACAATAACATACCAAAATCTCATCCAGGACAAACAAACACTGAGAAGTTATACTTATGAACGATATCAACATGATCCCAAGCTTTCTAATGCGACTAACGTTACTCCCGGGGTCATGATAAAGTACATTTAAATCTTATAGTCTGGTTTCAAAGATCTGTTTTATTTAGGGGGAAGGGATATTGTAGTCTGTTCTTCATGGTTTACCAAAATGGTTATAAAAACCGGTTATTCTCATCTTGTCGTTAGCTCAATCGCTCTCCAATAATCACCTCAAAGACATCGAGACCACTGATTTCTACACCATGTAGCGAGTAGCCAATAGTTCAGTGATCTAAACCTAGCTTATCTATTTCAGTCTAAGGAAAATGATAATTTTATAAACCAGATACCAACAATGCCTCAAAAGTATCTGGAAGTCTGCCTTGTATAGTCTATATACGTCGATGTAAAACTAAAATATTGAAAAAGGTTACCAAATTTCTCTTGAAAATGACACAGACATTTTGATTCACTCACCTCTTTTTCCGTAACTACGTATCGGCCTAGGTGTTATATGAAATCAGTAAACATGTATACTCTTTGCCTTTACGATGTAATGGTGCACTGAATATACGTAGGAGTGTAGGACGATACCAATGTATCTGCGAATTGTGCTTAGTCTATTTTCAGGTATTGGGAATTCCCACCAACCTTTGACAGACAACCTGGTTGAGGGTTTATTCGTCCTAAAACTGATCGCCCAATAAAATCTTGATCTCATTTTGTCAAGCGTCTGTAGAGCAAAATAATATATGCCCGTGTTACTCCCCCCAACATTAATAAAAACACTCTCAAGTCATAGGCTTAGGAACCGGGGGCGGAGCCCCCCTATAATTTTGGGTGGGGGCTAAAGTATCTATGAGCCCCCATCCCAATAATTATTAATGAGATAGAGCAGACCCGATGCAGCTAATGGCAGGAATGTTGTTATCCAAGATGAATTGAAGGAAGTGTACGCTCTAACGCTCATGATATAGACTTACCAGCATTGAATTTGAAACGACAGCTACCAAGCTCCCAGGATGTGTGTGCAAGTGAGACCGAACCTATCAAAACTATTTCAACAAGAATTCAGTCTACAAGATATCATACCAATACGTACACAACCTTCTCCAATCTCACAATCCCGGTAACAACTGCGTCACCTCAGAAGCACCATGACTCAAAAGAAGCTGAACCAAAGCTTAGTTCTACACATCTATAAGGGCCGTATACAGATGCACTGAACTTGGAAACCATTGCCCGGGACTTTGTAACTAGAAACACAACAAATTGACATGTCTAGCACCTCAAAGTATGGCTTGCTGAATGCACAAATATTTTGTAAGACATGTCGATAGTCTTCACTACAACTCAGGGCCCGCGGAACGGCGGGCTCGGGGCTCGAGCCCCCTACTTTTTTGAAAAAGTATGTCACAAATAAGGTATCAAAATATGCTCATCTGATCGTCATTAAATGCCTTAAACCCCTGAGCTTCCAGGGGCTCCGCCCCCTGAACCGAGGCTTTGCCCCTGGATGCTCATCTGACGGTAATTAAACGCTTAAAACCCAACGCCAATTTACGCTCGCTACGCCAGTGTCACAATATATAAGGTATCAAAATATGCTCATCTGACCGTCATTAAATGCCTATAAATCCCCTGCCTAAATGCCTAAAACCCCACGCTCTACCTAATTGTAAATACTTCAGCCCCTCCCCCAATTCGTACTTGTTTCATTACCATTATAAATGTCTGCAAAACTCGTGCAAACATAATTATGCACACACCCACAAAATAATGAGGCAATTATTAACAAAGCTCACTGTTGGTGAATCAAAAGGGGATGGAGGCCTTGGTAAGAGCGCTTTTTTTTTTGGTCCAGTTTTTGAGGAAAATTTCGCAACGACTCAGCCGGCCGCAACAAGGGGGTAAGAGTACTTATTTTTGTTTGGTCCCAGAAATTGGAAAATTATACCGACCGATATTTTGTTCAGGGGTAAGGTCAGTTTTCTTCACCCTGTTCAATTTCAATTTGTTCAATTTTTCACTAATCTTATTCAAATCGTTTGAACTTTACAATAAAGGTAACTTAGGATGAAGGTTTTGGTTCCCTTTAAACGAGAACGCTTAAAGGTAAAGACCAGTTTTGGAAACGCCCTCTCTCAAAAAATGAAATGGAAGCTCTCATTACCAATCCGTGAAAGAATATGTTTTGACTAATATACGTGATGATACAAATTTTGCCGGAAACCGCCTACTAATTGATATATTTGGTAAATTATTATATCTATTGGGACCAAATAGATATCGCGCACGTGGTCGCGTAGTCCCATATACATCTTTCTGTGTACAGTGCTTGTAACTTTAGCAAGACGTCCTGGGCCAAATTTCTTATCATTTTGATGATTCCAGAACCTTGCAGTACACACCAATACTTATATGCTAGATGATCAACCTTTTCTGATCGATTCCACAACGTTTCTTTCACAATGCAATCGCATGACCAGAACTGGCCTTTATCTAAACACAAAGAACAGTTAGTACTGCAATTATATAGATCTTAGTAGTGAATATAAAGAATTACAAGGAACAACCATTCTAGGATGTTTGTCAACTCAGACCACTTTCTAGCAAAGTTTATAAACATGTCATTTTCTCAAGAATCAAGTAAGTTCATCTGTGGAGTTGGTGTGTATATTAAGTTGTAAATATATGCTTGTAGAAGTTGCTTCAGTAGTGTTATACCTCAGTGATAATTGGATCACTTGTTATATCCATAACATGTGACCTGTTTTTTTTAGGAATACACACAAATACATATTTACAATACAAAGAACAGGTTTTGAAAGTTTATAATAAGATTCTCAAACGTTTCAGTACTGTTTAATTCTGAGCAACATTGTTTGCATTTCTTTCGTTTATATAAAGACATGCTTCTTTAAAGAAGGAAAGGTGTAATGGGATTAGTCATCAGGCCCGCACTAC
>CP137672.1:3712824-3753578 GCA_037976565.1 Mesocentrotus franciscanus
ATTCATTTATTCACTTTTTGGAGATATTTCGTTTGTTTGTGTTCCAATTTTCAGTTTATGTCCTTAATATATATTGTTGAAAGACATTATGTCAAACCTATCTAAACCCATACAAATAAAATAGTATGTATTGAAAAGGGATCTCAACTAACTTCAACGATTGCAAAAATTAGAGAAATTGGTCTTTATAAGTTTTAGAAAAATCTGAAAATTTGTGATTTTACAGCTACTTGATCTATCCTGATCTATGTTCGCTTTGTACTAAATATTTGATTAAACATCAAACAGCAATTTTCTTTGTCTTACCTATGGCCGAAATTTGAAATTGTAAACATGTTCGTATAGGTACTCCTGCGTTTAAAACAAATATACTATCATCAAAACTTTGTTTTAAGAAGATATTTTGGGGACATTTTCAATATAAACAAATGGAAATGCGATCGCATTTAGGTTGTCTATCTATACGGGGCTAAAGCTTTACAATTACATTAATTTGTTCTTATTTTTTAAGATTTATTCCCCCGTTTCTTACGTTTTCTTCATCAACGTGATGTCAGGTGTACTTCCCCTTATTATGCATCCCTGTTATTTTGGAAAGAGTGTGCATTGGTATCCACCGGGAATGGTGTACATTTCAGAATGTTCTTATATCCATAACTTCTTATTTGTCTTTGTCTCTTTCAAAATATGTATTTCCTTGACCTCGTTTACCTTTCTGCGCGTGCCATTGCCCATACTTAATCTAACAGAATTTGAAATATAAAAGTTGCTATAACGATCGTGACGTTATACATGTACATGTATATGATTCTTAACTTTAAGCATCTGAAGAATTTTGGGGAACTGAAATCGCTATACACAAACATAATTATGCAATGCAGATTGTTTTGTATTTTAACATTAGGTTATTATTAAGCAGTGGATATGGGTATAACTGGCAGTTGATTTGGTTTGTATTGTCAATAATAAACTCCTTTACCTCCCTTCCGTTACAAAGAGTGGCCCTGCATGGACGACCGATGTTTCAATGTTGTCTATTTATTATTTCGCTCCCATACGAGACCATGATACTGCATTCACACCGCCGAACCGACTCCAAAACAACCTCACAAACCTTTCCAAATCGACCACTTCTTTCCATTCTGTGTTTAGGTGCCATTTCTTGTTCGGTTTCGTGTTGATCTGGGTATCGTTTCACGAAACTCTCATATTACTAGTTCACCGACATCTCCTTAAAACGCGTTTTGATTATAATACACGCATTTCAACTGGATTTCGGGGAACTTGTGCTTATAACGGTTTCATGCCTGGTGTTTCATTTCGTATTTGCAATGAGGGAAGAGTCTGTGTGTGTGGGGTAATAACTTCGATTTTCCGTCACGTTTTACTACTTTATCAACAGCAACCAAAGAAGTATATTAAAGAAAGATATATCTGAGGGTTTATCAACTCGGCTTCGAACCAAGATAATAACAAACCAAGATTTCAAACTAAATAACAAAA
This sequence comes from Mesocentrotus franciscanus, assembly GCA_037976565.1. Lineage (NCBI taxonomy): Eukaryota > Metazoa > Echinodermata > Echinoidea > Camarodonta > Strongylocentrotidae > Mesocentrotus > Mesocentrotus franciscanus. Next base: position 3,714,328 of record CP137672.1, read on the forward strand.
CAAAGATAAAGATTTTTTTTTTTACTTAAAGTTTTTCTTGCAAAATAATAATCTTTATTTAAACCTTTTTTCTTCATTTCATTGATCTGTAATATTATGTCCTGCACTGTGATGCGTATGTTTTGTGGTAGGAATATTGTGTTTTGTCATGTCAGGGGCGGATCCAGCCGGCGGCAAGGAGAGGGCCTAAAGGGGCCCACTCGTGTGAAAATTTGAAAATCGTGCCGGCCGATTTTTCGCTCAGTGGGGTAGTGAACACAATTTTTATTTTTTTGGCACCCGAAATTTTTTTTTCCCTACGGGAAGGGTTACTTTTTTCCACCGCCACCCCCTTGGGCGCCAGGAGGGGCGCATCTTCCTTTTTTTCAAAAGGGTGTTTTACCTGTTTTTTTGCTAGTGGGGCCGGGCCGCCCTGATCCGCCACTGTGTCATGCCATGATAATCTGGTAGGCCTACATGTAATTAACTTTTAAATTATATCTTCTTTAGGTCGGCCACTTATAAAGGTCACTTCCTTTCTGGCTGCTACCTACTAGCAATTTTGATATTATTGAAAGGCATTACATGCATATACATTTTTGTGTAGCAATGTATTATTCTATGTACAGCGACCGCCCAAAGGTAACAAAAAAGTGGTCGTTGTAGACAGGTGGTCTTTGTAGACAGGTTGGCGTTGGCAGCAATTTAAAATCTAATAACGCAAGTTTCCTATATAAGTGTGGATGACATGAATTTACAAATTATAACATAATATGAAATCTGTGGTGTCTACGGGATGATTTACAGGTGAAGGGGGAGGGGGCACAATTCAAGTTATCTGACGAACCCCCCCCCCCTAACAAGTAATTGTATTAAAATTAATAGCGGGGGTGCAAGTGTGTGTAAAAGGGGGGCAGCAGTTTTGTTACGCTAGAGGGAGCTTGTGCAACATAGTTGTACCACTGTTATATATGAAATGTACTCCGGTTTTTTATGCAGATATAATGTCTATTGTGATCGAGTCGATATTCAATCTTCCTCAAAATTTAGCACGACTTTAAACCTTTTTCCTTACTAGATCATTTTTTCTGTTTTCCGGATATTTTTTTTTTTACAGCAATACGATAGCCACCCAAACTTTCACGATGTATAAGAGGTATTGTAAATACTTTTATTTTGCTTACCAAATAAATTTTGAAATTCACATCGAATTGATTCTGAATTTTACATCAATTTCATGTATCGCACAGTTGAAAGAGCTTTTATGTAAGAGAGTCGCATTGAAGGGCAATCCAACTTTAGTAATATTGTCATTTTTCAAATCAAGAAATGAGAGAAACAGAATGGAGAACGTTTGAAATAAATTGGATAAATTAGATGTATAAAAGTATCAATAATATCTCAATTTCCCGTAATGCCTTCCCTTGAAAGCTACTCAAAACAGGGGCACTTATTTAATAGGAAAAACCCGAGAAAGTAAAAGGGATACTACACAAAGGCATTTCTCATTCCTAATAAAGGACACTCATCAGAGCTGAAAAGGGGCACTTCTTAGAAGGGAAAATGCACTTATTAAAAAGTAAAAGGGGAACCTATCAGATTTGGACAGGGTCACTTATCAAAGGAGGAAAGGGGACATTTATAAGAAAAGGGAGGAGTACCTAACAGATAGCAAAATAGACACGTGTCAAAGTAAAAGGGGCATTAATCCGAAGTAAAACGGGGTACTTCTGGAACCTGAAAAGGGGCACTTATAAGAAAGGGAAAGGAGAATTTACTACAACGGAAAAGGGCACTTTTCAAAGGAAAATGGGCGTCTATTCGAGCACCGCCTCTCACTAAAGATACATTTTGAATAGCATGTTATAATATATTTTTTTTAAAGACACCTAATCTTGTATATTGACAAATTTACGTTTTTAATCATTTTTTCATTCAAACATTCCTCAGTCTGCCTCTCTGATTCTTCTGCTTTCTTTGACAGTAGTTTGCTATTAAGGTTGGATTGCCCTTTTAATGTGGTTTCGCTAACTAATATGGTTAAAGGGTGGAAATGTTTGCAGGCTAGCAAACTTTCGGAATACCATAATAACTATAAAATAACCCCTACGAGATAGTGGCGTTGCATCTGACTGTTGTCATAGCAACACCATTGACGACACCCTGTATTATCAAAACCAAGGCAACAATTAGAAGTACATGTATATTTTCATGATCATCATCAAAAGAATTCAAGCACATACATTAATTAGTCAGTGTTTAAGATTTTTCAATCGTAGACAGGAGGACTCAAGAAAAGGTGTGAGGGACCTAAAGTCAGTATGACACCCCCATTTAACCCCTTGATGTTTACACATTTGTACAATGACAGTTCTGACACTGTTTCCTGTTTCCCGTTGGATTTCTTTCTTCTAAAACTTAAGACAAAAATGAGAAAGAATATCTTCTTGCCTTCATTCTTGGCAAATGTTAAAATCTGAGTATTGTTTTATTTTATTATTAGATTATTAGATTACTAGATGGAATAGGGATGCACCAAAACTTACATATAGCCTCATTGCAAGAGACAAATGCAATTTTGTATGCAGCAGATACATTAATTCTAGAAAACATTTGTAACATCTACATATTCACTTTTAGTAGATCATTTCGTGTGTCAAATCTCCATGAAGTTACAGGGATGGACTTTGACAGTCATGCCGCTATAAATATACAAACATTTCATGTTGACCCAGATAGAAACACCAATTGTACATTTACGGAGTTACAGTATTTTAATTTAAAAAACAGGATATCAATATATAGACATTCCTAACCTGACAACAAGAAAGTGAGAGAGATAGTAGACAGGTACAAAGGGGAACATGATCACCTCATCACAATTGTGAAAATAAGATAGCTACAGTGGTTTGGGCATGTAACTAGAAGGAAGATCTAGAATAGCTTGACAAACACTATCTTGCAAGGGGGAACTAATGGGAGAAGAAAGAAGGGTAGACCAACAAGGACAAGGACTGATAACATCAAACAGTGGACGGGCATGTCATTTTGATCAGCTAACAAGAACAGCTGAACACAGGAAGTTATGGAGAACCTGTGTCTCGGGGCCATTTTCATTCAGACAAACAGTTTCATTCGAAACTGTTGGTACTATGAAGGTTAGTCCTATGCAACATGCATGTAACAATCATACTCTGTTCAAATAATCTTCATGTATTCCAAACTGTTTGATGGTCAGTCCCTTGTGTCCTGATGATCATCATCATACTCGACCAAAAAGGGGGGGGGGCGGATACTAACGACTGTGATCGCCCACACTCACGATCCTCGATTCACGATTTGGTATCCTGGGGGATAATGTGACGATTTTGGTATGTTATTGTGATTTGAATTACAAAATTGTCATGAATTATTATTCTTACATGTTATGTAAATATGAATACACGTGGGAAATATTGCAGGTTATTTTGCGATTCTTAGCATAGCTAACCATCCAGCTAACGATTCTCCCAAACCAGAGCAATATAATTTTCTCTGTACAATCAGGATAATTTTTTGTAATAGTATATTTCAGTGTGCATAAGTACATGTTAATAGTACTGCTATTTGAATTGAATTTATTTCTTCACCACCATTGAAACATTGAAACAAAGATATATATGTACAATGACAATGTCAATATACATAAATACATGACATGAATTATAAAAAATACATGTTCTACAGCGATATACATGTACATTATAAAAATAATAAAAACAGTTATAAGTAATTTTAGTGTCAAGAGTAAAACAATAAATGACTATTTACAATGAGTTTGTGATCGATGGTAAAATAGAGTCAAAAATAGCACATGTGCTAGTCGAGTCTGACTCTCGTTATCTAAAGCCTGAAATTAAGTTCATTGAAAATACACAATATGTTTCCAAATCCTATAAATAAGATTTGTGTATAATATTACAATTCAAAAGACGAGACTGGTTGCTATATACATCTATTTAATTACAAGGTTATACCTCATCAGCTTTTGATACCTCATCAGCTTTAAAATTAATACAAGTTGTTGCCTACTAAGTTTTGGAGTTGGTCAAGGCAAAGACTCCATGTTAAGAATAAGGTATGTTTATCTGCATCATATCTGCATGTAGATCATGGATCATATTTTTTTCGTTCATATTTCACGAATTCGTGATACTTGGTGTTATGTACTCTTAATTAAAGGTACACAGACAGAAATTTGCACACGTTTGATACTCTTGCCAGTCTTGGTATACGATTCCAAAGCAAGTTTATTTCGCTCGGCGCATGCGCAGCTATACAATTGTGACTCATGGTATGACATCATCATCAATATATGACACTTGGTTTCAGATTAATGAAGAAATAATGTAATGATTATTGTTCCAATGACAAAGTGCTAAAATGTGAATATATGGTAAACTACATTTTTGAGACTCATGTTTAAATTTCATGTCAGTTTGTTTTCCACGGTTTACTTCTAACCATGGGCTTCAAGTGGTGGAATGTATTATGACGTCAGATTTTCTCAAAATTTCTACTAGCATGACTAGTTGCGATACATGTAGAGGTATTGTGGTCTATTCTAGTGGATAGGTTGCTTGACTGTGAATCACGGGGTTCTCGGTTCGAGTCCCACCACCGTACTAATGTCCTTTGGCAAGACAGTACTCTACCTGTGTCACTCTCCACCCATCCCAGGTGTATAGTGAATGGGTACCCGGTAGGAAAAAATTCCCTGAATGCTTTAATATGAGCACATTGGCATGGTATATAGGTTGGCAAAAGCTGGGGTAGTAATATGACCGCAGGGCCCTCGGGGAGTTTTGTACTGATGAGGATCTGGGTTAAAAAGGCATCATTATTATAATGACGATTAGTGTTATTATCATTATCATTATGATTATTAATATTATTATACTCAGCTGTACATCTTGTTTGAGTCACATCTTCGAGATCAATCTAGTCTTCGGCTTAATGCTTGCATTTCGGACGTAAGACTCTGGGCGACAAAAAACATGCTCAAAATCAATGATTCGATGACTGAAGTGATGCACTTCTCCTCGAAGTTCCGATCCTTCCAGCCAACAGCAGTGACAGTTGGTGAAGTAGTGATTGCCCCGGTAGAGAATGCGAGGAATTTGGGTGTAATTGTGGACAAAAATCTAACGATGAATGATCAACTGAAGAACGTCTGCAGATCTGCCACAGCTGCATTACGAACTGTAGGGAAGATAAGAAGATACCTGACCAAATCGGCTACACAAACGCTGATACAGTCCTTCGTCATGAGCAGACTGGATTTCTGTAACAGTCTACTGTATGGTCTCCCTAAGAATAAGATTCGCAAGCTTCAAACCCTACAAAATGCAGCAGCTAGAATAATCTCAAGAGCTCCACGCAGACACGGTACATCACATTTTCTTCATGATCTACACTGGCTTCCAATCGAAAAGAGAATAATCTTCAAAATTCTGCTCATCACTTTCAAAGCCCAGAACGACATGAGTCCTGCCTACATCTCAGATATGATTTCACCTTATGTTCCTGCACGCACACTCGGATCTTCAGCCCAGCACCCCCTGCAAGTTCCTCGTCACTCAACTCATTTCTACGGCAACAGGGCCTTTGAAGTGGCTGCTCCAACTCTCTGGAATTCGCTCCCTCTGCATGTCCGTCAGGCTCCTACACGACAGACTTTCAAAACCCTTCTCAAAACTTACCTGTTTCGTCTATAATTCTTGACATTGCATTATTATTATTTATTATAATTAAATATGTTACTCTAATTGATCTTTCATAAATATTTGCTATCTGTTTTAACTTTGCTCTTAATGAATTCATACGTTTAGCTACATGTCTTTAGTTTAAGGTTTTTGTATTTTGTTCCTGTAACTAGTTAAATATACTTGTATTTGCTTATGTTTTACTTTGTAAAGCGCATAGAGAAACTTCCGTTTATTATGCGCTTAATAAATCAATCTTTATTATTATTATTATTATCATCATCATCATCATCATTTTTCCCTATTATAATGAACATTGACTGAAGAGCGACAAAGGAAACAGTTTTTTGATATAATTCATTTTTGTATTACTACATTTAGCTGTTGAGCAACATGAATTATTTTGTATCAAGATATAACGTAATATCATATTTTGTACGCGTTATATTCCAATAGGGAAAAGGCGTGAGGAAAATGATAAGCACTCCTGTTTAATACCATCAATCAAAACTACACTAATCATTATTATGTTTTTTGTTTCCTTTTCTTTTATTTCGTATTCCTGTAGAATTCGAATCATGGCTGATGCATTAAAGAATGTCATTGCTCAGAATTTGGAGTGTCCTGTATGTCTGAATACCTTCACTGATCCCAAGATCCTGTCTTGTTATCACACCTACTGCAAGGCCTGTCTTGACAACCTCTTGGAATGCCATGGTAACGACCAGATGCTTCGATGCCCTGTCTGCAGAGCTGAAACCCAAGTCCCAAACCAAGATGTCAGCAAATTACCGGCTAATCTAGCTTTGAAGTCTCTTATAGAGGACATGAATAATCAATATCAGTTTTGTACGAATTGTAAATCCGAGGACAAGCCTCAAGCTGCTGTCTACTGTCAAGACTGTGGCAAGTATTTCTGTAGCACTTGTCACAACACACACTCTTAGTGGCCAGACTTATCAGTCATGAGGTCTTAGCCATGAGTGAGATCGTATCAGGGAAGGTGTCAGTACGTAGATATCGTAAATGCAGGAAACACCCCAAAGAGGATGAGGAGTGCTTCTGTTCCGACTGCAGGAGATTTGCCTGCTTCAGGTGTGTTGTCATGGAGCATACAAGCGAAGGACATCGGGTCATCGAGGCAGCTGTTTATGAAAGCAGCCATATGAAGAGTATCGAGGACCTCAAATCCAAGGCGGACACGAAACGCTCTTGCTTTCAGAATTACGTTGATTTCATTGATGAACAGAAGGACCATGTGAGCAATGTTCGTGAGCAGTGTAGAGATGGGATCAACAAAGCATTTGAAGAATCAGTCCGGCAGTTGACAAAGAAGAAAGAAATCCTCATTGATGAAGTCAAGGGTAGGACCGAAGGAGTAGAGAAAGAACTGAACGAAATGAAGAAGTCGTTTGTGGAGCACATCACTCACTTGACCACCATAGCTGACGTGGTAACCAATAGGACAAAGGTACCGTCAGATATGGATGCTTTGGCTGCACACGACACTCTATGTCAAGACTTGCAAGAGGCCTTGAAACAAGAAGATCCTGACTACAAGTGTCAGTTTTAAGAGGAACGTTGGAATGGACGAGATAGCTCTCGGAAAAATCGTAAATGCGTTGCAAAGAACATCGCTTTGCCTACGAAGAATAGCATGGATTCCATGGTTAGTACACCAGACGATAGGATGGCAGTGGGATGTTACACAGTTGGCGTGGAGATCTTCTCTGCTGATGGTCAGCACCAGCAGAAAGTTTTCAAGGATGTTCCTGTTCGTGAAGTAGGATTCCTCTCTGATAATCGGTCTGTTTTACTTGAATGCTCAAACAATATCACACTGTACACACCAGAGTTCACAAAGTTAAATGTAATGTTTGAGACTTTGAGTGACATTGAAGGTGGATATGCGAAGCTCACTGTAGACAGTGATGATCAGATCTATGTTAGCTACATGGAAGCGAAGAAGATCTAGGTATTCTCACCAGCAGGTGGGAAGGCGATCAGGGAGATACCATGTGAAGGGTATGAACCTGTGCAAATTAATAGTTATAATGACTATTTGATCACCGCAACTGGTAATACAATACGATTGATTGACAAACAAGGTGTTGTAAAATATAAATTAGTGAAATTAGATGGGGATCTATATCCTGCGGTGTCTCAAGGGAATACAATCCTGATAGCCAAGGTGGAGCCCGACGGAGGTTTGGTCAGCATTGATGAGTACACTAACGAGCTGAAGCATGTCCAGAACCTTTTCACTGATTACAAGATTGAGAAGCCCGAGAGGAACTGGTACTATCTCCAGCAGTACCGATCAGGGGAGATCGCTTTCTGCACTTCTGATAGATTCTATATAGTCCACTGAAAATAATGGATGACTCATCCTGACTTGCACTGTACATACCACTGTCTGCAGGCACGTAGGACGGTATAAAGGGGTGCGATGTGTGCGACTGGTCTCATTTGGGGGAATAAACAAGCACGCTGAAAAATCAAGAGTAACATAATATTTCGTTAAAAAACGGACCCATGCCCGGCCCTTTTTTCAAAAGCTTCCAACAGGCCTGGCGTTTCTGTGACTTCATAAAGTGTATATAACATCCAATGGAATCAGTTATATCTTGAACTAAATCAATTTGAGTTTTCGTGAATGTTTCATAAATGATATAATTTCCTAGATCATGTAGATCAATTTGAATGACTGAACCTTTCTAAAAAAAGTAACCTTTATTTTAATATACTTCGAATGTTTTGATTTTTCAAGATTTTGTTGTTGATGATGACTATACATGTGAATCTGACTTTTTGATAGCTGTTGTAAATGATGTAGACTCAATTTAATTGTGGACTAAAAGATTGTTTTACAGTAGGAGATAATCATCATAGTAATCGACTCTATATGTATATATGTCTCTATGGGCATCGTTTCACGAGTCCGTCAGTAATTATAATACACGCATTTCAACTCGATTTCGGTAAATTTGTGCTAATGACGGGTTAATTAATGAAACGCTGGTCTGGTGTTTCGATTCGGCTGTGCAAGGAGGAGGAGTCTATGTGTGTGGGGGTAATCACTTCGATTTTCCGTCATGATTTGCTACTTTTATCAACAGCAACTGAAGATGTCTGTTAAAGAAAATTATTTCAGAGGGTTTATCAACTCGGCTTCAAACCAAGATTTCAAACTGAATAACAAAAAAAACATAATAAGTGATTAAAACAAAAACAACTTAAACTTACTCTTGCAAAATATTAATCTAATTTTTTTTCTTCATTGATCTATTGTATAATATCGCGCACTGTGATGTGCATCTTTTTTATGGTAGGAATGTAGTCTTTTGTCATGTCATTATAATCTGGTACATGTATTTAACTGTTAACTATATCTTCTTTAGGTCCGCCACTTATAAAGATTACTTCCTTTCTAGCTGCTACCTACCAAGCAATTTTGATATTTATGTACCAATGCATATACATGTATTCTATTATTTTGTGTAACAATGCATTATTCCATGTACACGTATGTATGATATTCTTTAATTGCAATGATGAATTGAATTGGATTGAAACAAAACTATAGTTATTAATATGACATTTTATAGTACAAATATATGTGTTGATGACATGTATTTACAAAACAGAATATGAAAGCTGTGATGTCTACGAAATGATTTGCAGGGGAAAGTGGGTGGGGGGTGGGCACAAGTCCAATTATCTGACGAACACCCCCTAAACAGTAATTTTATCAAATTTGATAGCGGGTGTGCAAGTGTGTATAAAAGGGGGCAGCTAGAGTGAGCTTGTGCACCATAGTTGTACCACTGTTAATTATGAAATGTACTACGGTTTCTTATGCAGATATAATGTCTGATCGAACCTTTGAACCTTTCTACTCACTGCATGTAGATCATTTATCTGTTTTCTGGATATCCATTATCCATGTAAGGCAACTATATACAGCAATACGGTAGACAATCAAACTTTCATGAGGTATTGTAAATACTTTTATTTTGCTTACCAAATAAATTTGAATTAAAACATCGAATTCAGTCGGAATTTTACATCAATTTCAAACATCGCACAGTTGAAAGAGTTTTTGTGCAAGAGAGTCGCAATAAATCCACGGTATTCTCAGTCGAAATCGGTAACCCCGGACTATACCTGATTGGATATACGGCGTTTCCACCTTCACGGATTAGCGCCGCTTTTCCTAAGCCCGGACCATTTTGACTTCTGTTCTCAATAGAGCTCTTAGCACCGCATTTCAAGAGTTAACACCTCAATTGCGGTGCTAACCCTGCTTTTTCCGGGGCCGAATAATCCCGTATAAGTATACTATCGGTGGGGCTACCCCGCTTTGGTAAAAAACCGATTGTGAAAACGAAGTGGGCTCTGGAAACAAATTTACCAGTGTGAAAAGCATCTCCCTTTCCCTCTCTTCCCTAGCTCTCTCCAATCTCTTCCTTTTTCCCTCCTTTCCCAGCTCACTGAATTTTTTATTTTATTTTACTCTGTCACGTTATTTACCACCAAATAAATGATGTTTTTCTTCATCTCTAAACACTGCTAGAAAGCCTTTGTTTAGGGAATAGTAGTCTAACATTTTCATTCTCTTTCAAATTTATAGTGATGAAAGAGATAAAACGTTTCAAACTGCATTAATTACAAATTTGATTGACCCTTTTAATTAATCTGCATGCTAAACAGAGATCAGGAATGGAAAGTCAGAGAGAACTGCTTCTGCTTCAAACAGGAGAATGGGAGAAAGAGAGTGTGGGTGCAAGGGAGACAGAGTCACAGAGAGAGAGAGAGAGAAAGAGAGAGAGAAAGGAAATAAAATAGATATCCGCATACAGCAAGGGAGATTGATTATTATGACTGTAATCAAATTTGTATGCAAAATGTTTCTCTTAACATCATCCTTTTGAGCTCTTAATCAAATGTGATACCGGCGCGCTGTGGCGGATGCTTTGGGCTGATTGTACGAGAAAACATTTCCTTCCGCCTTTCAAAATATCATTCCGTATAATAATCTGATAAGAGATATATCCTGACAATGAATGGCGACACAAACGTAGTATCCACCAGTGGCGGATCCAGGACCCCCTCCCCTAGAAAAAAAACCAGGTAAAAACACCCTTTTTTGTGAAAAAAAGAAGATGCCCCCCCCCCGAGCAAAAAAAAACCAAAAATGAGTGCTGACTAACCCCCCACGATTTTTTTCAAATTTTCGGGTGCAAAAAAATGTGCTCACTACCTCCCCCACTGAGCGAAAAATCGGCCGGCACGATTTTCAAATTTTCTCACGAAGTGGGCTCCTTTAGGCCCCCTCCCTGCCGCCGGCTGGATCCGCCCTGGTATCCACCATGCTCATTACCATGGTAACATGCTCCACAATATTGATGCAAAACTTGTATCTCTATGATGCAGGCCAAGATTTTCTTGCTGAATGTATGCTTACCGCGGTTGATATGTCTCCTTAGAATACCAACTGCATTTCGCTAGCTTGCAGGTAAGTGCCATCGGAAGAAAACAACATCAAAAGGGAGATGAGGCAAAGACAGCACCTGAAGGCCATGGTGGAAGAATCGTCATCCGCCCGTCTGAACTGAATCGCAGATGGAATTTATGATAACTATTGTTCTCCGACGGTCTTTTCTCGATTCCCGTGTAACTAATTTTCACTCCGCAAAATGATGACGTCACAATTTACAGGCATTTTCTAGCGTTTCTTAGGCAGTATAAAATGTCAAGGTCATATTAATACCATTCTACATACGTGCTGTTATTAGGAGATCTTTCAGGAAAATGAGTCAAGGTGGTAAATTCATGGGCATACTAAGTCTACCATGGGGTCGACTCTTTCTAGAATATAATTATCATCTCACAGGTTCCAATATTATTTTAGTGAGCAGTATTTTTAAGGTATTCTCTTTTTTTCTTAAAGGTGACAGTCTCTGGTGGTGCATTCTTGAAGCCAATGCATCTATACCATTTTAGTCAATAATTACCGCATGCCTCATCACTAGCTAATTTAAAGAAGGGGCAAGGGACAGTTATAGCCCCTCTTGACAGATTGCCGACCAAGAAAAAAAAGCAAGAACTATTCATAACCTATTAGTTAGCAGGTTAGGGAATAATTGTAAGTAAAAAAAGGGGGGATGCAGTCACCATGGTCATATTCTCAAAGTCATTTCGGGTAAAAATACCCCCTCCCTCAATCGGTGACAGCAAACCAAACAAGGCACTTAAAAAGTGAATTCTGGATGAAAAGTATATGTATCACAGTAATTAGTCGAGATGTTCAACCCTCCTGCACGAGGCCAAGGTCCGATACGCCACTGTGTCTCATCGAAAATTACAAAGAAAACTCGTGCTGGCCGAGTATGAGATGACTCTTGTCCTAATTGAAAGGCCTATACCGGTATACATGTAATTTAAAACAAAATATATGTGGGGATGGGAGTTGGTTAAGAGGCTGAACCAATAAGAATATATTTTACGGCGTCTTGTCAATGTATTAACATCATACTTTTACCTTGCAGAATCTTAGCCCAATGACAGAAGGTGTCCCTCTTTTGTTTTCAAACAGCGTATGGGGAATGGGGCCTGTATTGTCCTACATGATTTCGCAATCATCATACACGATTCATGGAGTAACGTTGACATGGATCAATACCCCGAGATAAGTTTTTTTTTAAAGATTAAAGAACCTTAATAATAATAAAAATAATAGTTCGTCCTTATATAGCGCATTTCAGGACCGCAGGCCCTCTCAATGCGCTTTACAGATATATATTATTACCCCGGTCATCGGATTCATGCTTACTCGCACACAATGTATGCACATTCTCGACTCCTGGGGAGCATTCCAGCCAGTCGCCATTTTACAAGCGCCACTTGCTAATCAAACCACATTAGCTTTCGCATCCTACCGGGTACCCATTTAACACCTGGGTGGAGAGTGGCAAATGTAGATCAATGTCTTGCCAAAGGACATTAGTGCCGCGGTGGGACTTGAACCGCGGATCTTATGATCCACAGTCCGGTGACATATCCACTCGTCCACGGCGTCATCTAAAAAACTGAAATCGGGCAACCTGCATGTGACAAAAAGATATTACTACTACTACTACTACTACTACTACGACTACTTCTACTACTACTACTACTACTACTACTACTACGACTACTTCTACTACTACTACTACTACTACTACTACTACTACTTCTACTACAACTACTACTACTACTACTACTACTCCCCAAAAGTTTGTATTTAAACAAGCAACCCACTCCCCCCTCAAAAAAATTATATATATATATATATATATATATATATATATATATATAACAATAATAATCATAATAATAATTATGGAGTTTTGAATGGGAACTATCTTGACTAGCCAATGATATTTGTTGGCTCCATTTACCAAATCTATAGTTATTGTGCTGGAATGCAACGAATCTGAAATGTTGGTAATAAATAAATTAAATTGAATTCAATGGAAAGGGAACAAAAATTATGTCTTCAAGTTGCACAACGTATATGCGCAATTCACTCTGTAAAATCTCAAGATGGCGGCGCCCAGTGGTCAAACACACGAAGAAGGTGGAGTAGGGCTAGTGGAAAAGGGAATCAGATCCGGAGATTTACGATTATGACACGTGATGGAAGCGTTAGTAGGGGAGAATAAGAAGCGATTTAAATCAGAAATGAGGTAATTCGGTCTTCCTTCCTCCCAGATCGCCGGAAGAATAAACGATCGATCTGGTTATGGAGAGCTATGTTGTGTTTGACCAGTTGGAAGGAACTCAAATAAATGAAATAACACCACAAAATACCATGTTAATTGTTACTTAATTTATTCCAGGTGTATGCGTGACGACATCGTAAAAACGTTGAATCATGATAATGCCCTCGATGGTGAAATACCATATAGTTGCATATACAACGAGCTGCACGTTCAAGACAGTTTTCAGAGGTTTTCGGTACGCGTCTCCCTAAACCCGTATCAGGACAATTACCCCCTGGGCAATCACCCCCCGGAAAATTACCCCCCGGAAAACTACCCCCCAAGGACAATTACCCCCTGGAAAATTACCCCCCGGAGAATTACCCCCGAGGACAATTACCCCCATGGACAATTACCCCGGAAAATTACCCCGGAGAATTACCCCGAGGACAATTACCCCCAAGGACAATTACCCCGGAAATTTACCCCGGAAAACTACCCCCGAGGACAACTACCCCCGAGGACAATTACCCCCGAGGACAACTACCCCCGAGGACAACTACCCCCGAGGACAACTACCCCCAGGACAATTACCCCCGAGGACAACTACCCCCGAGGACAACTACCCCGAGGACAACTACCCCCAGGACAATTACCCCCATGGACAACTACCCCGAGGACAATTACCCCCGAGGACAACTACCCCGGAAAACTACCCCCGAGGACAACTACCCCCGAGGACAATTACCCCCTCGAAACACCATTACCTCCGAGGACAATCACACCCAGGAATTTGCAACACTGTGACGTATAATGCGAGCTCCGCTTCAAATTGCTATTTAGAGAAAATGTCATGAACTTTCATTTTCTTAGTTATTTATGACGGCATAGATTTGTTTCGTACAGGGGTTGTGTATAAACATATTTGCAATAATTATATTTAATTATATTTTGGGTGAATGTATGTGGAAAATTTGTTAAGGAAGAATACAGATTTTTTAAAGTTTTCTAGCACAGGGCAAATAGGCGGGGAGCTCACAAGACACGTCACGGAGTTGCATATTTGTGTTTGCACCTTCAACAAATCATAATTTTCTAATTTTTAATTGGTGAAACTTTTTCAAACTCTAGGCCATATGAAAGATAGAAACATCCACTACCTCCATCTCAGAAAAGGTTAAAGCAGGCATTTTTACTTTATTTTCCCCCTGAAACGTGGTCATGGTAATTCTATGAACCATATGAAATTGACAAGCTTTTGTTCTTAACGAGTTTAACAGAGATTAAAAATCGAAGGGACGCTTAAGCATTAGTGACGATGTTCGCTTCTCGCCAGCTTTGTTTGACGTTATTCAGTGTGGCCTCCAAGTCTCCTAAAACTTTGACTTTTCATGAATTCTGGAAGCAAAGGAATATGTCTACTTAGACTGTGCTTAAAATTTATTTTTTGTTTAGCTGTTTATGGTTCTCTAGTGTACGAGTTAATGTGGTGAAAATCCTATTCTTGTTTTGTCATCATTCTTTATATAAAAGAAAAGGTATTGAACTTAAAATGTTGCGGAGGTAAATTGACATACAAGATGCAATATTTTAACTATTTACATTCTCTATCACAAGTGAATAACTTTAATAGCATTTCAAACAGTGTTTCAATTTTCAGTTTTATTTTCACTTCCAACAGAACTATCAATATAAACAATTATGACAAGAAATCAATTACATAAATCATTTTGAAAATCATTAATTAAATTACAAAAGAATGTATACATGTGCTGTAAGTGATGTTTCGTTTGTTTAAAAGTAAAAAACTGTGAAAATGGAGGGATCTACTGAGAAGCGGGATTTGTAGAATGTGGATCCCTCAAAAGACGGTAGTAATAAACATATGGAATAAATACATATACATTTGGAGACAAAACAGATTAATCTGAAATTGTGAATGAGAACTTATGAATTATAAATTCATAATTTAAAAATGTATAACAACATGCTTTTCCTACGTCTGGGTGAACATGATCCAACAGAGACATAGGACGAAGACTGACATTATATGAAAGGTCACAAACGCAATCTGTGGGGGAGTAAAACACGAGTTGACTACGCGAAGATTTAATATGTTTTATAAGATTGTAAAAGAAACGAGTTCGCTTTTCGCTTAAAAGAATGGAGTGATGGGGCAAGTTTAGTACAAATACGTGAAAAGTTCCAAAATTTGAGACCGGCATAGATAAATGTATTTAGAAGAGGTAAATGAAAGTCACCACAATGTAATTTTTTTGTAGGGGGGTGGGGAGGAACACATCATGAATAAAATTGAGAGCATGTCATTACTGTTAGTTTACAAAAACTGGCCTAACTGGAAGAGATAGAGGTCATTAATTATTAACATGCTATTTTCAAAGAATATAGGATTTGTAAGGGAACGCGACTGAGAGTTGCGATTAATACGAAGAGCTTTTTCTGCAACGATAAAACTCTGTCCAGCAAATTTTGGCGCGTATTGCCCAAAACCATATTTGAAGAGGATAAACATGATAAATATTAATGATACATTAACACAAATAAAACACCTTCCTGCTGTCTTGAAGGAAGCCAAAGGAGGAGACTTATCAAAGTCATGTACTAAAAACAGAGTTCTGACATCCCAAAGTAAAACTCAGAGGCAAAGATCATCACAATCATGCTTATCATATAAACATGAAACAGTAAAAAAAGAGAATTAAAAAAACTAGAAACTTTTATCCTGAAAACAATCAAATGCATAAAAAGAAGATATCAAATGATATCATTCTGTATTCAACAATGTATATACGTAACACATCTCTTAATGTAAAACAAAAATCCCATATAATGTAATGCCAAGTAAATGGGAGGTCCTGCATGTTAAAACAATTCACCTGGACTGATCAAAAACTGTACAATAGCATAGGTGACTGATCGTTAGTGAAGATTATGGGACACGCCCCTTAAAAATCTACAATGTCTCTCCCATGGTAATTAGTAACGAGCCTGATGAGCCGGAGATTGGTATCTTGGTACACTCTCCTACGTGCGGGAGGCGCCATTCCAGCTTGCGCTTGCCCGATGCTAATCATGCTTATCATATAAACATGAAACAGTAAAAAAGAGAATTAAAAAAAATAGAAACTTTTATCCTGAAAACGATCAAATGCATACAAAAAGAAGATATCAAATGATATCATTCTGTATTCAACAATGTATATACGCATCTCTTAATGTAAAACAAAACATCCCATATAATGTAATGCCAAGTAAATGGGAGGTCCTGCATGTTAAAACAATTCAACTGGACTGATCAAAAACTGTACAATAGCATAGGTGACTGATCGTTAGTGAAGATTATGGGACACGCCCTCAAAAATCTACAATGTCTCTCCCATGGTAATTAGTAACGAGCCTGATGAGCCGGAGATTGGTATCTTGGTACACTCTCCTACGTGCGGGAGGCGCCATTCCAGCTTGCGCTTGTCCGATCGTTACTTCGTTCATGGCATGTTCCCGTTTTAGGCAGGTCAAAAACTGCCAAAACGAGGGGTGGTCGGCACCGACGCCGATCTGGAACCTTCGGTGCCAGCCCTCCACATGATTGTTCGTGCGAAATTCCCTGCAGTGTCGCATTGAACATGTTCCACATTATGGGCGGGAACCTCGCTGCCTGGCGACCATGTCCCGCGGCTCTTTGAGGTCGACCCACATAAGTATCCTCAAAATAATTGAGGACAGGTTGCAGCTCTGCCCTTGCAATGCCTGCCAAGGCTTCAAACGCCTCCACGGTGTCTTCCACTGGCACAAATGCAATCGCTCCTATCATTCTCGCCTGTGTCCGGATCTCCTCATCCTCGTTGTAGAGCACCTGCAGCCCTTCTTGCTTGATCTAAAAATAATAATATAAAACTCATAACAGTACATGTACCAGCCCTTTCACACTTCAGAAATATTGTTTGTTGTCTACCCATTGAGCAAAATGCATAGATATTGGTAACTGTTCATTTAGTGTGGGGAGGGGAGGAACAAACCGCTGTCCCCTATTTTTCGCCCGAATCCGCCAGGGCTGCCCGAAATTTTCTCCCTTGCCTGACTATACGCAATGAGCGTTTCCTATAGGAGAAAATAACATGCTTGTATCCTACTCAGCTTCCTTGTGGCCTACCAATTTTCAGTATAACTATCGATTATATTCCCCCTCCCCCTCCCCTGGCGATTAGAGGTCCGTGTTTTTCCAGGTCAGTTTTAGGCACAATCGAAAAGAGATATAGCCCCTAGCCCCTACCCTCTAATCATCATATAAAGCTTTTGTTACTGGGCTTGAAAGGATGATTAAAAGAAAAATATTTATTAGAGTCCTCCCCTCTCTCCTCAGCATTTATCATGGCTTGCAAGTCCACTTACTCAAATTTCAAACTCTACCTAATATTTGTATCACTATTTTTTTTTTTTTAGCCATGAGCCTTGAATGTACTATTTGATCAATAAATGGCGGGTAAAAAAGGGATCAACTGTCAATATATAAATATCACCATACCCGTTCATGTATCCTCTGACAGAGATGAAAAAGACATCCTTGAACGTGAGCATTTGGAAATGCCTGGGAAAATGCGTTCTTCGCTGCAAATTCGTAGTCGATCATGATTCTGGTTGGGTAGAACGCCCTTCCCTCCTGTAGTGCTGCTAGTACCCTTGCATATGACGCCTGGTCCTTATTTAGCATGAGGCAATAAACCAAAGGCACCACATGTCCTCATATGTGGCGTGGATTGTCCACAACTGGAAGAAGATGGTCGGCACTACCTTGAACGTGCCATCAGCGAACCAACTTTCAGACGTTGACAGCAACTAGTAGCAAAACAGAATGAATACATTTGCATCGAATATTATATATTTCAAACAAACAAACTGTTTCACTTGCAAAATTGTATGTATTATTTCCAAGCTATTTTATTTACTTACTTACTGTTTTTTAATTATCATAGCATGATAATTAAAAACATAATCGAAATAGGAGATCATGTCGTATCAGAACAATACCCTCAGGGGAATTGTTCTAGAACCGATCCTGTACTTTGTCGAGAATAATAACCAATTTTAATTTAATTTCAATTTCAATTTTATAGGAAGTATTTGGATATCTTTATGATGACCTCACAATTTCAATTCATTCTAATGAATCCTGAAATCTTTTTACTCAATACGTATGCTTTTGCAGCACTTCCTAAAATTGCGGAACCGTAGAAGGCCAAATGGCAATGAACCCCAACACTTGTTCTTACCTGAAGGTTCCTTTCCGTAGTAAACACTAAAATCCGGCGAGGGTCGTTTCTTCCAGAGTCGTGATAAAGGAAAAGCTCTCCACCCAGCGTCAATCGTTGATCTACAGGGATTTCCAGATCTTCCACAGTCATGGGAATGGGGAGGGCGTTTGGGTTCTCTTGGCGCTGTCTCCGGATATTCCTCCTCATGTTGTTTAGTGATGGTAGCGCTGCCCGCCCTTCCTCTGTTACCTCGCATAGTGTCGCCATAAGCACCTGTTGTGGTCTTTCATTGGACTCAGTGGCCCTTCTCTTCGTTGCTGCTTTAACCTTCGTAGCATTGCTTCTACCATGGTTAGGCGGATGGTTATGCTCCGTTCTATCGCGGAATTGGTTATCACCCATGACCTATTAGAGAAAAAGAAAAAGAGAGAGAGAGAGGAAGTGTGGGGGGAGAGAGAGAGAGAGAGATTGAGAGAGATAAAACATTATTCCCATATATATAGGCTATTAATCATCCACTAATTATTAGGCATTATGGATGGTAGACGAAATGGGCATTTAGAAAACTAGGAATCAGACAAAATGAATAATAGACCAAATGGTAATAGATTAATTGGGGATTAGACCGAATGACTGTCGTCCTAGATGGCCGCTAGATCTAACGATAAGTAGACGAAACTATTATGGGACAAAGTGGATAGTAGACTGGCTGGTTGTTAACCAAACGGCAATTCACCCTAAATAGCTACATGTACGTTGATCTCAACACAACGAATTAAGTTTCCTAAAAGCAACTCCTTGTGATTTTTTTGTTAACGGGGAGTCCAACATTGATAGTTAACTTCTCAAGACTAAACCTGAAAAATTAGTGAAGCGTGTTGAACAAAGTTTGAATTTTTGAAAGTTAGAATCACTTTCATCCCGTAGATACAAACTTAATTGTTTATTTGATTGTTTTGTGTTTGTTTTGGGTTTTTTCCCTTTGTCACTATGATTTGATTTTGTAGTTAAATTTCTGTAAATATGTTCATTTATTATAACTTTCATATTTGTTTGTGAATTATATTTTCATTGTTTTAAATTTTATTCGAATTTTATGTAATCACTGCCTCGCTGAAAAACAGCTTTTGCTGAATGCGGGCACAAGTTGTATTTGTTTTTAACCATGAATAAATAAAAAAAAAAAATATATAGGTAGGGCTCTTCGAATTAGCCGAATCGGTATTTTCTGTATAAAGTAGCGGCAGACAACTTTATAATATAATAATATAATAAATTTAATTTATATAGCGCTAAATACAAATGTCTCTAAGCGCTTTACAAATATATTATTACCCCGGTCATTGGATTCAGTGCTTACCCGCACACAATGTGTGCACAATCTCCACTCCCTGGGGAGCATTCCAGCCAGGCGTTACATGACGCTCAAAAACTGTTTGACCAACAATGACGGTCGCATCCTACCGGGTACCCATTTAACACCTGGGTGGAGAGTAGCAAGTGCAGGTTAATATCTTGCCAAAGGATATTAGTGCCGTGTCGGGATTCGAACCCTCGACCTTCGAATCTCCAAGTCAAGCGCCTTAAACCACTCGACCACGACACTCCCTTTCCCGTTTGTTCCTACACACAAAAATTATTTCTAGAGAACCTGTAATAATATACTCTCCATATTATATTTTAAGTAGTGCCCCAAGGGTGAAGGCGCTTGGGAGAAGAAAAAAATCTTCATATTTGTGTACAAGACAAACGAAGGGTTATTTGTCACTACGGCACAATCCAATGAGAGAATTGCCAATTTGAGATTTGCATGGATGTATATAGTGATCTCATATATCAAACATTCATTATTTTCTTATCATTGGTCCGATTTATTCCAAACTTTTGCCATTCTGTTTCTCTGATGTATCTGCTTTCATTCCTTAAAAGCAATGGAATTGTTACAAGGGTTGGATTTCCTTTGAACCGTAAAGATACTATGTCCCTTTTGCAGCAAACATCTAATGCTGTCGAACTTTGTAGGAATTATGAATATGTCATGTATGTCCTATCTGTGAAATATAAACGTTAGCAGTGTCCTAATATTCAAATTATGCAAGGAAACCCGTTTACTTGCTAGACTTCACTGTCAGACACTATTGAGTGACTGACTGGCCTTTTTCTTCTTTGGTAATAACATATATAAAATGAGCTGTAAAGGGTACATAAGCATTTGCCTACATCAATAACCCACTTCTTGTAATGGCCAAATTAAACTGATTGAATCACTGCGCAGCTTAAAACGTTCGACCATTCGGTACAATGGTCTGAAAATCAGACTGTTACTTACTGGCTCTATAGCTCTTAAGTCGATTCGACAACTATTATTTGTTATTTTCCCACTTAAAGACATTTTCAAACCCCCCTTTTTTTTAGGAGAGTTCTAAATTAGTATTATCTTTCAAATGCCGTTGGAATTTAACCTTTTCATTTTTGGCCTGCAAATGGGAATAGTACTTTTAACAGGATTGTATCTGTGCTTTTACAGAAATATTTGTGTGGAAACCAGAAGTAGCCAGTCATACTTAATCAAGCAGGTAAATGAGAGGAATGGGTCGGTGAAAGTTTAAATGAATTCCGATTAAAGATAAGATTTTATTTTGTTTAAGTTGCAAACTCCTCCCTTCTACTCTGTACTAAAAATCAGAAATCTTTATTTTCCTTAGACAAAATTTTCAGTTATACATGCACCCTAAATATACTATTTCAAATGTGTTTTCCTATCCAATCCTTGTATGGAAGAAATCTATTCCGTCATCAACAACGAAGAGAATTAAGTTGATTACATTTTCTGAGCAAATTGGAGAGGAGTGCGGATACGCCACAATGTTATCGATAATGTAATGTCATTATTATTACTGAAAATATTATTAATGACAATTTTAATATTTTCCTTCTTAAAGCGTCTGGTAGACGCCGTAATAGAAAATGAGGAAAATAAAAGAAAATAATTGATTACATTTTTGTTTCCTACTTCATAACTGGAAGGGGTTGAGCTCTAAATCTTTCAGAGTATTGTTCAAAAATTGTATTGCATATCACAAGCCATCTGCAGAAAAAATCTCATCGAGATTTTGAGGGCTTGCAAATGTGTGATACTATCTTTAAAGACAAAATTTGGAAAATTAGCTACATTAATGCCTTTGCTTAATTGTAGTGAGACTGTCAAATTGATGATTTGTCAGCTCTGAATGCGAACACCATGCACACCCATCGATGACCTCCTGTTACCCTGCTTAACATCCGTTAGTTCATGTATGACTGATCACAAGTTAAAGAACAAAATAATCACAATTCTAACTTCAGGTCAGCGAAAATGAACAAAAATAACATTAACAACAAAAACAAATCTTAATATCTCTATTTCATTTAATATTGACAGAAATTAAACTTGGTATATCTTGTCAGTTACTTTTATCATATTGGACCTATATGTCATGTTTGACTGTGCACAAATTAAAGACAAAATAACCATGTTTATTCCTAAAATGTATGTCATTGCTTCCTTTATTGTAGAACAATGTTTTTCAGAAGGTCGTTGACCTCCATCCATTACTTCATAATAATATTAATAATGGTGGCTTCTTATATAGCGGACATGTCTGTCACGTTGTGACGCTCCTGGCGCTGCCCCGATTATTACCCTTGCTTTAGCAAGGCGGCCACTGCGGCGCTCTAGCATTTCAACGAATTAATTCCTACCAGGTACTCATTTACATCACCTTTGAAATGTGACTATTCCTCTCTTGTTTGTGTGTTTGTGTGATTGTATGTTTTTCCCTTAATAAACATGCTGGCTCGGAGTGTAACCTCACTAGTCATAAGGACCGCGATTTATTACGTGGAACTTCCGATACGTGAAGAACCGCTATTCATAAAACGGAAAGAGGGCCACTATTCACAAAAGCGTGAGGACTGTTATTCTTGAGGACCGCTATTCATAAAGTGAGATAAGGGTCGCTATTCATAATTCATATCTAGGGGTCATTACTCTTAAGGACCGCTATTCATAATACGAAATCGGGGTCGCTATTCATAAACAAATTGATGTCCTTTATTGTTTAATATGACATTGCATTTTTGTATTCTATCTTTAATTTGTGCTCACTCAAGCATAACCTAATAAATACGATGTGGGGGAAAGTAACTGACTAGCTTGCCGTCTTTAGTTTCTTTCAACAACAAGAAGTAAAGAAATACCTTTATGACTTAATAATTTTTTTCCTCTGTTTGTGCTCAGTCAACCATGAAATGATGGAAACATCGTCACTGAAAAGTGGGGTGGCAACGCATATTACGGAAAATGTTTGCGTTTTAGGCCGGTCTCCAAATTTTAAGTAATATTTTAATGTGGTTATTTGTTTAATCTTGTGCTCAGCTATAACCGTTAAGTAATTGATTACGATCTCAGTAGATCATTAATAAGCTTACGGTTCCTCTATGAACTGAAGCAACGACACTAATTTCATGAAGTTTAAACTGTGATTCTTATTTTATCCCCTTTACCTTGTGCTTATGGTAGGCAATGCCAGCCCACCCCTCCTCCTCTGAAAATACCACTGCAAGGAGGTCCTCTCCGAGTGTGATGTTTGCATATAGTGCGGAAAATCATCAATTTGGCTGTCCTTAGCTACAGCAATGACATTGATCTTGCGAATCATTTATTTTTCGGTCTTTAAAGGGACTTGGTAACATTGTTTATATGAGAGAAAATGGTGCTAAGGCAGTGACTTCATTGCTAGATGTACAATTAAAGATAATCTGAAAGTTTGAGTGAAAACGGACCATTATTAATGATAACCATTGGGAAAACTGATCTCACTGATCGATTCCTTAATTCTCCCAACTATATTATCACAATTTAATTACATTTCAGGTGAAAGTACATCGTCTTGTGACGATTGCAACAAACTGGCTCTTCATAACATTCCAGACATTTTAGTGTTGAAAGATTTTAAAAGCCTGTCTTATGTCTTATTTTCATGGAAAACGGTTTGGAAAATTCAAAAATGGTTGGGAGAATTTACTGTTAATCACTGTTAAAGGGTGTTACTCAGTGTCCGCTTCAAAGAAAACCGTGCATTTATTTGTGGTTTAAGAATTTTCTCAGGATTTTTGCCTGTAAGTACAGTAAAAGGAATATAATAAGTAAGATTTCATACAAAAATTACACCGTTTTTTAATCAACCTTCAACAATGTTACCGAATCACTTTTTGAGTTCTTAATACGGCCGGGGGGGGGTGATTATGCCCCCTTAAGATCGCTGCCGTGAAACGGCCGATCTCCGCGTAAATTTGCACGCATGTCAAGTGAAGTGTATTATACAATACTATGATAATTTCAATTTTTTGAAAAATTCACTTATTTGCATATTTATGGTAATTTATGCAAATAAGGTCATAAATCACATTTTACCCATAAATCATATATTATTCATATTTAAGCATCCGATTTTCAAAAACATTCTTTTAAAGATGCGCAAGACTCGAAAGAAAAAGGTCAGCGAGCGTCGGGGCGCCATCCATATGCGTTCCCGAACAATTAGAAAATCGTGGAGGGGGGGGGGGCATAATGCCCAGGGGCGGATCCAGGAATTTCTTCCCGGGTGCGTATATGGGGGCACACGGGGGTAAGAGAACATATAAATATTTTTGTTTTAGTCCCCAAAACGCAACGGCTCAGCCAGCCGCTGAATAAACGGGGAGGGGGGTAAGCGGAGATAACTTTTTTGGGTCCCATAAAATTGCTGAATAAGCGGGGTGGTAAGCGGACCCCACTTTTTTGGTCCCATAAAAATCGCAGAAAAGCGGGGGTTTGGTAAGCGGACACTTTTTTTTTGGTCACGAAAATTGTAAATTTGACATTTTGTTTCGTTGAGTCAACTTTTAGGTCAGGCATTTGTATATATATATATATATATATATATATATTTTTTTTTTTAATTTATATTTTTTTATTACAAACAATTATTGAATTTTGGGCCCGTGGGGCACGTCCCTGTTTTTCAGTACATTTTGGCGAATTTAGGGCTGATTTTAACATATTTGAGCGGCCGGGGACGTGCCCTCTGCCCCGGCCTTATTAGGGTTAAGGTGTGTTGAGTCAATTATGACTCAATGGCGACCTCTGATTTTTATGGAAACGTTACGTAAGAAAACGGACACAGTTGTGTCTCGGTGAATTCGTTTAAAAGTTTGCAGTTAAGAATTTATAAGGAGCTGTTTAGGGAACAACCCTTTGAGCCGACTGTCCATTAATTATATTGACCAAAGAGATCACTGGTCCTAGGAAGCCGTGCGTCTAAAGTTTTAACTTAAATTTATGCTATGCTAGTGTCCATTTAAAAAATTTGAAATTATTATATGAATTGTTAGGCTCTGTTCAACCTTAATCATTTTCATATTGGTAATATATTAGACAATGGGCTGTGGCGTAGAACCAATAGGCTCTGGGACTTATGTATTGTAATAAACGGTTGGTACAAGTCATTCACTCCACAATATGTTGGTACGTTTGATGCTTACCTTAATTTTTGCTCTGCATTGTCGTGTGTTCCTTCGTAGCTCACATTCAAAGCCCTCGTACCCATCTGCCAAATCTTTTGCTTGACGTACATGTATCCTCCCAGGAGGAGCTTTCGCCCACCCCTCTCGCTCTGTATCCATTCCATCTTTGTGAAGTTTGACTTAATATGCCACGAGTATTGAATCAAATTCAATTGCCAGAAGACGCATGTATCAAATCGAATTCAATTGCCAGAAGACGCATGTATCAAATCAAAGTACGGAATTTACATTTCTTAGAAATTTAACAATACATTGCGCGCAGATGAGTACGCGTTACAGCTAGTCTCCCCAAAATGGCCCAACAAAGAAATTAGGATGTAAGATTTCATTATTTATGCATCCTCTGTAACTTTTCTAATCAGCTGATAGTATATTTGTCTTTGTATGCATAATAGGCCCTCATCCACGATCTATTCCAAACTAAAGGTTCTCTTCATGTTTATAAATGTAATGTAATATATATATTTATATATATATATATATTTCTGTTGTCATGGTGAACTCAAATATGTTTTCTTGTACTGTAATTTATTTTGAAATAAAAATTGCCTTCAAGTTAAATATATGGTATGTACGGTGCCATATTAAAAGAAAATAAGTATGTCTTGTCCTTTTTTTCTTGCTCGTTCACTAAATCAAGAAACAAATGTGCCCATACGTGTGTACATAGCTCTTGACGAATGCCAGAGTGATGCAAAATAAATAGTTTGTGAAGAATTTAAGATTGGGCGAAACTTTTCATTTCTTAAGAGGGCACTGTGTCTAACAAAAATTTGAAATAACGCTGCTCAAGAGAAATCCTTCGTAGAAAACAGCAACCACAGTGGTGTTGCATACATTATAGTTAAAGAAAAATGTGTAGTAATGAGAGGAACATCACGCGCAAGTATTTGAACGAATGTGGGTTCATGCACGGGATTTTATGGGCTCGTAGCCTTCACAACATCTCTCAATGTGTCAAATCGTCTTTTGCTATTGAATCCTGATTGTCTTCGGGGGTAGTTGTCCTCAGGCGTAGTTATCCATGGGGGCGGGTAATTGTCCTCGGGGGTAATTCCTCAGGGGTAGTTTTCCGGGGTAATTGTCCTCGGGGGTTGTTTTCCGGGGTAATTGTCCTTGGGGGTAATTGTCCTCGGGGGTAATTGTCCTCGGGGGTAATTGTCCTCGGGGGTAGTTGTCCTCGGGGGTAGTTTTCCGGGGTAATTGTCCTTGGGGGTAATTGTCCTCGGGGGTAATTGTCCTCGGGGGTAATTGTCCTCGGGGTAATTGTCCTCGGGGTAGTTGTCCTCGGGGGTAGTTTTCCGGGGTAAATTTCCGGGGTAATTGTCCTTGGGGGTAATTGTCCTCGGGGGTAATTCTCCGGGGTAAATTTCCGGGGTAATTGTCCTTAGGGGTTATTGTCCTCGGGGGGTAATTCTCCGGGGGGTAATTTTCCGGGGGGTAATTGTCCTTGGGGGGTAGCTTTCCGGGGGGTAATTTTCCGGGGGGTGATTGCCCAGGGGGTAATTGTCCTAGAACCGTTCACCGACATCTCCTTGAAACGCGTTTTAATTATAATACATATAAATATATAATAATAGCATTTCAACGGGATTTCGGTGAACTTGTGCTAATGACGGTTTTGTGAAAAGCTGGCCTGGTGTTTTATTTCGGCTGTGCAAGGAGGAGGAGTCTGTGTGTGGGGAAATAACTTCGATTTTCCGAAACGTTTTGCTATTTTATCATCAGCAACCAAAATAGTCTGTTAAAGAAAGATATTATAGTGGGTATATCAACTCGGCTTCAAACCAAGAAAATGATAAACCAAGATTTCAAGCTGAATAACAAAAATATAAAAAGTAATTCATAACAAAAATATTATGTCTTGCACTGTGGTGTGTATTTTTGGTGGTAGGAATGTTGTGTTTTGTCGTGTCATTATAATCTGGTACATGTATTTAACTGTTAATTATATCTTCTTTAGATTGCCCACTTATAAAGGTCACTTCCTTTCTGGCTGCTACCTACCAAGCAATTTGGATATTTTTGTACCAGTGCATATACATGTATTCTATTATTTGTGTGTAACAATGTATTATTCCATGTACACTTATGTATGTTCTTCTTTAATTGCATAGATAAATTGAATTGGATTGAAACAAAACTATAGTTATTTAGTTATTAATACGACATTTTATATAGTACAAATATATGTGTTGATGACATGTACTTACAAAACAGAATATGAATTCTGTGTTGTCTACGAGATGATTTGCAGGGGAGGGGGCACAAGTCAAACTATCTGACGAACACCCCCTAACTAAAGAGTAATTTAATCAAATTTAATAGCGGGGGCGTGCAAGTGTGTATAAAAGGGGAAAGCAGTTTATACGCTAGAGGGAGCTTATGCAAAATAGTTGTACCACTGTTATATATGGAATGTACTCCGGTTTCTTATGCAGATATAATGCCTATTGTGATCGAGTAGTTATTCCATCTTCCTCAAATTTAGCACGTCTTTGAACCTTTTTCCTTATTCCATGTAGATCATTTATCTTTTTTCTGGATATAAGACAATATATAGCAATACGGTAGCCACCCAAAGTTTCATGAGATATTGTAAATACTTTTATTTTGCTTATCAAATAAATTTTGATTCACATCGAATTCAGTTTGAATTTTACATCAATTTCATTATTTACATATTTGATTAACCCTTTTAAAACACCTGCATGCTGAACAGAGATCAGGAATGGAAATTCAGAAAGAACTGCTTCTGCTTCAAACATGAGAATGGGAGAAAGAGAGTGGGGATGCAAGGGAGACAGAGTCACTGAGAGAGTGAGAGAGAGAGAAAAAGGAAATAGAATAAGAAAGAGAGAGAATGCAGACCGACAAATATATCCGCATACAGCAAGAGAGAGAGAGATTATTATGAATGTAATCAAATTTTTATGCAAACATTATCTCTTAACATTATCCCTTTGAGCTCTTACCTTTAATAACATGTGATACCGTCGCGCATTGGCGGATGCTGTGGGCTGATAGTTTTGTTATTTTATCATCAGCAACCAAAATAGTCTGTTAAAGAAAGATATTACAGTGGGTATATCAACTCGGCTTCAAACCAAGATAATGATAAACCAAGATTTCAAGCTGAATAACAAAAATATAAAAAGTAATTCATAACAAAGATAACTTAAAGTAATTCTTACAAAATATTAATCTTTATTTGAACCTTTTTTTCTTCATTTCATTGATCTGTAATATTATGTCATGCACTGTGATGCGTATGTTTTGGTGGTAGGAATATTGTGTTTTGTCATGTCATTATAATCTGGTACATGTATTTAACTGTTAATTATATCTTCTTTAGATCGCCCACTTATAAAGGTCACTTCCTTTCTGGCTGATACCTACCAAGCAATTTGGATATTTTTTGTACCAGTGCATATACATGTATTCTATTTTTTGTGTAACAATGTATTATTCCATGTACACGTATGTATGTTCTTCTTTAATTGCATAGATAAATTGAATTGGATTGAAACAAAACTATAGTTATTTAGTTATTAATACGACATTTTATATAGTACAAATATATGTGTTGATGACATGTACTTACAAACAGACTATGAATTCTGAGTTGTCTACGAGATGATTTGCAGGAGGGGGGCACAAGTCAAACTATCTGACGAACACCCCCTAACTAAAGAGTAATTTAATCAAATTTAATAGCGGGGGAGTGCAAGTGTGTATAAAAGGGAAAGCAGTTTATACGCTAGGGGAGCTTATGCAATATAGTTGTACCACTGTTATATATGGAATGTACTCCGGTTTCTTATGCAGATATAATGCCTATTGTGATCGAGTCGTTATTCCATCCTCCTCAAATTTAGCACGTCTTTGAACCTTTTTCCTTATTCCATGTAGATCATTTATTTTTTTTCTGGATATAAGACAATATATAGCAATACGGTAGCCACCCAATTTTTATGAGACATTGTAAATACTTTTATTTTGCTTATCAAATAAATTTTGATTCACATCGAATTCAGTCTGAATTTTACATCAATTTCATTATTTACATATTTGATTAACCCTTTTAAATCACCTGCATGCTGAACAGAGATCAGGAATGGAAATTCAGAAAGAACTGCTTCTGCTTCAAACATGAGAATGGGAGAAAGAGAGTGGGGATGCAAGGGAGACAGAGTCACTGAGAGAGTGAGAGAGAGAGAGAGAGAAAAAAAGGAAATAGAATAAGAGAAAGAGAGAGAATGCCGACCGACAAATATATCCGCATACAGCAAGAGAGAGAGAGATTATTATGAATGTAATCAATTTTTTATGCAAACATTATCTCTTAACATTATCCCTTTGAGCTCTTACCTTTAATAACATGTGATACCGTCGCGCATCGGCGGATGCTGTGGGCTGATAGTACAGGAAAACCTTTCCTTCCGCTTTTCAAAATATTATTCCAAATAATAATCTTAAAGAGATAGATCAGGCACGGGGCTACACTACAATTATCGGTGCGAAAGCTTTCGTCCTTGAAGCCTAATTTGCATAAAGTAAACAACTTGTTTACGCTAAACCGCTACGAAAGAGTCTCAGCTAAACTGTAAAATCTAGCTTTAGAAACCACCAAACGAAATGATTAAAATGTCAAATTGAAGAAGAAGAGTTTTTCTAACTCATAAATATTGCAGTTAGTTGTCAAATTCTGTTTTTATAAGGAAAAACTGTGCGAAACGAAGCGCCATTTTTGAGATTTTTTCCTGAAAATATTGCAGTATTTTTCATATTTTCCGTCATTGCCCAAGATCGAGACTGTCTGATATGATAAATCAAAGTATATTAAAGCTCTCCTCCGAATATCTTTTCATGATTTTATGTCCCACGGTTATGTCTGGAAAAAATCGAAGGCAATGTCATCAACGAACCCAGGGCAAAACGTTCGCGGAAGCGTAGGACTAGTCCCATGTATAAGGGTTCGTGCTGTGAATTGTAGTCACACGTACCGTAGATACGTGCAGGATTGACTCGGGTGTGTGTGTATGAATCTCATGATCGAAGCATCGACGGTTTGGTCTTTGTAATGATGTGAGTAAAACATGCTGATGTGTGGTCCAAATTTAGCAAAACAATGACTTATAAATAAATAAGTACCTGTACTAGCTGTGAAAATATGGTGGAGTTCTTTGCTGTAATTGTAACTTTACTAGATTCAGCTCAGTAGCCATTCAGTAGCCTGGCAGTAGCCACAGCGTAAATACAGCTGATCGATGACGTATTTTCCATATATGGTATGCACCGTATGCAGGCATGGCCGGTGAAGCAAACAGCGCATGCGTACACCTCCGATATAGTTGTAGTTTCCAGTCTTTTCATGAATCTTCCCTAGTTTTGAAAGCAGTTTTACACAAAACTACTAACTGCCCAAACACGAAACTTCGCTGAGAGTGAGACTGGAGTTTAGAGTCTAGTATAATGTGAATTGTTTGCATATTCATATTGTCCCGGACTTATGTCTGGAAAAAACGAAGCCCCTTTTCACAGACCTCTGAAACTGAAAAGTACCTATATCTTTATTAATACCTAACAGTTTTGAACGAAAATTTATTTGAAGAATAATATTATCATTATGTTGGTGCTGTAAAAATTCACGATCTTTGGTGGTAAAAAAAGGAGATACGCGAAAATGCATTTTGGACAAATTTTGCTCCTCTCTGCAAACGGGGCTTCGATAGCCGTTACGAATTCAAAAGCTTTTACGACTTTTCGGGGTTTTAATTGTACCCTGGCCCCGCGCCTGAGATCCTGACAATGAATAGCGACAAAACGTAGTATCCACCATTCTCATTACCATGGTAACATGCTCCACAATATTGATGCAAAACGTGTATCCCTATGATGCAGGCCAAGATTTTCTTGCTGAATGTATGCTTACCGCGGTTGATATGATTGTCTCCCTTAGAATACAAACTGCCTTTGGCTAGCTTGCAGGTAAGTGCCATCGGAAGAAAACAGCATCAAAAGGGAGATGACGCAAAGACAGCACCTGAAGGCCATGGTGGACGAATCGTCATCCGCCCGCCTGATCTGAATCGCAGATGGAATTGATGATAATTATTGTTCGCCGACGGTCTTTTCTCGATACGCGTGCAGATAATTTTCACTCCGCAAAATGATGACGTCACAATTTACAGGCATTTTCTAGCGTTTCTTAAGCAGTATAAAATGTCAAGGTCATAATACCATTCTACCTACGTGCTGCTGTTAGGAGATCTTTCAGGCTCAATGAGTCAAGGTGGTAGATTCATGGGCATACTAAATCTACCATCGGGGTGGGGCAGGGCGTCTCTTTCTAGAATATTTCATTTCATTTCATTTCATTTATTTAACTCTCTTTTAAAAAACATCAAAAGTATATTCATGTTCATTCATTATCATAAGATAAAAGGAAGTGGGGAATCACGAAAGCCAAAATTGGCTTGATGAGAATGATACCCAAATAAATACATTAAAAACAAGATACATCGTACATACATTCTCAACAACAGAGGACAGAGGAAAGATAAGGTAAGGTAAAGACATTTACTGGAAGATAAGAAAGAGAAGATAAAAAGAAGGAAGTTACAACTTGAGTTTTACATTCTACATAATAAATGACAATTTCATTTTGTTCCGCTTAATATCACCTCTTAGATTCCAATATTTAGTGAGCAGTATTTTTAAGGTCTTCTCTTTTAGTTCAAGGTAACAGTCTCGGTTAGTGCATTCTTGAAGCCAATGCTTGTATAACATTTTAGTTAATAATTACTACACGCCTCATCACTAGCTAATTTGAAGGAGGGTCAAGGGGGCAGTTAGCCCCTCCTGACTGATTGCCGACTAAGAAAAGAAATGCTTGAACTATTTATAAGTCAAAAGGGGGATGCAGTCACCATAGTCACATTCTCAGAGTCATTTTGGGTGATTCTCCCTCCCTCAATCGGTGACAGCAAACCATACAAGGCACTCAACAACTGGATTTTTGATAAAAAGTATATGGATGACAGTAAGCTGAAGTGTTTAGCCCCTCCTGCATGAGGCCAAAATCCGGGATACGCCACAGTGTATCATCGAAAATTTAAAAAAAAAACTCGTGCTGGCAGAGTATGAGATGACTTTTGTCCTAATTGATAGGCCTATAATGGTACATGTAATTTAAAACAAAATATATGTGGGGATGGGATTTGATTAATGCAGGCGTCACACTGTCCCCAAGTTGACATAAGATGGACACACGAATATCTAATTTTGAATTTCGCACGAAGATGGCCCCGAACTTGGTCAAAAGCCAATCAACAGCCGAAGCAAGTACGATGGATACAGAAGGTCACACGATGGCACCCGAACCACACACGAAGGCAACACGAAGATGTGAATTTTTATTAAGTAGTTCACCCGCAGGCCACACGAAGGCCACACGATGGCTACACGACGTCGTATTGTGAGTACGATGCGTTCGAACTAGATCACGAAGGCGTCAGGTGACCTCCCGATGGTATAAACCTTCGGCCGACCGTGGGAAATTCAATTGCTGATCGGAGATTATTGA
Source organism: Mesocentrotus franciscanus (assembly GCA_037976565.1). NCBI lineage: Eukaryota > Metazoa > Echinodermata > Echinoidea > Camarodonta > Strongylocentrotidae > Mesocentrotus > Mesocentrotus franciscanus. The sequence goes on from CP137672.1 coordinate 3,747,260, forward strand.
TGCTCTGAGTAGGGGCTGCGGAGCGACTTCCAAAGTGGGGGCACCAACAAAAAGGGCACTTTCTGGAGAAAAAACTCAAATTCGGCTGTCTTCGCCGACACCGTGTTCCCATCTCGATGTCATCGTACTATAATACGATGGCTACACGACGGCATTGCGAGGGCTTCACGTAGTCGTGTTGCATTCCCCAGACAATCGGCAGCTTCTTGTTTCCTTTGTATTGTCTTCGTGAGGCGAAAATGCCCGATGGCACCGATGATCACACGAAGTAATTACGAAGATGACACGATTTGACAAGATGCCCTCACGATGGCCTAACGAAGGGCAACATGGACACACGAATTCAACACGAAAGGGAACCTTCGTAAGTTCTTCGGGCAATTCTTTGGCTTGCCAAAGATTTTGCCATCGCTCACGAAGTTGCTGCCGGAGCCTGAAAAATCCACCGGCGGTTATACGATTGCTTCAGATGCCCTCACGAATGCCCCGATATGGCCCGATGTGTTTACGATCAGAGCCGAATTTGGAATTTTCCTTCATCGTGTGTCCATCTTATGTCAACTTCGGGACAGTGTGACGGCTGCATTAGAGGCTGAACCAATAAGAATATGTTTTACGGCGTCTTGTCAATGTATTTATATACATCATACTTTTACCTTGCAGAATCTTAGCCCATTAAAGACAGAAGGTGGCACTCTTTTGTGATTAAAATTCAAACAGCGTATGGGGAATGGGGGCTGTATTGTGCTACATGATTTCGCATTCATGATACACGATTTATAATGTAGTCGCATTCAGTTTCCATCAGAGCAAATGAAATGGATCAATACCCCGAGATAAGTTTTTTTTTTTATTAAAAACCTTAAGCAGGGAAAAAATAGAGTTTTTTGCCGGGGCCTTTGGTCGGTTGGTTTCTATTTCTCTTTAAAATTCTTTTTTTTTTTGGGGGCTCGAGCCCCGAGCCTTACCGTAGTGCGGGCCCTGATGACTAATCCCATTACACCTTTCCTTCTTTAAAGAAGCATGTCTTTATATAAACGAAAGAAATGCAAACAATGTTGCTCAGAATTAAACAGTACTGAAACGTTTGAGAATCTTATTATAAACTTTCAAAACCTGTTCTTTGTATTGTAAATATGTATTTGTGTGTATTCCTAAAAAAAACAGGTCACATGTTATGGATATAACAAGTGATCCAATTATCACTGAGGTATAACACTACTGAAGCAACTTCTACAAGCATATATTTACAACTTAATATACACACCAACTCCACAGATGAACTTACTTGATTCTTGAGAAAATGACATGTTTATAAACTTTGCTAGAAAGTGGTCTGAGTTGACAAACATCCTAGAATGGTTGTTCCTTGTAATTCTTTATATTCACTACTAACTGATCTATATAATTGCAGTACTAACTGTTCTTTGTGTTTAGATAAAGGCCAGTTCTGGTCATGCGATTGCATTGTGAAAGAAACGTTGTGGAATCGATCAGAAAAGGTTGATCATCTAGCATATAAGTATTGGTGTGTACTGCAAGGTTCTGGAATCATCAAAATGATAAGAAATTTGGCCCAGGACGTCTTGCTAAAGTTACAAGCACTGTACACAGAAAGATGTATATGGGACTACGCGACCACGTGCGCGATATCTATTTGGTCCCAATAGATATAATAATTTACCAAATATATCAATTAGTAGGCGGTTTCCCGGCAAAATTTGTATCATCACGTATATTAGTCAAAACATATTCTTTCACGGATTGGTAATGAGAGCTTCCATTTCATTTTTTGAGAGGGGCGTTTCCAAAACTGGTCTTTACCTTTAAGCGTTCTCGTTTAAAGGGAACCAAAACCTTCATCCTAAGTTACCTTTATTGTAAAGTTCAAACGATTTGAATAAGATTAGTGAAAAATTGAACAAATTGAAATTGAACAGGGTGAAGAAAACTGACCTTACCCCCTGAACAAAATATCGGTCGGTATAATTTTCCAATTTCTGGGACCAAACAAAAATAAGTACTCTTACCCCCGCTTATTTAGCGGCCGGCTGAGTCGTTGCGAAATTTTTCCTCAAAAACTGGACCAAAAAAGCGCTCTTACCAAGGCCTCCATCCCTTTTGATTCACCAACAGTGAGCTTTGTTAATAATTGCCTCATTATTTTGTGGGTGTGTGCATAATTATGTTTGCACGATTTTTGCAGACATTTATAATGGTAATGAAACAAGTACGAAGTGGGGAGGGGCTGAAGTATTTACAATCAGGTAGAGCGTGGGGTTTTAGGCATTTAGGCACAGGGGATTTATAGGCATTTAATGACGGTCAGATGAGCATATTTTGATACCTTATATATTTGTTACACTGGCGTAGCGAGCGTAAATTGGCGTTGGGTTTTAAGCGTTTAATTACCGTCAGATGAGCATCCTGGGGCGAAGCCTCGGTTCAGGGGGCGGAGCCCCTGGAAGCTCAGGGTTTAAGGCATTTAATGACGGTCAGATGAGCATATTTTGATACCTTATTTGTGACATACTTTTCAAAGTAGGGGGGCTCGAGCCCCGAGCCCGCCGTTCCGCGGGCCCTGAGTTGTAGTGAAGACTATCGACATGTCTTACAAAATATTTGTGCATTCAGCAAGCCATACTTTGAGGTGCTAGACATGTCAATTTGTTGTGTTTCTAGTTACAAAGTCCCGGGCAATGGTTTCCAAGTTCAGTGCATCTGTATACGGCCCTTATAGATGTGTAGAACTAAGCTTTGGTTCAGCTTCTTTTGAGTCATGGTGCTTCTGAGGTGACGCAGTTGTTACCGGGATTGTGAGATTGGAGAAGGTTGTGTACGTATTGGTATGATATCTTGTAGACTGAATTTTCGTTGAAATAGTTTTGATAGGTTCGGTCTCACTTGCACACACATCCTGGGAGCTTGGTAGCTGTCGTTTCAAATTCAATGCTGGTAAGTCTATATCATGAGCGTTAGAGCGTACACTTCCTTCAATTCATCTTGGATAACAACATTCCTGCCATTAGCTGCATCCGGGTCTGCTCTATCTCTTTAATAATTATTGGGATGGGGGCTCATAGATACTTTAGCCCCCACCCAAAATTATAGGGGGGCTCCGCCCCCGGTTCCTAAGCCTATGACTTGAGAGTGTTTTTATTAATGTTGGGGGGAGTAACACGGGCATATATTTGCTCTACAGACGCTTGACAAAATGAGATCAAGATTTTATTGGGCGATCAGTTTTAGGACGAATAAACCCTCAACCAGGTTGTCTGTCAAAGGTTGGTGGGAATTCCCAATACCTGAAAATAGATTAAGCACAATTCGCAGATACATGTATATCGTCTTACACTCCTACGTATATTCAGTGCACCATTACATCGTAAAGGCAAAGAGTATACATGTTTACTGATTTCATATAACACCTAGGCCGATACGTAGTTACGGAAAAAGAGGTGAGTGAATCAAAATGTCTGTGTCATTTTCAAGAGAAATTTGGTAACTTTTTTCAATATTTTAGTTTTACATTGACGTATATAGACTATACAAGGCAGACTTCCAGATACTTTTGAGGCATTGTTGGTATCTGGTTTATAAAATTATCATTTTCCTTAGACTAAAAATAGATAAGCTAGGTTTAGATCACTGAACTATTGGCTACTCGCTACATGGTGTAGAAATCAGTGGTCTCGATGTCTTTGAGGTGATTATTGGAGAGCGATTGAGCTAACGACAAGATGAGAATAACCGGTTTTAAAACCATTTTGGTAAACCATGAAGAACAGACTACAATATCCCTTCCCCCTAAATAAAACAGATCTTTGAAACCAGACTATAAGACTTAAATGTACTTTATCATGACCCCGGGAGTAACGTTAGTCGCATTAGAAAGCTTGGGATCATGTTGATATCGTTCATAAGTATAACTTCTCAGTGTTTGTTTGTCCTGGATGAGATTTTGGTATGTTATTGTGATTTGAATTACAAAGTTGTCATGAATTATTATTCTTACATGTTTAATATTTAGATATGAATACACATGGGAAATATTTCAGGTTATTATGCGATTCTTAACATAGCTAACATTTGAGCTAATGATTCTGACAACCCAGAGCAATATAATTTCCTCTGTACAATCATGATAATTTGTTTTAATAGTATATTCCAGTGTGCATAAGTACATTTTTTTGGTACTGCTTTTGATACTTCATCAGCTTTAACCCTACAAAGGCCGGGCTATTTGAGGTGTTAATACGGCCGGGGCGTTATTTTTTCTGCGGCACAGATTGGAGTTAGGTGCGTGTTGAGCCTATGGGAAAGTTTAGGTTAGGTTAGAGTTAGGGTTAGGGTTAAATCAAGACCTCTTTAAAAAAAAATTATATTCTGTAGGAAAAGGCGTGAGGAAAATGATACAAAATCCTCTTTAATACGATTAGATTAATAAAAGCTACATTAGCTAATCATTGTGTTTTTCCTTTTCTTTATCTCATATTCCTGTAGAATAAGAATCATGGCAGATGCATTAAAGAATGTTATTGCTCAGAGTCTGGAGTGTCCTGTATGTCTAAATACCTTCACCGATCCCAAGATCCTGTCTTGTTCTCACACCTACTGCAAGGCCTGCCTGGACAACATCTTGGAATGCCGTGGTAACGACCAGGTGCTCCGATGCCCTGTCTGCAGAGCTGAAACCCAGGTCCCAAATCAAGATGTCAGCAAATTACCTGTAAATCTAGCATTGATGTCTCTCATAGAGGACATGAAGAATCAATATCAGTTTTGCACGAATTGTAAATCCGAGGAAAAGCCGCATGCTGTTGTCTACTGTCAAGACTGTGGCAAGTATTTCTGTAGCACTTGCCACAACACACACTCTATGTGGACAGACTTCATGAGTCATGAAATCTTAGCCATGAGTGAGATCGTATCAGGGAAGGTGTCAGTACGTAGATATCGTAAATGCAGGAAACACCCCAAAGAGAACGAGGAGTGCTTCTGTTCTGACTGCAGGAGATTTGCCTGCTTCAGGTGTGTTGTCATGGAGCATAAAGACGAAGGACATCGGATCATCGAGGCAGCTGTGTATGAAAGCAGCCATATGAAGAGTATCGAGGACCTCAAATCCAAGGCGGACAAGAAACGCTCCTGCTTTCAGAAATACGTTGATTTCATTGATGAACAGAAGGAGCGTGTGAGCAATGTTCAGAAGCAGTGTACAGATGATATCAACAAAGCATATGAAGAATCAGTCCAGCAGTTGACAAAGAAGAAAGATATCCTCATTGGTGAAGTCAAGGGTAGGACCGAAGGAGTAGAGAAAGAACTGAACGAAATGAGGAAATCGGCTCAGGAGCACATCACTCACTTGACCACCATATCTGACGTGGTAACCAATAGGACAAAGGTACCGTCAGATATGGATGCTTTGGCTGCACACGACACTCTATGTCAAGACTTACATGAGGCCTTGGAACAAGAAGATCCTGACTACAAGCAGCCGATGCAATCGAGCAAGAAAGGAAAAAGTGTCAGTTTTAAGAGGAACGTTGGAATGGACGAAATATCTCTCGGTAAGATTGTAAATGCAGTTGCAAAGAAAATCGCTTTACCTAATAAGGATAGCATGAATGTCATGGTTGGTACACCAGACGGTAGGATGGCAGTGGGATGTTGGACAGGTGGCGTGGAGATCTTCTCTGCTGATGGCCAGCTCCAGCAGACAGTTCTACAAAATGTGGTGATTCGTTCGGTAGGGTTCCTCTCTGATGATCGGTATGTTGTACTTGATTTCTCAAACAATATCACACTGTACACACGAGAGAACATAAAGTTGAATGTAATGTTTGAGACTCTGAGTGTCGCTGAAGGTGGAATTGCTTACCTCACTGTAGACGGTGAATATCAGATCTATGTTAGCTACAGGAAAGCCCAGAAGATCCAGGTATTCTCACTAGCAGGTGGGAAGGCGATCAGGGAGATTACATGTGACGGGTATATACCTCAGCAGATTACTAGTTATAATGATTACCTGATCATTAAATCTTCGAATGCAATAGGATTGATGGACAAACAAGGTGTTGTAAAATGAATTAACGGAATTACGTTATTTCCCATATGCCGCTGTGTCTCAAGGGACTACAATCCTGATAGCCTCGTTGAAACACGATGTAGGTTTGGTCAGCATTGATGAGTACACTAACGAGCTGAAGCATGTCAGAACCTTGTCATTGATTACAAGATTGAGAAGCCTGAGAGAAACTGGTACTATATCCGGCAGTTCCGATCAGGTGAGATCGCTTTCTGCACTCCTGATAGA